>WEZZ01038111.1:1230-21412 GCA_013400585.1 Chloropsis cyanopogon | reverse complement strand
TCAGACCATAGGTCAAAATTATGTCATGAGTTTCATGCAAGAACAGAGGGAGCTGCTGCTGCAATCACATCAAGCCTATATCCTCATTTATGTGACTAAACAGAGCTTACTGTTGAGCAGATTTTAAATTTTCACATGAACTTTATTTTAAAATATAGGCATTGCGTGCAAGAAAATTTCAGGGCACATTATTTTATATCACATCATTACCCAGTGGGGAAGTTTTCCTTCAGGATATAGTTTCCTGATTTCTGTAACTGCAAAGTAGGCAGGCAGCAAACAAGCATTTCTTTCCAAGATGTAGGCTACCACCTATAAATAAAAAAATACATTAATGTAAAAGACCCTGGATAGGGTAAATGAATGCGTAATCTGTCTAACAGTCTGAGACAGCCCACTAAAACAGATACAAGAATTAAAATACTTTTTCTTAAGTTGTATTCTGATTGTAGTACTTCATTCTCAAACCTGTTTTTAACTGTACAAGCGTTAGACTGTTTGAGCCTAATTAAGACCATGCCTCTATGTCTGCCCACAGAGTACTGAAAATAATTACTATTTTTATTCAGTTAAGAAAAATCTATTAATCGTTACTATATCCTATACATCCTGCCTTAGGCAAGCCAAGCATTGAGCCTGACTCCCTTACTAGGGATTTTAACACTTCAAATATCCCACAAAAGCACTTTGTTTACTGCATAAATTGCAATTACAGTAAAGAATTCGAACACAAAGAGTAAGACTTTCCTGTTGAACTATACCAACAATCAGAGCTATCCCAACCATCAGAAACTCACTAATAACAAGAGAATGAGGCCTATCGTCCTCTATAGTGGTATAAAATTCATGTAGTTACCTCTCTTGCTGCTAAAAGCTGCTGTACAACAGCTGAGCTCACAGTGTTTGGAATTGTTAGGATTTTCTCTAGGATGACTTTCAGCAGATCACGCACACCCTGAAAGAAAGCACATGAAATTAGCATTCCTAGATATTATTTCTGGCAGAATGATTACACAATCAGTACGGTGAGACAATATTTCGACTGAAAAAATTAGTTCTTGCTGCTAAGTGTCAGAAGACAAACTGCTACTGAGAATATTAATACTGATCACATTAAAATTTAACACTAATTACATAAATTCCTTATTAAACTTCTCAGTCCTAGGATGCTCCAAAAGGGAAAGTAACTGTTGATATTTTGATGTGCATCCAGAGACATCCAACCTATGAAGCCTTTTGCAGCCAGACCACAATGTTGTGTTTTCTGTTTTAAAATCATCAACAATGCAGCAAGGTGATTCTTTGCAAGACATGTATAGTTTCCTACTCCTTCTGTTGGAGCTGTACCATGCCAAGGACTCAGCTTTCAGGAGTTTTTTTTTGCTGTGTAGCAACAGAGGTAAAGCACATGACAGAATTCCAGCCTTAATGCTTGATAGTTTTTATTTTCCAGTGTTTACCACTTCTGCAACTGCATTAGGGTTATTTAGCTTGTAACTGAAAATGGAGGAAATGGGCTGTGACAGAGAAAAAGTGTATGAAGAGTTGCACTATAAACACAAAATTATCTCTCAGGGTAAAGTTCAAAAAGCATTAAAAGTGCTCACTGAATTTTCTTTTGTACGAAAAGAAGACTTAAAAAAATTGGATGTCTCTTAGATAAAATCATAAAAACAAAGGTAGCAAATAACATGTCTTTGCAAAGAGAAAGGAGTGGAAGATACCTTGTAGTCTACACCTCCAATGATCTTCCGAACCAATTTAAATGTTAATGCCCACAGCTGAGTCCTTTCCCACTCAAGCGTGTCGGAGTTTATCAGAGATTCACAAACCATTCTAGCAGAAGAAGACAATGCAAGAATGAATGGCAGATAATAAACACATGTTTTCCAGCAGTAACTGTACAATGTCCTTGCAAAAATACCTCCAATAAAACATCTTCCATGTAGCTAATGAATTATTCCAACATGGCTCACCTGGGTGGCAAAAGTCCAGTTTCTACTGCCATTGCGAGGCAGTCATACAGAAAAGAAATTCTTTTAGGACTATGTTGGCTATGTATGAATCTTACAATCCACTGGACACACTGCTCATGGGACTCCTGAAAAAACAGAGGGGAGAAAGAATGCATTTACAGGTAGTGAAACAAACTATAAAATTCATATAGTATCCTACTATGAAATAACTAAACTAACACAAGAACAGGACTAAAAATCAGTAGAAGTGATCCAGTTGCCCAACCTATAGTTTTTCCCGCAAGTCTTTTGATCTTATTTTGAAGAAGCTCACTGTCCAGCAGAAGCTGAGGTCAGTTCTCTAGTAGAGGACACATTTCCTAGCTTAACCACTGATTTCTATAGTCAACTTTGGTTTTCACAAGTAAGTTAGCACAGACTAAAATAAAATAGAACTGTTCTACATTATTTATTCCCTTTCACAGTTATAACCAAATTTAGTGAAAATAAAGATGAATGGCCTTCAATTACGGAGCAGTGTCTGGAGGTGTCTAGCTTTTGAAAGATGACTTTTTAACTTAACCATATTATTTTATTTTTTTCTCTTTTACCTACTTATTCCCTTCTACCAAAAATTCTTTGACAAACTACCTTTTATTGTTTATTTCTTTACTGCTATACTTCTGTTTGCTTATCTTTATTCGCACTGCAAACCAACCTCTGCTGAACAACTCTATAACCTTACAAATCTCAATATTACCTTTTTATTTCTTGCAAAGTCTTCCTATATTCTTTACTATGCCATGTCTGAAATCAGATTCTGAATGACTGGACACAGACCTTAAAGCTTAAGTGTTTGCCTACTAGGAAAGGTACCATTATATTAAAAAAGTATATAAAGTACAAAGACATAAGCAACAAATCAAATGTTAACCTGGGAAAGACTGCTCCAGAACTGTCTAAAAGCTCCCAGGCAGCTGATCAGTTTGGTTCTCTCATCTTCAGGAGTGTCCATAAACATCCTAATGCAAACAAGAACATTAGTTATTAGCAGTACCCAATGAAACAAGTAGAAAAATACATTTATACATAAAACCTTAGACAAATAAAGCAGTATTGCACTTACCCAGGAAAAGCTTCTTCAATTACTTCTGTTTTCTGTAAGAGAAAAACCCCAAGTGAGCTTCTGCTAGAAGGTTTTCTATGACTACCATGGCCCCAGGATGAAGCACAAAAAACAAAGTCACACTGTTATGGGGCTGTACCAGAGAATGATAGGTGTCTTCTGCTAAATCACACTATTCCAAAGATGAGACTGCTTTGTTTTCATACAGACATATAAAAGTTGCAGATCCAGATTAAGGCTTTGTTTCTTTGTTTTGGGTTGTTATATATTTGTTTTGTCTTCTAAACACCTAGAGATTAATTCACTTCCCAAAACTAGAGAAGTTGTTCAATTTTATTATTACAGCTCTCTTCCCATAATTTGAAAAGTTAGTATTTTTGAATTCCATTAAGTTTTTGCCCCTCTTATGTTCCATGACACTGAGTTACACAAATCAATTAAATACAATTACTTTCTCATCCAAATTTAGATGCCTCCATTTTTAAATTTGATTGAATGATGTAATGGTCTTGTACTAGGTAAAAAACTAAACATGAATATTCAATTTATCTCCTCTAAGACCATCCTTTACCCCCTCCCTCCCCTTTTCTTTTTCAACTCCATTTTGCTCAAAGGCTTCTACATTATTCTAAAACTTCACCAAATAGATTCTGGAAAATATTATCCTAAGGCCTTTCCTACCTTTTGTAAGAACTTCATACTATACTCAGGTGTGATCTATCACTCACCATTGTGTATTTTCATTGTTATATTACAAACAAAAAAGCATGTAACAAAATCAACTTTTTGTTGTTCCTTTTCCATCATTTGGCCCATTGTCTGCCATTGCTACTCAAGAAGCAAAGGAGAAGCTGACACTCATCTGATCTGCACAGAAAGCAAGGTAAGGTTTGCTGCTGTCCACCAAGTCCATACCAGCAGCAGGGAAAGCAGTAACCTGCTATTTTATCAGTAATGGCTCCAAAAATACAGAGACATTTTCCCAGGAACTATTTTATTGTTGTTCCTTGTGAATCTTAGGCATACAGCACTGCATAAAAACAGGTACTGTGAAAACACAGGCAAACAACAACGTTACAAATGCGAAAACATTCTGAATGGCAATGCCAGAATGAGGTATAAGTCACGCGTAGGCAATTAATATGCTACAAGCAACTTATCATCACACAAAGAAAAGTACATCATACATTTTATAAAGCCAACTTAAAACAGGAAGGTTGGGCTTTTCTTTGCTCTACTGAAACCCATCACATGGAAATAATTTTCAATCGCTCTGCTACACATTCTTGGCTAAGCAAGCTGTTTTACTGCCGGTCCTACTCCGCCCCAGCTTTCCTACGAAGCCCAGCGGGGGCAGACGGCAGCGCTCACGAACCCCCTTCCCTCACGGCTGCCCCGCCGCCGGGAGCAGCGCGAAACACGGCCGGGCACGGCGGCGAGGCTCCACCGCACCGACGGCGCCATGAAAGCCAAGAGCGCCTCTCCCACCAGCTTTTCATCTCCTTCAGGACGGCCCCACCCCCAGAGGGAGCAATGCGGCGGCGCTCCGGGCTCGCACTCACCACCACCTCCTCGAAGATGCTCTGCAGCTGCGTCTCCATGGGCACCATGGGGATCGCCATGGGGCCGGCCGGGCCCCGCCGGGCCCTTCCTCAGGCGCAGGCGGCAGCGCCCACCCCTCCTGCTCCCGCCCCGCCGGAAGCTCCGGCCCGGATCCCGCTCCCCGGGAAGCGGCTGCTCGGCCCGGCCGTTCCGCAACGCGGGGAAAGCGACGGCGTCTTAAAACTTGGCTTTGTTTTGCTTTTTACGAAAATATTCGCTGGGGCTTCTTTGGTTTTTGAATAATTTTTTCCTTTGAAATGTAAGATGCCGAATCAAGACGGTTCTAAAATATTGTGTGTTTTTGATGCTGACACTGTATTTTCTGAGCTGTCTGTCAATGTTTGGCTGCAAACATCCAGCTAGCACTGGTAAACAGGTACAAACTTATGTCTTCAACAGAAAAATAAAGCTGATCAACTCCCTGTCTGATCAACAATCAAGCTGATAACTAGAGGCCTCAGAGCAGTGAAAAATTAACATTTTTAGGCTTGGAGTTGAGCAGAAAATAGCAGAGTGTACTCATGGGGGAAACACATGGAATTGGATAGACAATTACTTGTTTTAAATGGAAACAGCTTTTGTGTAAATAGGCTTGGAAGAATATATAATATAAACAATGAGAAATATTATAATTAAATTTAAGAAGTACAACAGAAAATAGTGATATATGGGGCATCAGTGCTTCCACAGCCAGCAGAGATGTGTGTTGTAGCCAACAGGCACCGGATGCTTTGAAGCCAGAGCTTTCTTGTCAGCAATGGGACATACCTGGTTAGGAAACGTATAATGCTTACATGTATCTTATTTACCTACATACACATGTAACAGATGATCATTGAAAACAGAGGGAATGCAATTGAAGGTCTGCTTGTGCTTGCTTGTCTTGCTCCTAGAATTAGGTTGCCCTCAGTCTTAACATAAAGTTATTTATTCTGTAAGAATTGTTCTTTATACTCTTCATTGAATGTTTATTTAAAGAGTGTTGCACAACAATCTGACATGCCCATGTGTGTCCCATCAAGACCCAGTGTCAGTACTTGTCCATCCCGGACAGACCACCTCATATTTTATTAAAATAACAATGCACAGGGTAAGTGTCTACTCAAATTCTGTGCCAAGCTGCTAATCCATTCCCACAGTGACCCATAAGAGGACTGGAAAGTGAGCCAAAAAGAAGTTGTTTTATTCGTCATTACATATTATTATTTTGAGGACCAGTCTACTATTCTACTTTTTTTCTGCCTTACTGCTCTGTCACACTCCTGGGCTAACAGCCATTCCTATCCAACCCTAATACATCCCAACATACAATCTGTCCACTACTTTGTGACTAATACAACTTTACCCTGACTTTAAGTCATTAGCCGACACACATTCTAAACAGAACTTAGCAAGCAAGCCTAAATCTAGATGGTCATATTTAGTAGACAGACTTGGTCTAATCCTAGTTAGAGTCCTGGTCCACAACTTGTCCCAAATATTATAACAAATTTTGAATATTAAAACTGAACCATTCAACCATGTAATAGCCTTGAACCCCCAAAGAGTGATTTCTGTCCTGAATGAACATCTTGTCTAACCAGATCTCATTTTAACAAAACTGAACTACCTATGATCCTACCTTTGTGTAGAAGAAAAAGTGGTAGAAAGAAGGCTCTTGGTCAGGCACAAGAAGTGTGACACATTAAGTAGATGATTATGATTAGATTTATTGCTAACACAGTATCTAAATATTGCCAAAGCAGTATACAATCTAAGCATGTAATAATTTAGAAACATATTATAACCAGCTTATATTATAACCAGCTAGAAATGTACAGGTTTACAGTCTTTGGCCTTACAGAATGCACAGTGGCAAAGCATCAAAGCACCTGTGGAGCTGCTTTTGGATTTTATCTCTTTACATGACTGGATTTTGGTGCTTTTACTCACCTGCCCAAAAGTGAGCGTTCCTCATCTTTGGGCTGGATGTACCCTGCAGGCATCTCTTCCAGAACAGGGGGATCTGCCTGGAAGCTGCCTGCAGCCTGGGAGCCTAATTTGCCCAGTTGGCCCAGTCTCCAGCAGTATTTTAAACACTTTTGAAGGCTGATGTGTGCCAAAGTCAGTCGAAATCATTACACCTCTCTGTCTCTGAAATTCATCATTATGGGAACATCCAGACAGCTCCTCCTGGAACTGGGAGTTCCTACTTCCCAGCTCACTGGGTGTTCTTACCTTAGCACCATTCTTTCTTGGCATTCTTATCTTAGGACAAATCATGTTTCCCATCAGAGACAATTGTAAAGGAGAGGGTTGTGTGTATGGGGAAAGGCACTCTTGAGGACCTGACTAACATATCTCAGTCGGGATCATCTCCTTATTGGGATGGAGCTGGGAGTGGCAGGTCAGGCCTAATCAAAGCTCATCCTGCTTTGCCTAAGGGAGCCAAGTATCCAGGAGGAGAAGCAGTACTGCTATTAACCCTGGAGCGACTGCACCCGGGTGTGTCTGCCAGGCATGAACCACTGTGAGACTCTGCTCTGAATAACAGAGCCACACACCTCACCAAACAAGGCAGAAAAGCATTTGCATGAGGATGAAATGACCCTCTTCACAGAGACACAGGAAAAGCAATGCACTTTTCAAAATGACTGTAAATATCATATTACTCTAGCAAAAACACCTTCATCAAAATGACCATTTCCATGTCTGTGGGTGACAAGAAACATTTATGAAAAAAATGGTTAAACTTTGAAATGTTTTTTCTGGAGTGAGTGCCATTCATTTTAGAAGATAGATGACAAATGAGTACAAAGGCATCTTAGAATGCATGGTGTGTAGGGTCTGTCTAGTTCTTCATGGCCTTAGAGGACTTGTGGCTTCTTAGCAGTGAAAATTGAGTGTCTACAACACAGTGCTATTCAGAAATTACTCTCCCCATTTTCCTGGCATGCTTGTTAACATGTATATGGCAGAGATGTCCTGCCTGTGTTTGAAAACACATTCTTCTTCCTGAAAGAGTCAGATGAACTGAGGACTGCAGTGTAACTATGGGGGAATGAGGGTTTTTATACCCTCACTCTGCATTGGTATAGTGTCAGTCTTTAAGCAGAATGGCCACTCAAAATTATGATTTAGTAATTGAGAGCAGAAAGGATAAATATTTCCTTCTTCCTTGTTGTTTTTTTTAGTCTTATGTATTGATCATATGGATTGTTTGTTTTTTTTAATGTGAATTTTCTTTTGGTAGAGATGAAAATAAGTATTTTTAACATATGAGGCCCTAGATCTAGAAACAGAAAAGTTTGGGTTCTCGGTTAATATTTATTAAGTTTCGTAATCAAATTTCATTGTTGCAAAATGTTCTAGAATGTTGTAATTCATCATGAGGACAGTAAAGTATGTCAAGTTAAGGCAATGATTGGTAAAAGTAGCAAAATCAGGTATATGAGATTACATCCTGTTCATTTTAGCTGTTGCTGAGCAGTGCTTAGACTGAGAGCCTTCTCTCTGTGTAGCGTGGTGTGCACAAGAGGCTGGGAGGAGGCACAGGGGGGACATCAGACCCCAGCTGACCAAATGGGTACCCCACACTTTTGGTGCTGTGCTCAGCAATAAAACTCTGGGGGAAAAAAAGGAAGGCATAGGGAATGGTCAGGGTGATGGTGTCTGCCTTCCCAAGTGATGATGACGTGGTGGAACTCTGCCTTCCTGAAAGTGTCAGAACACCTGCCTGCTGATGTGAAGTAGCCATGAAGTGATTTTGTTTTGTTTATGTGAGTGGCTTTGCTTTACCTATTAGACTGTCTTTATCTCAATCACAAGTTTTCTCATTTTTATCCTTCCTGTTCTTCCCTGCTTACAACAGCAGGGTACAGCGTGAGTAGCTGTGTGGGGCTGAGCTGCCTGCTCAGATTAACCCACCAGTGTGCTTTTTGGCACCCAGTGTGGGGCCAGAGGGGTTGAAGATAATGACAGCTTTGATAGGAATGTGCTCCACTGGATTTACAGCTGTTACAGCTGTTTGAGCTATTTATTGGCAGGCTGCTGCTCTCACCGGGAGACCTGCTTGCTTTGCTCCTTATTGGAATGGAGTGATTGCTGTTTGTGGTTGCCATATGCTGTAGTGCTTATCAACTCACTTTCTTGTACCTAGGAACATTTTGATAACAGCACTGGCCACGTGCCTGGGCTGACAGATGGCCTGGTAATTGCTGTTCCTGTACTGCTGTAGGCATGTTGTAACTATAGTCCAAACTCAGGCTGAAGGAGCTGTGAGCTTTGAATAACACCAGGCTGAAGCAGGTATACCCCAAAGTGTCTGTGGCTGTGGATATGTCCATAGTGGAGCAGTTACACCCCGGAATAATAGAACTGTAGAATAACTTAGGTTAGAAAAGACTGCTAAGTCTGCCACTAAATCATGTCCCTAAGCACCACATGTACATGTCTTAATTG
Source organism: Chloropsis cyanopogon (assembly GCA_013400585.1). Classification (NCBI taxonomy): domain Eukaryota; kingdom Metazoa; phylum Chordata; class Aves; order Passeriformes; family Irenidae; genus Chloropsis; species Chloropsis cyanopogon. The sequence goes on along the minus strand of WEZZ01038111.1, from coordinate 12,289 downwards.
GTTAGGCAAGGGTGGCAAGGATGGTGACTCAGCCATGCCCCAACGCTTGACAATACTTTTGAGGAAGAAATTTTTCCTAAGAGCAACTTGAGGCCTTTTCTTCTTGTCCTGTTACTTTTTACCTGGAAGAAGAGACCCACCTGGCTACAACCTATTGGCTTCAGTAGTTGCATAGAGTGATAAATTTCCTTCCTAAGCCTCCTTTCCTCCAGGTTAAACACCTCCAGCTGCTCTCTCAGCCATTTCTCATAAGACCTGTGTTTCAGACCCTTCCCCATCTCCATTGCCCTTCTCTGGACATGCTCTAGCACCCTGATGTCTTTCTTATAGTGAGGGGTCCAAAACTGGACACAGCCCTGGAGGTGCAGCCTCACCAGTGCCGAGTACAGGACAAGCACAGTGCCAAGATCACGGCCCTGGTCCTGCTGGCCATTCTATTGCCGATCCCGGCCAGGATGCCACTGGCCTTCCTGGCTAACTGGGCTCATGCTGGCTCATGTCCAGCTGCTGTTGACCAGCACCCTAAGGTCCTCTTCTGCAAGGGTCCTTCTTCCAGCCAAGGGGAAGCCTGCAACCTGGTAGTAAGTCCATAGCAGTATGGTGAGAGGAGTTAATGAAGGAACTTTATAGCCTCTTTCAAGGGGCCCAGGTGTGGAAACTGAAGTGGATACAGTGTTGTAACTCATTGTTCGAGTTGCGTGTTGTATGGGAAGCACTACAGCAGAAGCCACCTGAACAGAGGTCAAGCCTCACAAGAATCCCTACAGGTTTGACCAACCTGAGTAGGTTTTGGCAACCAGTAGCTCCACACAGCACACCTTCTGTCCTGAGCAATTACCACAAGAGATGGGACCCCAGTTATGGAAAAAGAGAACTCAATGGACATTTTATGGACATTTTACAGGGGTTTCCCATAGAGTAAGGGAGTGATATCAGTCTGTAAATTAAAGTATGATGATGTGTGTGTGTGTATGATTAATTGGGATGTACTGGATAATGTGGGACTTGAGCATGACACATTGTATAGAATAAAGAGATTGTACTAATTTGGGTTGCAGTGGAGTTAATTTTCTTCATACCAGTTTGTACAGTAGCATGCTTTGGACTTTTTAAATATAATTATAAACATTATAAATTTAATTATTATAAGTTCCAGCTCATGCAATGCTCAAATTTAGAATCAGATCAACATCTGAATAGTTACACATTCATCATAGTCCTAGTAGGCTATGAAGGTACATTTTCATAACAGCCAATCCTTCCAGTAACCACCAAGTTGAAAACCAAATAGATTTTAAATTGTACTTAAACAAAACCTTTTTATTTTTTCATTGAGTTTGATTTGGCTACATACACTTTGTTTTTAATTAGCACAGTTATAAGTACTGAAAAAAACCCCGGCATAAAAAGCGGAAAAAAGCTGAGACAGAGATGGATTGAAACTTACAGGGAGGAATCCTCTGATACTAAATAAAGAAAAGGGATCTGAATACATAGGCGTGACAATGGACAAGAAGTAAGAAACCAAGAAACCGACTCCTTTCATATTGGTTTTGTATACTTAACACTTTCTTTGACGATAAATTCTCTGGATGACAACCTTTTAACCAAATAGTTGAGCACTTGAGTATTTTTGCATTTTATTGCTTAGTAACTTTTTAATTCTAATCTCCACTTAAGTGTTTGGCTAATGGCACTCTTATCTTGAATAGTCAGGTTCCCTGAATACAGATAATGTTTTTCAGCCTTTGACCTTTCAAAGTATTTTCCTGCTTGCTTTGGCTTCCTGTAAACCTAACACGGATGCAAAAGCCGAGATCTCATTAAAGAACCTATGAGCAAAGTACTAGAACTCCTGAAGAAGGAGTAACATCTCAATCGCAGCTAACACAGCTGGGGAGGCTGAGGAAGGCAGAAGACGCAGAGGAGTGGCAGATCTCGATAAAATGGAGCTTGAGGATCACAGAGGATATTCGGAGGAGATGTCTTTAAAACCAGAAGAGTATGTGAAGTATAAAACCGTCTTGAAATACAAAGTCATCTGTGCTGTAAGTAGGTGCTGCTCTTCAGGGCTGCTGGTTTAACAATTTTCAAATCTGCAGGATTTTCTGAAGTTTCATTGTATCAGTATAATCATTCGGAGTGGTTTAGTAATTGCTAGTTGAAATTTTACTGCATGAGTGTGTCACTGAAACTGCCCTAGCTTCACTGGCACAGTTCTCAAGTTTTTCTGGTACCTATGAAGCAATTTTTTTTTACTGGCAGTTTTTGTTGTACTTCATTAACCTGACAGTTCTTTTCCATAACAAAGACATTGCTTCGATGCTTTACTTTAGATATTGTCTTGAAACATATGTGTTTGTGGCCAAAGCAACCACACTTTCTTTTTGCTTACTTTTGTATCTTTACTTTTGTCATTAACAAAACAGAACCTATAGGCAAGTCTTTGGCAAAAAACACTCAGGAAGCAAGGCATGGGAAAAGCCTAATGAAACGTTTTTTATAGTATGGTCAGTCCCACACCTCGAATGTCGTGTCAACTCTTTACCTCTTCTCTGAGGCTTTAAGAGCTATGCAGCTGCCTTGTAGATAAAGTACAGGCTTTTAAGTTTTTAAAATATTTTCTTGTATCTTCTGTTTGGGACCACAATAGAAACAAGCATTCAATATGTATTTATTTTTGCACAAGCTCTTGCATTTGTAAACTGAAATTTAGAGAAACTACAGATAGTGATTTTAGAAAGACTTGCAACTTAATTTTGACAATAGCCCTATAAAAAAGAGTCAAGCTACTATACTTTTCAGCTCTATGTCACCAGAACAATTTCACATAGTACAGTTTCGTATTTATTGCTGCATTGTGCAAGGATTGCATAAAATATGAGGGAAATACAGGAAATTGTGAAAAAAGAAGATAAAATAACAGACACATTTTTCCTAAAGTCATCAGTTAAAATTAGTCATGAGAAAGAATGTGGGAAAACTGCATAACTATAAAGGAAAGTAAATTATACCTTCAAGAGGTACTTGGAAGAGTGAAGTGAGAAATTTAAGTATCCTAAAATATATTCATTCTTTCAGATACCTGAAAAAGTTTTCAAGTTTTGAGTTTTCAAATGCCTGCATATACAAAACTCACAATCTACATATTGGAGGTATAAACTGTTAATATTCCACACAGTTTATGTTTTTGCTAAATCTAATGCGTGAAATACTTTCTAGGCCACTTCTTCCTGAAAGTTGAGGCAGAGAATAGAAGTCACACTGTTAGTAAGTCCTCCAGCAAACATAGCATAGGTGCTAGGAACAACTTTTCTAAGAATAAGTCGTTGTAATTCTGAATTTAGTCATAGAAGTCAGGTGTAGAATGCCTGAGGATTTGAACAGGTGCTACCAACGTTATTTCACCTTAAGAATGAATGTTCCAAAATCAAGGGTGTTTGTGTAAGTGTTATAATAAATGTATCATCTTATCTGTATACCTGATAGGTATTTTTGCACTTTACTTCAGCTGTCTTATTACTTGAAGAAGTGGGAATGTTTGTTGCTGTGGTTTAATTTGTAGTAATTACATCTGTAATTTAATTAATTTATTAGCTGTATTTTAATTTCTACTTCAATTTAGTAGGGTTTGTATATTTCAATTATAAATGTGAGTTTTAATCAAAATGAAGAGTTAAACCATAGTGTCTTTAAGGTGAAAAGTACATGCCCTGGTGATTAGGCTTACCTGTGCTCAGTGAAACAACATCTGTTACGTTAACTTAGCAGTGTTATTCTCCCTTCCCAGAAAGAATTGCTGCTGGTCTAGCCCAAAAGAACACCCTAACACTCTCATTCTGAGTCTGCTGACTGGACGTAGTATAAAACTGCTGCCTTCACACCTGAGGTCTCTCTTCAAGGGACTTCAGCATTTCTGCCAGTTTGCACAATCTTTCCACACATCCTTGCTCAGTCTCCCTCATCCAGTTCTCTCACCAATTCCATTTCCACTCCTTTTGAGGTACATCTGTACAAAAACCTGTGAGTAAGTAGAAGGAATAAAGTAAAGTCGATAAGGAGAAAGTGTGAAGAAAGTAACTATGGCATTGGTAGTGTTTGGTGTTGCCCGAGAAATAAATCAGTTGTACACCCACACCTGAGAACTGAGCAGCCCTCCCTGCTGCCACACTTCTGCCCAGCACCTGCAAGGCAGGACAGACAGCAGCAAAGATCACGGCATGCACGTGCAGTTGTTCTCAGTTCCTTAAAATTGCTGTAGTCTCAGATAAGAGGCTCCATTACAATAGCACTGAGCTTGAGAGTAATCCTCTCTCATTTCTACTTTATTTTTAGCCTTAGTATTTCCAGGAATGGCAGAAGACAAAAGAAAGATCTGAGGCAAAAATGGGACATAAACTGGGCTGATTCATGGTGATTTTTTGTGTGATATGCGTTTTCTTTCCCATGATTTTCTTTCCCATGATTTTCTTTCCCATGATAGTGAAGAGGAAAGTGCATATATCACAAAATACTAAGAAGGTTGTCACTTTTCACTGCATCTTTCAGCCAGCCTGAATTGCCATTGGTCTTTGCTGTCTATTTAGCTGATAGAGGCTTTCTCAGTTCTCCCCCAGTCTCCCAAAAGCTAAGGTGCTTTCTGTTACAGAGTTTCCTTGAGCTGTTAGTCTCTTTCCAATTTCCTCTAACCTTACTAACAGGGTGACTTATTATTTTACACTTGCAGCCTCAATCTAACTACATTTCTTAAGAAATCCTTGTGATTTTTAAGAAATCCTTGTAAGAAATCATATCCGATAAATACAAAAGATAAATAAAAGTAATCACCTTTATTTGTACAGATATAAAGCATATGCAAAACAGATAAATACACAGATTACTTCCTGCTATCTTTTCTCCAGCAAAGATTTCCCCAATTATGACATTACAACTGGCCATAGGTTAAAAGTGCAGCATTAAGATCTTCTTAGGAAGCATTAGGAGCTTCTAAGGCTATAACTATTGTGCCTCTCCTGTCTTCAGGTTCAATTTTTTGATGAAGAACTTCAAAGAAATTATTAGTTCTTGGGAAATCATGCATTCATAGAAATATTAATAATAGAGTTAATTTCTAATAAACATAACAATTTATCACAGTTGTGAATTTTGGTTTCCCTGTGTCTGTGTGACAGGTTCTGCTGTGTGCTTTGGTGGTTGTATCCCTGGGACTAGGTTTAGGACTAGGACTCAACCGTGGAAAGCAGGAGCAAGGTATGTTTATGATACTTTCAGCATAATTGCCAACGATCTGGATCTGGCAAAGGCTTTCAGCAAAGGCTCTTTTATAGTGTAATGTAAATGGTCTCTGAAAAGTCACCACCTGTGAAAATAAAGTTCTTGCATTTTTCGAGTTCAATTGTATAAAACTGAGCACTCACAATCTATACTTAAAAAAACCTATCCTAAACCACCAAGTGCCTTGCTGAATCTTTCCAAAAGTGTGAACCCTAGTTCCAATGGCACACTGGAAGTTTTATTACATTAACACTTCCAGAAAATTTGAAATATGTTATCCTATTATATATAATTATTGCAATTACTTAAACAATATTTTGTGAAAGAAATATCATTGTATCATCTTCAGTATATTTGGCATAGTTCAGGTAGCTGATGCTAAAACTGATTATGAATATTCTTTGAGAACTTGAGTTTCTGTAAAGCTACAGTAAAAAGGGGGTAGTGGCTTGATTCAGTGGAATAGTATTTTTTAGTTAAAAAAACAAAGTAATGTTTGTTTTGTCAAGGGGTCAATCCAGGTGAGAACAAACAAATGCAACACAGTGTGAATTAAATAAAACACTTCCTTTAGAATCAAAACAACAGTAATCCCATGCTGGAGGAGTTCAAGGAAGCACAGTCTCTTTTTCTTTGCTAATCAACACATATCCTACTCGTTTACCTAGCAGTTCATCAAGTCTTAGACCCTTCTGAAGATTTTCAATAGCATTTGCTCTTAGCAAATAAGATGTAATGGAACCATGATTGGTTTTTGATCATTTGAAAATAATTTTACCTCTGCATAGGCTCTACAAAGTGGATACTAAAGCCCAAATTTGTAGGCAGTGCATCCTGCAAAAGCATGAACCTTGTGGTAATTTTAATAGAATTGTCCTATCAAACCTTAGTAGATAGTTATACCTATTCCTGTTTACTGTGTGACTGGAGAAGAAAGTTGGAAATGCAGGAGTTTAGCAGAGTTCAAACAGTATTTCTGGAGTACAGAGCATGTGGATACAAGGCTTGTCCATGTGGAGTCTGGTGTGGAACTGCGAGTGATCTTTGGAGATTCGGGATTGTCTTCAAGTGTCCTCAGATGACCCAGAGCTGTGCCTTCACCCTGCTCAAAGGTGTCAGAGCTGTGCTAAGCAATACATGTCTCAACTTCCAACATCAGGGCCCTCATTTGGACCCTTTTCTTTGTTTTAATTAAAACAGACAAATGTACAGGTTTTCAAGGGACATTATAATGATAAAGTAGCAGAGATATTTCCAGAGTCCCGAGTGCTCCAATAAGCTTTATGGATTGTATCCAGACTTNAGGGCCCTCATTTGGACCCTTTTCTTTGTTTTAATTAAAACAGACAAATGTACAGGTTTTCAAGGGACATTATAATGATAAAGTAGCAGAGATATTTCCAGAGTCCCGAGTGCTCCAATAAGCTTTATGGATTGTATCCAGACTTCTTTTGAATGTCTCCAGAAAAGATGATTCCCCGGGCTGTCCCCACCCTGCCCAGGGCCCAGGGGCCACCACCCCCATCCCACACTGACCCAGCAGGGATGGCCTCCAGCTCTGCACAGCCTTGCCCTGCCCAGCCATGAGTCCTGCTGAGCCAGGCCCACAGACAGGCCAGCAGCCTGGCCTTGACCTGTCCTTGTTGTCAGGGAAGTGGCTGGTGTGCCTGGTGTGGGGCTGCCCTCCTGCTGCCTCAGCTGCCCTGCTCCAGGCTGGAGTGGTGGGATAGCTCCTGATTGCTGGTCTTTGCCCAGCTGCCCCTAGGGAGCCCCCATGGCTCTGGTACCCAGCCCTGAGGGAGCTTCTGTCCCGTGCAGGAGTATTTCAGATCATCCAAAATGGGAATCACACTTCCTCTTTTATTTCAGACTGAGAAATGAGCAGGGGAGATACCACTCTCCCCTTCCTCGTGCTGGCAGAGTGGGACACCCTGGCATTGCCTCCTGTGCCAGTGGTCCTGCAGAGACCTGCTGCAGAAACAGCCCTGCCTCAGGCTGTGGGCCAGCATGGTCCCAACAGCTGTCAGACCTTCAGCTCCCAGAAGGATTCCTTGCTTCCACTGTGTGTGACCATGTTGGAAAACGGCTAGGGAATCAAATTTGGGAAATTATTCAGCACATCTCTTCCTGCAGTCCATATCCATGGTCTGTTTAATTGATCCACCTGAGACAGGGTTATCTGAGCACTCAGCCTCGCTGCCTTCTCCCCACAGTCAGCTGCAGACACAAGTGCAATGAGCCACACAGGAACGGTGTGCCCGGCTGCCAGTGTGACAGTGGCTGCGTGGAGCGTCAGGACTGCTGCTGGGACTATGAGGACTCTTGTGTGGAGCCAAGTAAGTTCCCCTCAAGGCAGTGCTCACTGGTGTCCATTTTATTTTGAATTTGTTTCTTCATGTGCCTGTAATAAAAAATGGGTAATTCTCATGTTTATGCAGGTACACAGAAGTCATGTCACGTTTCCTAGGGAGGGAAATGTGACAAAAATCACAAAAGCACAGAATAGTTAAAGTTGGAATGGACCAGTGGAGGTCATCTAGCCTAACTTTCCTGCTCAAGCAAGATCCTAGAGCACGCTCCTGAGGCTTATGTCCAGATGGCTTTTGAATGTCTCCAGGAAAGAAGATTCCACAACCTCTCTGAGCAATCTTTTCAGTGCTCCATCACCCTCACAGTAAAGTTATTCTTCCTTTTCAGGTGGATGCAGCAGAGTCAAGCTGCCTCTAATCAGGTGGCTAGAGAGCTGTAATTTGGTGACCTGGCAGGACACAAAATCTTCCTGCATCTTTCTCAAATCAGACCCCTGTATTTTTGTCCCTTATCGATAACCAAAGCATTTGTCATGCATATTTCATGACACATATAAAGCTGAAGATGAGCATGAACAGAAATAATGGGTTATCTTTAAACAGGGTCCTTGAAGCAACCCTGTTATGCCAGTACCTCTTGCACATTTGAAAATAAGGGGGTGTTTCCCAGTCTGCTGTGCTCTCTAGCCTCATGCAGACCTCGGTGGGTGTCTGAGACTGGAGGAGTCCACTTGTCTTCAGCTGTAATAGTCTGATTCTGCATTGACACCAGGCTCCTCTCCAGTCACTGTCTCTGCTTTCCCTGCAGCTGCTCAGGTATTTCTTCATCCTATTGCTTTTTCTGCCCACTTCAGCCCTTACTTCTCTTTTTTTTAGCTCTCTGCTGGAACTCATATGCAAGAGCATGAAAAAAATCAGTTTGCTTCTCTTTCTCCTCTAAAAAGCTAATATAGAGTGTTTTTTGTTTTGTTTTGTTTTTTCCCCTAGATCTTTTTTGGAAGGATGGAAGGCTTTGAGGGAGATGACTTTGGGGACACCTTTGTAAAATAAATTATTTTATGACTCTGTGTTACTGTTCAATGGCCAAAGAAATAGGCTTTTTGTGTTAAATGAAATCTTGAGTTTTCTTTCCAGAGCAAACTTCTAAAGCAACTCAAACAGTACATATAAATAACAATTTTTTTCCTTTATCTGTTTGGAGGATTTCCATGCGAAGAAGTTCACATGAGGTTCTGTGAACTGAATCATAATTTTTTTCTTTGCATTTTCAGCCCGATCTTGGAAGTGCACAAATTTCCGTTGTGGTGAGACAAGAATACCTGGAAGTTACTGTTCTTGTTCTAATGACTGCTTGCAGAATAAAGACTGCTGTGTAAATTACTACAGCATTTGCAAAGGTAAATCAAAATAAAAAAGTTTTATGTAGGCAAACATTGAAAGCATAAAGGTAGATGAATTTGTTCCTCAAGACCAGAGTCTGACTGCCATTTTGAAAAATTAGTATGTTTTGAGGTGAAGCTTTTGGTATTTCTGACTGTTGTTATAGATAATAATTAGATAAGCCAATTATAATTGATAAGAACAAAAACAGAAATTTATTAAAAAAATAACAATTTAAAACCGCAATCCAAAGTATAATCACGGCAGCCACAATTACAGGGAAACAGACAGGACTGATCCGGAATCAAGACCTGGGTGCGCAGAGGACCAAGCGGAAAGCTATGGTCGGATCTGCCACACACTGAGGATCCCAGGGTTATTCTTTTTATACAGAAAAAATGGCTTGAGGCAACTTTCTAGCTGTCTCCACCTGGGAGTTTTCATATTCACAGTTGGTATCGCCTCTGTCTAAGGGTGGACAAAGGCAGGTCTCAGAGTGATTAGACCAACTGATTTAGAATTTCCTGGCCCATATAGACAAAGTCCAAGGTGATTNGGGGCCAAGTCGGCTTCCTGCTTGTGGAATGTCTTTTATTCCAAATACAAATTCCAAATACAAACACTATTTACAACCACATAACCCAGCATATTCCTTTATATCATTCACGTAATTGATATCTCACGAATTATTGTCCTTTATCTATTACACTGTGAAAAACACTTTTTCTGCAGAACACTATGAATTGTGTCATTCATGAGAAAGGCAGAATGATTTGGATGTTGCAGAAGTATACCATGTGGGGGCTTTGGATTGTTTCCTTTTTTCATTTTTTTTTTTCCTTTTTTCCCCCCCAAAATAGCTGGAGACAATCTGAAGTATATATTGTAGTAGTCATCCCTAATTTAAAATTTCCCATCCTTTTTATTACAAATCTGGTTTTAGATAGGATTTCTTACATTTTACTTATTTTTGAATATCTTTGTTCATGGCTAGTTGTTTCATACTGGCTCCATCTAAAACCATAAAGAGTGGTGCAGGTATAAATCAGTCACAGGAATGACACTTGAGGAGTATGATGGTGACATGGTATCTGTTACCAGAATTCCTTTGTGTTGTGGAAGGGGATAAATTTAAGGCAACTCCTGCAAAATTATATTTGTTAACTAAATGCAGATTAAAGCTGAAAGGAGTTAAACCATACAGAAAGAAAAGAAGTGCAAAAGGGAGCCCTGGGCTTGTCTCTTTAAGTGTGTCAGTGGTTCCCAGAAAAGAAAAAAGGAATAAGTAGCCCAGTGTGGACAGGATACAGCTTGAATATTTTTCATTTAAAACCTAATAAAAGACTAAGCTTTCATAGTGTTTTCTTCTTCATTTTGTTTGTATGCTTTTCTGTGTAGCTTATGTTCTTTGTTTATAACTTACAGTAGTGACCACTAGTCCTTTAAGAGTCTGAGGGCCTAATAACTTGCACCAAATCATTTCTAAAGTAAAGATGTCTTTAGCCCTAGATTTCTGTTAAAGCAGAAAATGTTAGAGGAAGAGCTTTAAAAAGATAATCCAGGTAGCTGCTTTTTTTGGTGGCGATGGGGGGTTCAGTGCTAACTCAGTATTTTTTTTTTTTCCTTTTAGGTGAAACATCTTGGGTAGAAGAACCATGTGTGTCAGTTGAAACTCCTCAGTGTCCAGTTGGGTAGGATAAAGGAATTTGTCTTCTTAGCGAATAAAATCTTTGAGATGGTCGTAAATACTCCAGTGTTCTGAAACAGGTTTTCATATTTACAGAGAGTAATGCTCCTGCCCTGAGGAATATTCTGTAGAAATGGTTTGTGACTAGGAATGTTTGTTCGTTTTAAAAGCTTTGTAATTCATTGATCATTTACAGTTTAGAGCAGAGTACAGGAGTTCAAATTCAGACTGAAATTCAGATTGCAAAGACCTGGAAAAATTCTTAGAGTTATCTCAAGGTTCATTTATCACAAATTGTTCATAGTCCATTTTATGTTACCATATTGTATCTTTGACAATTCAGATAAGTCACCTTATGCAGTCTGTAATAACAGTTAGAATCTGTGACAGCAATTCTTTAGGCAACAGG
>WEZZ01038106.1:527-20375 GCA_013400585.1 Chloropsis cyanopogon | reverse complement strand
TTGTGAATTGTGGCAAACAGATGCAACACACGTACAATCATTCAGATGGCAGAAATATGTTCATGTTAGTGTAGATACCTTTTCTGGAGTGGTCTATGCCTCTGCCCACACAGGAGAATCATCCCTTGATGCCATAAAGCACCTCCTACAGGCTTTCTCATTCATGGGCATCCCCAAGGAGTTGAAAATTGATAATGGGCCCACTTGCATATCCAAGGAATTTGGGACTTTCCTTCAGCAATGGGGAGTAGGGCAAAAGAAAGGCATCATCTACTCCCCTACTGGTCAAGCCATAGTGGAAAGGACTCACCGTGAAATCAAAAGAGTCCTAGGTCAGCAACATCAGGTCCTAAAAGTGGAACCGCCTCACATCTGGTTGTCCAGAGCACTTTTCACAATTAATTTTCTGAACTGTTCTTTTGACAACCTGAATCCACCAATTGTACGCCACTTCGGGGGGGGGGCAGTCAAATGTCATTGAAAGAAAAGCCTCCAGTCTTAGTAAAGGACCCTGAGACTTGGAAGACAGTGGGACCTTACAAGTTGGTTATGTGGGGACGTGGATACCCCTGCGTGTCCACCCCCTCTGGTTTAAAGTGTGTTCCATCTAAGTGGGTAAGGCCCTATGTTCCCCAAGGTCTCAGGGAAGCTTACAGAAGTGCCCCAAGTTGCTAATGCAGCTTGGAGGAGGAGATGCCATGCATGTTCTCTGGAAGAAATTCCATTTACACCCCCTGTCTGGAATGACTTGTAATACTGTCCCTGTCTTAAGTTTCCTTTTACCAGTTTAGATCCCACTGCTCGTGTGCAGTCTCGAGACACCATGAGACCAAGTCTGCTCCTCATCCTGCTCGCGATCATTCCACCGGTGTTCTTCTGGATAGTCCCTCAGCCCAAAGCAAACATATGGACCACCTTGACCAAAGCCCTTGGACAAGATCACATCTGTCCCTGCATAACCATCGCTGTATAGAATTTGAAGGTCTTTGCTGTCTCAACTCGTCATCAAGAGCAGAGAACATCCATACCCCAATCGATAAAATGAAGACCATGATAACCGATATCAATAGAGAAACAGACAACTGGTTGAGTGGGCTGTTCAAGGACTGGGGACTCTGGGGCTGGGTGGGATCCATACTGAGAACTGTGTTTTTGATGTTGTTTGTTGTAGGTATTGTTATTGTAGTTAGCACAGTTCTTGGGCTAATCAAGCTTGGATTGATTAAACCAAACATGGTTTATAAGTTAACTTCAAGCTCATCTTCCCCTCCTGAAGTCTATCATTTGGAAGCCCCCAGTGCTCCAATGGATGACCTGGAAGTCTCAGTTGGAAATACTGGCTCTCCTGAAGGAGAGGAACCAACTGGCCAACCTTGGTTTGGTGAGCATTCTGCCCTCCAAACCCAGTCCTCTGCATTTTAAACAAAATAAGGGGGAGATGTAGCAGTGTGTTTCTAACCCCTGGTTTTTCCCCTGGGTTTCTCCTATGTTAATTCTTCCTCTGCCCCCACCGAGACCCCTGTAAATCTCTGTCACCCTGTCTGTCAAACCTGGGGAATTCCAAAAAGAGCGTTGAGTGTTTGGCCAGATTCAAAGGAAGCTCTCTCCTTCTGAAGGGATTGGGCTATCCAGGTGTCCTTCTCCCCTAAACCCCCTGCTCCCTTACCTGGTTCNTCCCCTAAAACCCCTGCTCCCTTACCTGGTTGGTGAGTTCCTGCCCCTTCCCATCCCCCCTCGGCCAGGTTTAACCTACAGGGCCATGTGGCTCAGGGGTAATTCAGAAGAGATTCGGGAGGAATCCTGGTGGAGATTCTGGTGGGCAGTGGCTAAATGGAGTAAGCGACAATAAAGACCTGGATTAAAACCCCCCGCCAGAATCTACTCTTTTCTCCACCATCGTCTTAAAAGGACTCTCCAGCAGAGAAAGAGTGAACCCTCTGCAAGAGGCAGCTCCAACCCGCTGCAGCCAGAACTCCAGGCAAACCTGGGCTTGCTCGCACGCGCCCGGCTCCGCCGCTTGCGAGCCAAGAGTGTCTCTGGGGATGAAAACCTCAGCTGCTGCTCCCTGGCTCAGACGCTGGGTTTCAGGCAAGTCCGGCTGGTTCCTTCCCGTTCACATGGTTAACCACCACAAACCACCATTTTGTGAAATAGAGGGAGAACACCATTTATAACTGTATTGGTAGTTTGTCGTTACTCAGCCAGCTCTTCGCACAAAAAAGGAAGTACCCTCTTCATCTGGCACCTTGAACAGGGACCCCTTTTTTGAACATCGCTCAAGTGAACAGCCTCCAAAGCTAGGACAGGGTCCAAACCAGGAGCGCAGCCTCCAAAGCGCTGGACTGGGTCTGGATCGCCGGGAGCTCCAAAGCGGGGTTGTCAGGAGCTTCAAAGTGGGTCACCAGGAGCTCCAAAGCATTCGGACAGGGTCTGAAATTGCCGGGAGTCTCCAAAACAGATTGCCAGGAGCAGAAATTGCCTGAGCGCAGACAGTCTCTGAAGCATCAGACAGAAACCGATTTGGGAGCCGAGGAGCTGGCAGGCAGGGGCCAACCAAGCCCCTCCCAAGGTAAGACCACAATGGAAACAAACACGGCAATTAATCTCCTTGCAAATATACTCTCTAAGAGAGGCAAAAAGGTCAAGGTGCAAGATATAGAAACAGTCCGATGGGCTCGAAAAAGAAATAAGTTATACAAACCGTCACTCCTGTTTAGCACGGCAGAGTGGCGCGAAGAGGGAAATTGCTTGTGGAATTGCACCATAGGAAGAGGAAAAGACAGCAAAGAGGCAAAGGAGATGGGGGTGGTGTGGAAAAAAGTGATTCTTACCTTAGAAAACACGCAAGCGGAAAAAGAATTCACCACAGCCACGATCAAAGCTTTAGAGGGAGTTTTAAAAGATCACAAAAAGGAAGAGGCTGCCAAGCCTCTAGACTGGTGGCATTTGCCGAAAAAGTGGAAGTTACTCAGCCCGCAGAGAAAGAGACTGAGGAAAAAGCAGAAGTAGCACAGACAACCGACTCTGGGGGAGTGGCACAAGATGAGGAGCAAGGCGGGGCTGCAGGCGGGGCAGAGCCAAAATGGGAGGCAAGGCGGGATGGCAGAGAGCAGGGCAGTGATGAACGTGAAACCCCCCTTTTCCCCCCCAACCAAATCCAATGACGAACAAAAGACAAGTGGCACCACCAGTTCTCCTGAACTGCAGCCACAGAAAGACACTAAAGACGCAGCACAATTACAGAAAATCCTAAATCAATTAACAAAGCTATCAAACTGACAGGAAAAATTAGAGAAACAAACAGCTTTTGCCTCCACCCTGCTGAAACAGAGGGAGCACAGTCTGATTGTCCCTCAACCTATACAGAGACCGTTCCAGCCACTGACAAAGATCATGCCATCCTCCCCCTCTTAACAGTTACTTCCTGCACCTCAGTTGCAGTTGCAACTGAGAGTTCCAAAGATCCAATTCAGAGACTGAATAACTGGAGTTAATCAAGATGCTATTTTAGCAGGCGATTGGCAAGCTGCAAATTCAATTGCTTGTCCCGTGATTGTATGAAATGGACAAGGTTCTTGGGAACTTCATGATTGGAAAGTGTTACAACAAGCCAAGAAAACTGTTACTAACTATGGCATTCATTCAGAAGCAGCTCAGAACATCATTCAGTATATATATTCACCACAGATGTCCTTTGCTCCCCTGACTCTTCCAGCATCGCAACTCTGCTGCTGTCACCCTCACAATATCTGATGTTTGAGAGAGCATGGAAACGTCTGGCAGTCAAAGAAGCTAACAAACATCAAAATGTGGGAGATCCTCTGTATGGTCTCCAAGCAGACGTGCTAACTGGTCACGGTCCGTACTCAACAACGAATGTACAACCGATGTTTCCCACCAAAATTCATCAGCTGTCTCAATGGCTGGCACACAAAGCCTTGCTTCAAGTACCAGATAAAAAGAGATCAGCACCTTATGCCACCATAAAGCAAGGAGCAACCGATCCATATGGACAATTCATTGATAGGCTTTCAGCCGCCTTGAAGGATGCACCAGACATGCCAAATGAATTGCAAGATCATATGTTTCGTGCTCTTGCATTTGAAAACGCAAATTCATGCACAAGAACCATTTTAGCTACCGTACCACAGGGAAGCCCAGTAGATGAAAGGCTCATTAGAGCCACCAGAGCTGAACAAAACAGCCAAACTGCAGCATTTTACAGCAGCCATGCAAGATGCCATGAAAGAACAAGAACATATTATTGCTGCTGTTTTATCAGGCAGATTGTAGATTTGAAAAACTACTTTCTTACCATCCCCTTTCCCCTTGTCTTTGTCCTTCAATGGCAAAAGAAAAAGAATTTTAGAAGTGAATGGTAACCAGCAACCTGACCAGCAACTCTCAAAGGATTGCAGTTGTGGCAAATGAATGTCACGCATGTTACAGAATTTAGAAGATTGAAATATGTACATGTAGCTGTTGACACCTACTCGAAGTTCATTTGGGTCACAGCACAGCCAGAAGAAAAAGCCCTGCATGTAGAAAGACATCTGTCTGCCTGTTTTGCAGTGATGGGAGAACCCTCAGAGATCAAAACTGACAATGGCCTGGTTTATGCCAGCCAGCAGATTGCAAAGTTTATGCAGAAGTGGGGGGTGAAACATACTACCAGAATCCCTTACTCTCCTACAGGACAAGCTATTGTAGAAAGGGCAAATCACACCCTGAAAGAATATTTAGTAAGACAAAAGCAAAATGATGATACTGATGTAGCCAGTCGTTTGTCAAAAGTACTATTTACATTAAACTATTTGTGTTTAGCAGAAGGAAGAGAAGGACCTGTGGTCGTGATACACCACCTCATGGTAAAAGAGGGAAGACCTCGGGCCATTCCAGGACTGTATGTCCATCACAAAAACATGCAGACTGGGGAATGGGAAGGCCCAAGCCCAGTGTTGTTTAATGATTGTAGTTTAATGGTTGCAGTTATATGTGTGTTTCTACAGGAACAGGTCCAGTCTGGGTGCCAAGTCGTTTCACCCATGCATGTCCACAGTCGGTGATAATGGTCAACAACGACAATGAAAGCGGAGACAGCAGTTCATCCAAGGCCTCCTGTAGCAACTCCAAGGCCAATTAACATTGATACAATGGAGTGCAGAAGAAGTTGCTGTGATAATCATTTAAGTATGTTATAGAAAATACCATAGAACTTTCAGATGAAATAGTGTTAATCTATACAGTAGACCTTTTTGCTTTGTGTTAAATGTAGTACTAGGCATAATTGGGAAGTTGGGGTTTTAAGAGTTGTAAACAGTATTTAGAATCAGATGATAACCAGTCATTTCCCCTTGTTAGCTGCAAGCAAGCAACATGTTGTGGGTTGGAATGTACATTATGTGGATTTTACAAGGAAGTAGGAAAATGACAATTATTTTACAAATAATATGGATGACCAGTGCACTGGCGAGAAAGGCACATGGATTGCACAATACTGATCAGAGACAAAATATGTGGGTCACTTGGGCTAACCAAACTGGGCAAAAATCATTCTGTCTCTCCTTAGCTACATCATCTGATCCTTTTCGCACATGTTTAATTGGAGTCCCTCTAAAGTCCATGGAAGAGTTCAAAACTGGGACTCAAGCCAAAATATATTCTAATTTAAATGAAGCCTGCATCGATTCACAAGAGACTTTTGCAGTTGAAGGACAACATGAAAAAACTTACTGTTTTCAACAATCCTTTTGATAAATGGCTTGATTCATGGGGATTTATTGGTTGGCTCAAAGACCTAATTCGCTTTAACATTATGCTTTTTTGTATTATTGTAGTACTGTTACTTATCATCCCGTGTTTATTACGACGCATGCAAAAGATGACTGAGCGTGCTCTTGAGTCAGTCTGGTTGTTCAAAAAGAAAAAGGGGGATTTGTAGCAGAATTCCTCAGGGACCAGGGGCATAATTTGCCCCTGGGCAGGTTCAACAACCCAGCCTGTGCCTGAAAGCATGAGAGGGACGCCTTAATACCTTAGCTACCTTTATTAAAAAGTAGGCAGTGCTTTGCTGTGATGCTAGCTAGTGAGAGAATGCACAAAGTATGTAAACAATGCTGAAAGATATATAAACCACCATTTTGTGAAATAGAGGGAGAACACCATTTTTAACCGTATTGGTAGTTTGTCGTTACTCAGGCAGCTCTTCGCACAAAAAATGGGGGTACCCTCTTCAAACATCAAGGACAGTGAGGGTCATTTGGGATGTGTATTTAGTGCTGCTCTCCTGTCCTTGCCTTGGGTGCTACCTCTGGGACTCCATTAATAATTGTACCCAGCCCATGGGGGGAACAGGGGAGGATGATTTTCCCCTGCCTTTCTCCCCCTTTTCCTCCTTCAGGCCTGTTCCAATGGCTTTTGAGAAGTTTGAATTCCCTTCAGGTGTTAAGGAAAGCATTTTCTTGTTGCTGAGTCTGCCAGGTCTCCCCAGTGTGTACCACACCATGTTTAGAGACAGGACAGAGATTTCTAGGAAGGTCATTCAGAGATCTGTCCCAAGGGTGGATAGTCATGAATGGCATGGAATGTGGGAGCAAATGGGCCTGTATTTGTAGAACTCCTCTCCTCCAATGGTTTAGAAGTTCCCCCCTGAACAGCTACAGGACCTTGTTAAATGATAAAATATGCGAAGAAAAAATGCTGCAGCAACTCCAGAGAGGTACAAAGTGATGCAACCTGCAGGGCCCTGGCTACTGTTTCCAGGACACTGTTGGTCACTGGACGGCACCCTCAGGGGGAGGAGGATGAAAGCAGAGCAACAGGCATCGGGGGCACTCCTGAACCAGGGGAACAACCCCTGCTAGGAGGAGTTGCTTCTGTACAGAAGAAATCCAAGACCNTGATACACCACCTCATGGTAAAAGAGGGAAGACCTCGGGCCATTCCAGGACTGTATGTCCATCACAAAAACATGCAGACTGGGGAATGGGAAGGCCCAAGCCCAGTGTTGTTTAATGATTGTAGTTTAATGGTTGCAGTTATATGTGTGTTTCTACAGGAACAGGTCCAGTCTGGGTGCCAAGTCGTTTCACCCATGCATGTCCACAGTCGGTGATAATGGTCAACAACGACAATGAAAGCGGAGACAGCAGTTCATCCAAGGCCTCCTGTAGCAACTCCAAGGCCAATTAACATTGATACAATGGAGTGCAGAAGAAGTTGCTGTGATAATCATTTAAGTATGTTATAGAAAATACCATAGAACTTTCAGATGAAATAGTGTTAATCTATACAGTAGACCTTTTTGCTTTGTGTTAAATGTAGTACTAGGCATAATTGGGAAGTTGGGGTTTTAAGAGTTGTAAACAGTATTTAGAATCAGATGATAACCAGTCATTTCCCCTTGTTAGCTGCAAGCAAGCAACATGTTGTGGGTTGGAATGTACATTATGTGGATTTTACAAGGAAGTAGGAAAATGACAATTATTTTACAAATAATATGGATGACCAGTGCACTGGCGAGAAAGGCACATGGATTGCACAATACTGATCAGAGACAAAATATGTGGGTCACTTGGGCTAACCAAACTGGGCAAAAATCATTCTGTCTCTCCTTAGCTACATCATCTGATCCTTTTCGCACATGTTTAATTGGAGTCCCTCTAAAGTCCATGGAAGAGTTCAAAACTGGGACTCAAGCCAAAATATATTCTAATTTAAATGAAGCCTGCATCGATTCACAAGAGACTTTTGCAGTTGAAGGACAACATGAAAAAACTTACTGTTTTCAACAATCCTTTTGATAAATGGCTTGATTCATGGGGATTTATTGGTTGGCTCAAAGACCTAATTCGCTTTAACATTATGCTTTTTTGTATTATTGTAGTACTGTTACTTATCATCCCGTGTTTATTACGACGCATGCAAAAGATGACTGAGCGTGCTCTTGAGTCAGTCTGGTTGTTCAAAAAGAAAAAGGGGGATTTGTAGCAGAATTCCTCAGGGACCAGGGGCATAATTTGCCCCTGGGCAGGTTCAACAACCCAGCCTGTGCCTGAAAGCATGAGAGGGACGCCTTAATACCTTAGCTACCTTTATTAAAAAGTAGGCAGTGCTTTGCTGTGATGCTAGCTAGTGAGAGAATGCACAAAGTATGTAAACAATGCTGAAAGATATATAAACCACCATTTTGTGAAATAGAGGGAGAACACCATTTTTAACCGTATTGGTAGTTTGTCGTTACTCAGGCAGCTCTTCGCACAAAAAATGGGGGTACCCTCTTCAAACATCAAGGACAATGAGGGTCATTTGGGATGTGTATTTAGTGCTGCTCTCCTGTCCTTGCCTTGGGTGCTACCTCTGGGACTCCATTAATAATTGTACCCAGCCCATGGGGGGAACAGGGGAGGATGATTTTCCCCTGCCTTTCTCCCCCTTTTCCTCCTTCAGGCCTGTTCCAATGGCTTTTGAGAAGTTTGAATTCCCTTCAGGTGTTAAGGAAAGCATTTTCTTGTTGCTGAGTCTGCCAGGTCTCCCCAGTGTGTACCACACCATGTTTAGAGACAGGACAGAGATTTCTAGGAAGGTCATTCAGAGATCTGTCCCAAGGGTGGATAGTCATGAATGGCATGGAATGTGGGAGCAAATGGGCCTGTATTTGTAGAACTCCTCTCCTCCAATGGTTTAGAAGTTCCCCCCTGAACAGCTACAGGACCTTGTTAAATGATAAAATATGCGAAGAAAAAATGCTGCAGCAACTCCAGAGAGGTACAAAGTGATGCAACCTGCAGGGCCCTGGCTACTGTTTCCAGGACACTGTTGGTCACTGGACGGCACCCTCAGGGGGAGGAGGATGAAAGCAGAGCAACAGGCATCGGGGGCACTCCTGAACCAGGGGAACAACCCCTGCTAGGAGGAGTTGCTTCTGTACAGAAGAAATCCAAGACCAAATCAGCACCAATCCCTTAGTGAGGGAGGAAGAGGAAGCAGGGCCCTCACAACAGGAAGAAGACTCAGGGCCTGGGACAATCACCCAATCCCTGTCCTCAGGTAAGCTGTGAGATGTGTGAAAAGATTTCAGCCACCAGTTGGGAGAGCCCCTGGTGACCCTGTTGCTCTCCGCTGGTATATCGCAGCTCCGATGTGGAACTGGATGGTAGTGAAGCCAAGCAACTGTGATCCCTGCCCCAGGATCTGGGCATTGACTGGGTGTAAGTACCTGATAATAAGAAAAATGCCTCAAAAATTGCTTTGTCATTGTGTCTGCTTATCGTAATATCTTTGAACACCTGGAGACTATGTCCCCCATGTCTCTCTTGTCCCCCATTCTGTGCCCCCCATCCAACATCCTCCAAATCCCCACTCCATGTCCCCCATCCCCCACAACCCTCATGTCCCTCATCCCATTACCCATATGCCCCATGTTCCCCATTCAATGTCCCCCATCCTGTAGCCCCCATTCTACGCCGCATCTTTCATGTCCCTCTTGTTCCCCATCCCATGTCCCCCATCCCATGTCCTCCATCTCCCATCCCCCACATCACCCCTGTCCCCATTCCATGTGCCCCATCCCACATCCCCCACTGTGGGGCTGACATTTGGTGGATCTTAGAGAAAATCCAGCACCAGCCAAGCTTTCCCAAGGAAAAACAATTTTCCTCTAAAGAGAACAGACTTGTGGGCATTTGATGTTCTCAGGAGGAGACTGATAGAGGTTCTGTAAGCATCTTTAGTTCTCAAAATAACAGGTGCTGTTTTTCACTTTAGTTTATTATTTCCTTGTGTGTGTTTTCAAAATATGCTCTATCTCAACCAATGGTGGTAGAGAGGCATCATGTCATTTAACCAAGTAGCTGTTAGCAAAAGACTCTATAAAAAGAGTGTTTTGTTTTAATAAAGGAGCCTTCTGGTTCTCTAAGATTCTCGCAGTCTCATCTCATCATTCTATGTGCAACAGTGACACCCCGCATCCCCCATCTCATGTCCTCAATTCCATGTCCCATCCCATTGGTTCCACACCCCTCCATGTCCACACCCTCCATTCCATATTCCATCCCTCCTCCTTGCCCAAGCCCCATATCTCCACCCCATCCCTGCAGTGTCATCACAATGTCACAGAGGCCCCACTGAAGTCACAGTACCACCAGCAGCATCACCGAGCATCCTGGGGGACACAGCAGGAGCTAGTCTGGTGGTGGAACATCCCAGACCCACATCCTGATCCCACATCCCGATCCCAAATCCCAAGGGAGTGCAGAATGAGTTCCTACCCTCCCACTGCCAGGAGGACCAAGGTGGAGCTCTGGGGGAGGAAAGAGGTGGCTTCAGCCACCACCTCTGAAGGTACGATCAGCCCCTGGACCCCCAGGAATGTCAGGATCTGTCAGGATCCTAACTCAGTTTTACTCAATTCCCAGAGTGGAAGAAAATCTGGGATGCAGTGGCCGACTTCGTCCTGGAACAGCTCCTGCTGCAGAACAAGGTCACCCCAGTTCCCCTGCCATGTCCACCCCTGGGGGTCAAGGTCATCTCTAGCTCATTCAAAAAATCCCAAAATTCCTCTTCCAGAGGGTTCGGATCCCAAAATCCTGAAACTCCTCTTGCAGGGGGGTGCAGATCCCAAAATCCCACTTTCAGGAGGCACAGATCCCAAAATCCTGAAATTCCATTTCTGGGGGGTAGAAGATACCAAAATACCAAAATTCTGCTTGCAGAGGGTGCAGATCCCCAGGTCCCGAAACTCCAAGTTCCATGGGGTGCAGACCCCAAAATCCCAAACTTCCCCTTCAAAATCCTGAAATTCTACTTCTGGGAGGAAGCAGATCCCAAAATCCCCAAAATTCCTGTTGCAGGGGGTGTGGATCCCAACTCTCGGTGCTCTGGATGTGGTGCCCTGGCGGGTGCAGGTTGGGGAGATGGAGGTGACAACACGGAGGCCGATTTTTTGCCTGACTAGGAATTTGGTCCAGAGCCACAATTTGATGGATGACTGGGAATTCTGGCCCGGTAGGACCATGGGGATTCTGAGGTGGACATGGATGGAGAGGGAGTGTTGAGGGAAGGGGTGGAAAATGGGGAGTTGAAAGGTGTGAGAAGAAACCAAAAAATTTTGAGGAGACCCTGAAAGTCCATTAGGAGATCTCAAAAATCACAAGGAGACCCCCAAAAAAATCCATAAGGAGCCCCTAAAACCCACGAGGACACCCTAAACAGCCCCGTAAGAACCAAAAAAATCACAAGGAGCCCCAAAAAACCTGGGAGGAGACCCAAAAATACATTACAAGACCCCAAAAAAGCACATGACAAGAACCCAAAATAACCATTAAAAAAACCCCATAAACCTATGGGAAAACCCCTGAAAATATGAGAAGACCCCAAACGACCATGAGAATACCCCCAAAAACAAAAGGATACTCCAGAAATCCATGAGGACACACAAAAATACTTTACAACACTTCAAAAAAAGCATGTGACAAGACCCCAAAAAACCATGAGACCTGAAAAAACCATAAGAAGACCTCAAAACCACAAGGAGTTCCCATAAAACAATGAGGCGACCACCCCAAAAAGACAAGGATACCCCATAAAACCATGAGAAGACCTTATAAAAAGCCTCATGAGAAGACCCCCAAAAAACACAAGAAGACCCCAAAACTCACAAGAAGACCACAAAAAATAATGAGAAGAACCCCTAAAACCCATGAGAAGACCCCAAAAATTTTGTGGAGACCCCAAAAACCAATATAAGACCCCAGAACTCACAAGGAGACCTCGTGAAACTATGAGGAGACTCCCAAAATCATGAGGACACCCAAAAAATGCACAGTAAGACCACAAAAAAAGATGAGAAACCCCCAAAAAACCACAAGGAAATCCCAAAAAACCGCAAGAAGACCCAAAAATCACAAGTAGACCCCAAAATACCATCAGGTGACCCTTACACCCATGAGGACACCCTAAAAAACACAAGACCCCAAAAATCATGAGGACACCCCAAAAAAAAGCACATAAACCAAGGAGAACCCCATAAATCAATGAGGAGACCCCCAAAAATACAGGGACACTCCATAAAATAATGAGAAGACCCCAAAACCCATGAGAAGACCCTACAAAATGAAGACCAAAGAAAACCCATGAGAGGATCCCACAGAAACATGAGAAAACCTAAAAAACCCATGAGAAACCCCCTGCCCCAAAACATGCGAAGGCTCCAAAACCCCTAAGGAGCCACCCCAAAAAACTCAAAAACTCATATAGACACCAAAAAAAACCCATGAGAAAATCCCATAAAATCACAAGAAGACCCCAAAACCCACAAGGAAAGGAAAAAAAAAAAAAAAAAAAAAAAAAAAAAAAAAAAAACCAAAAACAAAAAAAAACCCCCAAAAAAAAAAAAGCCAACTCAAAAAAACCCCAAAACACCAATCAAATCACCCTGAGAAGACCCAAAAAAACCGTAAGAATTTTCAAAAAACCATGAGAGGACCCCAATAGCCACAGGAAACCATAAAACATTGAGAAACCCCCAAAACCCCACCAGAAACCCCCAAACGCCCAGAAGATACTCCAAATCCCCGCATCTTCTATGTCCTCTCAGGGAACCTGGATCCACTCCAGACTTTTGCAGTGGCAGCAGTGCTGGGACTGCCTCGACGCAGGGTGGAGGGTGCCCTCCAGGCCACCATGTCCCTCCTGTCGCAGTGCTTGGGGATGGGTGAGGACGTGGCCCTGGTCCTGAAGGACATAGGAGTCCTGCTGGTGGAGCGGCGCAAGGTCCGGATGAGGTTCTACCACAACTTCCTGGAGGCAGTGGCTGGGAAGGAGAACCTGGGAAAGGGGATCTTCAAGGTGAGGGGATGGGGTCAGGGGAGTGGGATGATCCTTTAAAATTACCTCATCCATGGGGAGAAGATCCCACCATCTTTGGGCTTCTTCAGTGTTGAGTTCCTCATTCACATTAGGAGGTTCCACCATCTTTGGAGTCCCTGAGTCCCTTGGTCATGTTGAGGAGATCCCACCATCTTTGGGCTCCTCCAACATTCCCTCATCCATGTTAAGGAGGTCCCACCATCTTTGGGGTCCTCTTTGGGCTTCTACAATGCTGGGTTCCTCATCTTTGGGGTCTTCCATCACTGACATCCTCATCCATGATAGGAAGCTCTGGCCATCTTGGGGCTCCTCCAATGCTGAGCTTCTCATCCATGAGAAGGTTCCACTATCTTTGGAGTTTTCTAACATTGAGTTCCTCATCCCCATGGAGAAAGTCCCATCCCTGTTCTTTTCCATGGCAGATTCAGGAGCTCCTGGACATGGTGATGCCTCGGGGAGTCCCCGTGGCTGTTCTGACCTCATTTGGCTCCATCATCGTCTTCCCCGAGTGCGTCCAGGGGCGATCCTGGGGCTCTGGGATGGGACTGGAACAGGGACCAACCCAACCAACTCCAGGGTTCCTTGGATTTAGAGGGCCTGGAATTCTGCCCTGGGAGGGTCTGGGGGAGAGTGGATTTTGGGAAAACTGTGGTGGATGTTGGGAAAATGTGGGGGATTACAGGGAAATGGGGAATTTGGGGAAAGTATGGTGGATTTGGGGGAAAGTAAGGAGGATTTGGAGAAAACCATGGTGGAATAGAGAAAATGGGGTAAATGTGGGGGAATAAGGGGGATTTGGGGGAAAAAAAGATGGATTTGGGAAAGTCATGGTGGGTTTGGGAAAATGTGGTGAATTTTGGGGAAAATGTGGTGTATTGTGGAAAAAAACCCAGGTGGATTAAGGAAAATGTGGTGGAATTGGGAAAAACACAGATTTGGGAAAAACACGGATTTGGGAAAAAACAGGGTGGATTTAGGGAAATCAGAGTGGATTTGGGGAAAAACAAAGTATATTAATGAAAATGTGTTGGATTTAGTGAAAAACAAAGTGAATTTGGGAAAAAATAGGATGGATTTGGAAAAACTATGGTGGATTTGGGGATAATGGAGTATTTGGGAAAAAATGTGGTGGGTTTGGGGAAAACCAAGGTGGACTTGGGAAAAATGTAGTGGATTTTGGGGGAAACTATGGTGGATTTCTGAAAAATGTGCTGGATTTGGGGAAAAAAATGGATTTTGAGGCAAATGGTAGATTTGGGAAAAATAGTGTGGATTTGGGGAAACCTATGGTGGATTTGTGAGAAATCGAGTGGATTTGGGGAAAAGTGGTGGATTTAGGGGGAAATATGGTGGATTTGGGAAAAAACAAGGTGGATTAAGGAATATTTCGTGAATTGAGGGGGAAATGTCATGGATTTGGGGAAAACTGTGGTGATTCCGTGGTGATTCCAGGGTCATCACGGTATTTCCCATCCAGGTTTGAGAGGGAAATGGTCCAGGCGCCACTTCCAAGGGTGCTGCTGCTCCAGAGCCTCCAGAGCCTCCCCAAGGAGACCCCATGTTCCAGGGTGGAAATGGGGCCACGGATCAGGAAAGATGGGAAAGGTAGAAAAATTGGGAGAGACAGAAAAGGTAATTTTTTTTTTTTTTTAATGGGGAAAAATGCAAAGAAATGAGGAAAAACAAAAAAAAAGGTGGAATAGGAAAAAAATTGAGAAAATGGGAATTAATTGGGATAAAAAAGTAAAGGAATGGGGGAAAAGGAAAGATACTGGAGAAAAAACAAATAAAAGAGGGAAAACAGCAAAAAATGGGGGAAATTGGAATTTTGGGGGATAATAAAGCAAATAAATGGGAGAAAGGAAAGAAATCAAGGAACATGGGGAAAGTGGGGGAAAGGACAAAGGGGAAATGAGAGTGAAAAGGCAAAGAAATGGAGGGAAAAGCAAAGAAATTAATAAAGAATGGGAAAGAAAATGGGGGAAAGCAAAGGAATGGAGAAAGAAGTGAGACATATAGGGAAAAAGCAAAGGTATGTGGGGAATAAAGGGGAAGAAATGTGGGGTAAAAGGGAAGAAATGGGACAAGTGATGTGACCTCTGACTTGACTTCTTCTCAGTTCCAGAGGCAGCTTCTGGAATGTCAGGAACAGAGGAGCAACCTGAGGAAGAGACTCCAGAAAACCAGAAAACACAGGGGAGGAAGGGGAAGGAGAGGAAGTCAGAAACAGAGCTGAGGAAGAAGGAGAAAGAGTCAGGAAAGTCAGAAACCAAACTGGGAAAAAAGAAGTCAGAAACTGAATTGGAGAGGAAGGAAAATTTGGAAAAGTTGGAAACTGAACTGGGGAGGAAAGAAAAGTTGGGAAAGACAGAAACTGCATTGGGGAAAAAGAAGTCAGAAACTGAATTGGGGAGGAAGGAGAAATCGGGAATGTCGGAAACTGAATTGGGGAAAAAGGAGAAGTCAGAAAAGTCTGAATCCAAAGGGATGAAGGAAAAGCCGGAAAAGTCAGAAAAGTCAGTAAAGTCGGAGAAGTCGGAAAAGTCAGAAAAGTCAGAAAAGTCAGAAAAGTCGGAAACCGAGGGGAGGAAGAAGAAGTCCGAAAAGTCCCCAAACAGGTGAGGCTAAAGGCTAGGAGACAATGTGGTGTCCCCCAGCTCAGGATGACCTTTCTCATTGGATCCTTCCAGGGATCATCCCAAGATTCCAAAAGCCAGACAGCGCCAGGACTGCTCTGGGCACCAGCGCCACATATGCACAGCCAAAACTCCGCGCTCCAGAGGAAGAAGAGGAAAAGCAGACTGGGAAGAGGTGAAGAAGAAGGAGAAATCCAAGCAGATCCATCTTCAGGATCCCTGGAGCTTCCAAACACCGGTGATTGCGGTGCTGTCAGCATCCAGCTCTGGCTCCAGCATTCCTGAGGATCCTGATCCCAAGGAGCCCCTCCCCAGCCCTGTGAGGCCGAAGACAATGAGGACAAGCAACGAGAACTTCTGGCCAGTGCTGGACACATCTCAGGAGTAGCTGGGAATCTCTGGGATTGAACCTCCAGGAATTTACAGGAACCATCAATAAATGCCTCTGGTTGGGGGTGGTTGACAGATGACTAGGAGGAGCTTTTTCCCCTCACTCAGATTTTGCCCTTTTTGCCCCAAATCCCATTGGTTCAAGCCAAAATTCCAATGGATCCAACCCAAAATCCCCATGGATCCAATGCCAAATCCTATCTATCCCAATCCTGTCTTTGGGGGTGGCTCCTGATGATGGAGTATCCAATGGTCATTTGTGCCGGGAGTTGTCAGAATTCCCCCTGGACCTCCTGCAGCATGGGGGATATCATCAGAAATGTGAGCATGACCCTGCGGGAGTGGAGCCAAGGCTGCCCTTTCCATTCAGGATCGAGGAGTGGCCGTGTCAGTGACAGAGTGAGTATGGCTGTCCAGGGTATTGCTGCCCTGGGGTTTTCAGCACTGCCACCAAAGCCTCCCTGCTTCCCTTCTCCCTGCCGCCTGGGAGCCCGGATGCAGCATGTGCAGTGCCACCCTGGGCTGGATCCATCCCCGCGGTGTCACTGTTGCGCATAGAATGAAGACACGGACTCCAATAATCTTTTCAGAAGGTTGATGATCTGAAGATCCATTTTATTAAAATGGTAGCTCACTTTTATAGAGAGCGCCGCTAAAAATCACTTGATTGGTCAATGGACATGACGTCTCTATACAACCATTGGTTTCAGATAGAGAGAACATATTTTGAAAACACACAGAAAGAAATGTAAGCTTACAATGAAAAACAACACTTGCTGTTTTGAGAATAAAGACTGCTTACAGAGTTTTTTGTCAGCTATCTCAAGAACTCCAGATAGCTTCAAAGCTGTCCTCTTAGAAGAAAAGTTTCTTTGTGAAAACTCTCTGAGCTTGTTTCTGAATTTTTTCTCTCAGGCCACAGCCTGTCAACCCCACACCGCGGGGTCCCTTTCTTTGCCATCACTGCCCATTAAGGTCCTGCCCCCACTACCAGAGCGCCCCCTGCTGGCTGCGAGACAGCTCCTGCCCCGCCCTGCTGGGGCCACCACTGCCCTCTGTGGGGTGTGGCCAGAACTGCACCCAAGGGGGAAGGGGAGCCTGACAGGTGGGGAACTCCTGGGATTGTTCAGCTGTTGTTTGTTCTGTTCTGTTTTATACATGTATATATATAATTTTTTTTCCCTTTCCCATATATTTGCCTGGGAGCCCCTGCTATTACCAAGTGATAATTCTGAATGAAGGGGTCATCTTTCCATTCCAGGGAAGTTGTCATCTTCCTGGGCAACATCTGTTTTTTAAACCGAGATATTAATCTACCCAATGACCTCACACAGCACCCCTGTGATGTCACAGCCCATTCTGTGATGTCACAGGTGCCCTGTGGTGTCACACAGGTGCCCTGTGATATCACAGCCTACTATATGATCTCATACAGACACCCTGTTGTGTCACAGCTCACTCTGTAAGGGCACAGCTCACTTTATGATGTCATATAGTTGCTCTGTGATATCACAGCCCGGTCTGTGATGTCACACAGCCCCTTCATGTTGTCATAGATGTTCTGTGATTTCACAGCCCCTTCTCTTGGACATTCCCTGGTATCACCTTTTGGGTGGGAAGGAGGGGTGGCCTCCAGGTGCATTTCAGCCCCCTGTGCCTGCAGTCCCCAGTGCCTGGAGGTGCCCAGCAGCTCCCACAGGCTACAGAACCTCTGCACCACCCCTGACAGCCACAAGTGTCCATCCTCACCCTGGCACACCTGGCACCACTTGGAATCCCGGCTGGAGTGCAGCTGTGGAGTGACCGCTGGGCTCAGCAGGTCAGGGACCCTCTGGGCACCCCCCCAGAATGCTCTCAGCTCACTGGCACCCGGCTGTCTGCCTTGGGGAGGGTGACGAGCCAGTTCTCCAAGAGGCCGCCCTCCTAGCTCGCTGCCTGCTCGGTGCTGACGTTGGCAATATCGGGCATGTTGCACAAGTGCTGGCACTTCTGTGGGGGCACCACTGGGGTGACACTGCTGCAACACATGTCCCCAAGCTATGGGACCCCCACTGCATCCACCACCAGCAACTTGGAGCCTCTGCAGCTCCAGGACACCCCGCTCTCTCCAGCCACAGGGATAGCGAGCGATGTCCATGCTGGGTCCCGGGCAGGGAATGCATGGACACTCCTCCTCACTGCAGGGACTGCTCCAGGGGCCACTACAGGGCCAGCAGAGACTGGAGCTTCAGGTGGAGCCTGTGCGTCCAGCTGCCCCCGAGCTACCACAGGGATTTGCTGCAGCAGAGGTGCTGGCACAGGAGAAAGCTCTGCCACTGGATCTGGCTCCCCAGGGATGTTGAGCCAGCATGTGCAGGGATGTCCCAGGGATGTCAGGCTGTTCCCAGGGATGCCAGAATGTCCCCATAGGTGTCAGGCTCTCTCAACAGATGACATATTTTCCCCACAGATGCCAGGCTGTCCCCATAGGTGTCACAATGTCCCCGTGGCTGTCAGGCTGCCTAGTGGCTGTCAGGCCATCCCAGAAATGTCAGGCTTTCCCTATGGGTGCCACACTGTCCTCATGGGTGCCAGGCTGTCACCATGGGTGCCAGGCTGTCCCCATGGGTGCCAGTCTGTCCTGGTGGATGTCAGGCTGTCTCCAGTGATGTCAGGCTGTCCCTATGGGTTCCAGGCTGACCTGACTGGTTCCTGTCCTGACAGGTGTCAGGCTGTCCCCCTGGGTGTTACTCCATCCCCTTGGGTTTCAGGCTGTTCTAGGCGGTGCCAGGCTCTGCTGCTCCTCCTTGGTGATGCGCAGCACAGCCAGGCTCAGCCCCTCCTCCATGAGACCCGGAGGAAATCCCTGTGGGACTGGGCAGAGCACAAGGGTTTGGGGGGTTCTCCCTTCTCCTGCTGTGCCAGGACACCTGAGGCACCTCAAGACCCCTGGCCCATGCTTTTATTGTCCTCATGTCCCAGTGCCCCCATCAGTCACATCTTGCCTCAGGCTCTGGGTTCCTGCTGCTTTCCTGGCTCTGTCCCTGGGCCATGCTCCCCCCAGAGGACACAGTGACCCCCATCTGGGCAACCTGGGGTGCCCTGTGCCCACTGTGGGATGGCCATGAGCAGCTCCAGGTGAGCCAGGTAAGAGGATCCACATCCCCCAGGCACTGGTGGGTGGTGGAGGACCCTGTGCCAATGGCCAGGACCCTGAGCCAACCATTGAGATTCAGAGCCCACAGCCAGGACTTGCTGCTGAGAATGAGCAAAGAACCCCAATCCCAGAACAGGGACCCACAGGGTACAGATGCTGTGCAGTGTGCTGGATCAAGTTCCTGTGAGCCCAGAATATTTGGATTAGTGCAGCTGTAGCTCTGCTCAAGAGAGCTCTTCATCCACTTTCTCTCTTTTTCTCCCTCTGGGCATGGAGGGAGCTCGTGACTTCAGCACGTGACTGGTGTGTGCAAAGAGCAAATCTGGGCAGAATTGGGGCAGGGTGGGTGTGGGAGGCTGGGCTGGTGGGCTGCCAGACCGCCCCACAATGTCCTTTTTGTTCCTGTTGCTGCGAAAGAACAAAGCTGAAGTCCGTCTGCTCGTGTTCAAGGTTATTTATTATTTCTTATCAAAACATTTTCTCTCTGAGCTACAAAGGTCTTTCCAGCAGCTCAGTTTCTGACCTTTCTCCCTCCCACGGGAAGGTGTCTGAGTTCCTATAGTAAAATTATGTACATCATGTGTACCATAATGTCCCAATACCTATCACCAACGTGAAGACACCTGTGACCACCTTGTACCTATCAGAATGTATCCCCATCACCACAGAAGATGGAGAGACAGAAGGAGAAGAAAGAAGAACAGGGCACGCCCAGGTTCCTCCATCTTGCCTTCTGAACCCCCACTCTAAAACCCTAAAAATCTACTTTTTCACCCTGTGCCCAGTTAACTATCATTCTACTTAAATTCTTGTGGCTTG
>WEZZ01038105.1:2610-13897 GCA_013400585.1 Chloropsis cyanopogon | reverse complement strand
CAGAATTTCCAAAAAAATCTTCCACAAGTGAAACTTTAATCTTATAAAAGCAAAAGCAATCCTAGATGTAGGAATATTTTACTAACTTCTTCACCCACGTTCTTCATTTAAGCCATTGCATTCAGTATCTGGTATTGTCTAACACCAGCCAGTACACATAGAGGAAACCAGATAGGAAACCTCAGATATCTTTTTAACATTACAATATCCTCCTACATCAGCACAGTCTGGCACTAAAACTGCAAATATATTAACTAACACTGCCCTGAAAATGAAAGAAAATAAATGGATGTAGTCTCCCTTTGTAATTTTAAATGTTAAGCTCTTTCTAATCCAAAGATATATTTCTCTGGCCCACTAGGTTCAATGATTTTTTTTTTAATTAAGTATGTATTCTTTTCCATGAAAACATGCTTATTTAGGGGATTATTTCTTCATTAAATGATAACATCTCCTCAAAACTAAAAACCACTGGAGGCATTCCCCAGTAGCATCAGAGGCAAGTCAACTTCCTCAACTGTTCTTATTGCAATGCAGAAAAAAGTAAAACTTGGGTCTTAATCTTTGGGTTTTGCATTTTTGTTATCTTCAGGCATAAGTGAATGAAGATATGACTTTAGTATAGTTTCAGCAAGAATTTGGTAACGATTAAAGCATAAGGCCAACTTATATTTTAAATTAGCAAGAAATTTAATTTCCAACACTTTTCAGGACTACTTTAGAGGAACTGGCAGCTTTAACATATGTGTCTGTGTTATGAGAAATGTACATTTTTTCCAGATCTCAATGAGATAGCAAATTACCATAAAGTACCTGAAATGCAGATTTTTTTCGAGGCTCTTCCTCTTCTTTTTTTTCTTCTTCCTCTTCCTCTTCACTATCCGTCTCAAACAAATAATAATTTCCACTTCTGACCACTAAGTGAAACAAAATATTTTTTTACTTTTCTGAAAAGTTCTATTCTCAACTCCCCCAAGACCTATGAACAGGTAGCCAGTCATTTAAAAATTCATAACCAGGAGAGGTGAAAACAGAGAAGAAGCAAAAGATGAAAAGATCTCAGGCCATTTATTTGATGTTAGTCTGCAATACTTTGGGCATGAATAAGAACTATACAAGAACTAAGGAAACCATGCCTATAAGAAGAAAATGTAAAGAAAAGGATTGAAGTTTATCAAGTTACAAGGTTACATTTTTAGAGAAAAATTACAATTAAGTCTAAATTTATTGGGGACTTATGATTAATTGAGGGAGTAAAAAAAAGCCCAGCAGGTAAGTAAATGAACTTACATGAACAGTACCACTGGACAAAAAATACAGAATTTCTCTTTAAAACACTTAGGGAATCCTTTAAACTAGGCAATGGGATAGTATTAGATTGATGAGGTAATGGAAAACCTTGGCTTGTTTAAAACAAATCACTTGGATTCTATTAACATGATTGCAAATGAGTTTAAATTTTTTGCCCATGGATTCAGAAAGATTCTGAAACCCTGATACAGTATAGGTACACAGTGATTAAGCTAGGCCTTATATCCTTGAACAGAAGCAATGTTTTTATTTCACAGATGGCAACAGGCCTACATGAATGAACAAGGGAAACAAAAGAAATAAAAATAAGGTAATGAGCAAGAGAAAAATCAAAATCACAGCATTACATTCAGCAGTGAAAACTGGTAATTAATTGCCACATTTAAGCTGAAATATTTGAAGGAAGATTTATTTAGATGAAAATGTACAAAATCTTGATATATGGAACAATACATATTTATATAAAATTATACCTATCCATCATTACAGGTCTCTGGAAAAATAACAGTTGTAATTCAATCATACCTTGAATTCTACACAGATCCTGTGTGCACAGATGACCACATATAACTACTTACAAACCTCAGGGTAAGGCTGTGAAATTTGCCAGAACTGATCTTTGGATCATAACTTTGCCATCTAAAACTCCCTCAGAAAGGGAATTTTGTGCCTCATGTGCCCACTTATGATTTTTAACATCAATGAATGCCCTGCAGAGGGACAGAAATTCCACTTCAGCCATTCTAATTGTCGCACTGAGGTGAAAAGAAAGTTTGGAAATTTTCTGGATGAAACAAATGGATGTTTTGGTGCTGAGCCTTCCAAGAAGGCCCAGTTAAAAGGTGTTGAAGAGATGAATGTATTTTAAGAGCCAGTAGTCTGCAGTTCTCTTTCATAAAATGGTATCTTGTTAGCAACAGAAATTGTCAACACAGAAGATCAGCTGAGTAAGATTTAACATTAGGGAAAATCTTGACAGCAGTGCAGCTTTGTAAAGGCTCAGAGTAGCACTCAGTCAGGCTTGGAATGACTGATCTGGAAGCAAATAAAACTACACTGATCTTCCTACAAAATTTTTAGGTTAAAGTTTATCTGAGGGGACACTCCAATGTAGCATTTAGATCCCTTTTACAGCTCAAGAGAGAGGTATGATTGAACAGCAATAATGCATTCTTGCACACATCAAAATGGAGCTAGTGGCGTGTCAGTCACCTACTGGTCTTGGGAGACCCCTCTTAAACTGCCAAATGTGGCTTCCTCCTACTGAGAAAAGGGACGTACAGGCTTTTCATGGGATGAGATACAGGAGGTAGAAGAGGAGCCATGCAGGAGAAAGCATGATCTCACCATCTGCTTGTGCCCAGGGAGCTCCCCAGGACAGCTGCAGCACCATCTTTTGCACTACATCAGAAACAACTGTGTGACCCAGGAGAATCTAAGCATGTGGTCCTAACTCCTGCTGACCTTTGTGGGACTTCAAAAATAATCCACAAACACAGGAGGAACCACACCTCCCTAAAAGGGAGACTGTGAGACTGTCAATGAGGAAATCCTCACCGATGTTTTTTTATCTGTTCTACTCAGACCCAAATTCATGACTGTTTTAATTGCTAGGATATACAAAATGAGATCTCCTTCTGCACAATCAAATTATAGCAACTGATATAAAATTAACAATAAAAATCTAAATGAAAAACTTCAAGCTTGAGTGACTTCAATGTATGCATATATACACCCACAAACCCACTTAGTGAGATGAATGGTGCAGAATACTGCAGTTACAGTGGTGTTCCAAAAACAATGAGTGGGGAATATCAGTCTATTCCCAATCTGCATGCCTGTAAACATCTACTGTCAGTGCCATGTTTCACTGAGTGTGGATGCAAGGCACCTGGCAGGCAACTGCTGGTTATAGGGTCAGGGTCTGTGATGTTTCCCACAAGGTTTTGCATTATTGCAGTAAATAATTTCAAGATGCTCAATATTTAAACACCAAAATGCAACTTGCTGCCTAAAAACATTAAATAATGAGGATGAAATAAGTAAAAGCCAAAGTCAATATCTCTCTGTGCAATTCTTCTTACTACAAAACCAGAGGTGAATAAACAAGAGACCATATCCCATTCCTTCAAAATCACCATAGCTTGAAATTCTATAGAAAAAACTCACAAATTATAGTTTTTATCTGTTTTGTCATTGTTGATCTAATGAAGTTACAGGACAATAATCTTATTTTCATAAGGCTTTTGAAAAGGATAGGTCTCTCTAAAGTGGCAGTGTGCCCTTTAGAAAAACAAAAATAGAGGCACAGTTTACTTGTGACTTGATAGAAATAAAGATCCCATGTTCTGGTAAATGCTGCTGGCTAATATATGTCTGCTGAATTTATAAACAAATACAGATAGGTAAATTAAGCAGTATGTAAATGTGCAAAATTATGACTTGGAGTATCTCTTAAACTAAATGACCAAACACAATATATACATTCATACTTTTAATGGCATGAAGCTGAGCTGGGGGTGGTTTAGGTTGGATGTCAGGAAGAAGTTTTTCACCCAGAGGGTGACTGGGCACTGGAACAGGCTCCCCAGGGAAGTGGTCACAGCACCAAGCCTGTCAGAGTTCAAGAAGAATTTGGACAATGCTCTCAGGTACGTGCTGTGACTCTTGGGGATGGTCCTGTGCAGGACAGGGAGCTGGACCGAATGATCCTGATGGGTCCCTTCCAACTCAGGATATTCTGTGATTCTGTGTTTTTATGATTCAACTCTGATCAGTGTCCTACATTTAAGTATTTTTTTTCACATCTTCAGCAGTTACTAAACAGTTCATGTCTGATTTCATTCAACAAACATCCAATTGAAGGACGTCTGATTTGAGACTGCAGCCTACTCAGTTTTCCTGCTCTACCAAATCCTTAATGTAGCAAATAACTCTATCATATGACTGGGCTGGGCTACAAACAAATAAAAATATCATAATGCACCAATTATATGAGTGACACATTCTAATAATTTCTTGTGCACAAGGCTAGACATATTTTTGCTCTCAGGTAAACACACAAAAAAATGGAAATAACAAAACAACTGGTATCAAAAACACATTAAAGTATCATCAGAGAGATGGAGCTGAGCTCTACAAAGCTCCTTCTGGGAGTAGTCTTCCTGCCTTACTGTGGTGCTCAGATTTCTATAGTTGATACTAGAATGACTGATGAACCATAAAAAAAAGTATGATATGTGTATATGAAAAAGAAATTATGAATAATCTTAGAATGCATTGGCAAACTTTCACATTCACATTGTTAAATATATTGAGCTCTGCCGTACTGGGGAGTTGAAACCTTTGAGGTCAAGACAGATTCTTTTTGGCACATTTTATCAGATTGGTATTTTTTTAAGAATGCCCAAAGTATCATGAGCTAGCTATGCTTCTAACACACAGAAGTTCAAAATATAGTTAAATTCTTTGAAGTTTGGAAAGTAGAAATCACAGTTTGAAAAAAAACCCAAGCCTTCTATCAAGTCACAATCACAAAATCAGGCATAAAACAAACAGGCTGTGGGAATGCCTTCATTCTGGTCAAGGATATAAGGGTTAAATCCACATATTTGTAAGAGGATTGAGAAAACCTACTGGAAGCATGATCAACCCAAGGCCGCCACCACAGCTTTTTTTTGCCCTTGGCTTTCTCTTTGTCTGCATCTCCTAAAATAAAATATGTTCAAATATTAATTTTACAAAATGAGAAACATATTTCTTACACTGATTAATAATTTTTAATTTCTCTCAAAAGAGCTAAAATTTCATGAGCACATCAGAAGTCAGGTCTACTGAGTACATTTAATATTAAAATAATTCAAAACCATGACCACTAAGCAGAAGTACTCTGATTTATGCAGTAGTTAAAACAGCATTCCACTCTAAAATAGCTAAAAAGTTGGGTTTTATGTTTTAAAATACACTGTCACAGTTGACTGTAATTTAAAGAAGAAAAAAAATTCCCTCCTCTCAAATCCCCTTACATTTCAGGCTCTAAAAATTTTTAAATCCAGCAAGTGCTGATCCCAGGTCAATGCTGGAAATGTGGCACTAGACAGGTATGATTTTATCTGTGCCCCTGATTTTAAATAACATTTAAAAGCACACAAAAATTTTGGTGACTGAAAAAAAATCCAGAACAGAATCCAGAAAACATTGCTGGAAAAATGTTGGTGCTACCTATTTGTAAAGTTGTGGTTTATAGATAATGACTTTTAACAAAACAAACCTTGGACTCTTCAGCTCTTTGCAAACAGCCTGAAGTTAACCAAAAGTATCCTCAAAGCAAACCATTTTCTCTAAACCTTGTTACAGTATATAACATAGTTTTTTTGTTTGTTTGTTTGTTTGTTTGTTTGTTTTGTTTTTTTTTTTTTTTGGCTGAATTGAGCCTGAAACTGATACTCAGCTAACAATGCTGTTACATGTTGGCAGTTTTCAAGAACAATTTATCACTTGTCCAACTAGCAGGTCTATCAGATCCTTAGCACTCAACTGCAAATATGGTACAGGAGTAGCTAATGGTACCTTCATCATCTTCTTCAGAAACCTTCCGGATCTCTGGCCCCTCTGAGGACTCCTGGTTCATGCTTAGCATCCTCTCTTTACCCTTCTTGTATTTTTGCTGCCTGGCTTTGATGCGATCCATTCTAGCAAAAGAAATAATTTTATTAGATTTACACCTTCACCCTCTACATACACACACACACACACACACACAAATACTCTGCAACACTTCTAAGGGAAATATTCTACACTGTTGCTAGTCCTGCCCTTAAACAGAAGGAATTACATTGCTCTGAAGGGCTGGCTGGAAGGACCAAGCATAGATGTTCACTCAGTGGTCAGTAAGAGCTGGGTTTCCTGCCATCATGGCTGCTTTACTTTCTCCCACTCAACTACCTTATTATCATTTAAAATTGAAAGAATCGTTGTCAGTAGTTACAACACACCATATGAAGCACTGAGGAAAAAAAGGACTTCTACCTAATGCAGTGCTTTTCTGAAACTTGCTGCTCTGAACCATAGATTTGGTTGCTCCTGCACTGTTCACACTACATCTTCACCCTTTAAGATCATTTGTCTAAATGCACATCAGTGACAAATGGTGTCCCTTGGGGCTCCAGTGCTATTTTTACTGTCTGGGGATGAAGTGGGATCAAGTGTACCTTAAGTAAGTTTGCAGATGACATCCAGCCATTGGCACAGCTGAAGGACAGACACATTTCAGAGGGATCTGGACAAGCTCAATAAGCTGGTGTACAGGCACTACATGAAGTTGAGTAAGACCAAATTCAAGGTGCTGCATGTGGGTCAGGGCAACTCCTGATATCAGCATAGGCTGGGGGAGGAACTGATTGAGAGCAGCCCTGCTGAGGATGGCCTGGGGGCGATGACAGATGAGAGGCTGGACATGAGCCTCAATGGGCACTCCCAGCCCAGGAACCCAGGTGTGTCCCAGGCTGCACCCAAACCAGCGTAGGCAGGAGGGTGAGGGAGGGGATTCTTCCCCTCCGCTCTCATGAGACCCCACCCACAGTGCTGCATTCAGCTCTGGGGTGCCCAGTACAAGAAGGACATGGACCTGTTGGAGAGAGTCCAGAGGAGGGCCAGAAAGGTGATAAGAGGATGGAGCAACTCTCCTGTAAGGAAAGGTTGAAACAATTAGGGTTGTTCAGCCTGAATAAAAGGCTCTGGAGAGATCTTATTGCAGCCATTCAGTACTTGGAGAGTGCTCACAGGAAAGATAAATAAAAACATTTTTTCAGGGTCTGTTGTGAGGACAAGGGGTAATGATTTTAAACTGAAGGAGGATTGCTTTAGATTGGCTATAAGGAAAAAGTTTTTACAATGAGGGTGGTAAAACCTGGACCAGGTTTCCCAGAGAGGTGATGGATGCTCCATCCTCAGACACATTCAAGGTCAGGCTGGATGGGACACTGAGCAAATCAATCTCTATGAAGATGTCCCTGCTCACTAAAGGTTCAGGTTGAACTAGGTGACCTTTAGATTTTCCCTTCCAACTCAAACAATTCCATGATTATGTGACTCTATTAAGGTAGAAAATATGGATCCTGCAATCTACTGATGATTCTTCTGTTACACAGGGTGGAAGAAGCTGTCATGAGTGGGCTTTGACACTTGGCTGGGAAGCAGCTAGGGCTTTCCATGCATCATGGTGGAGGAGCTTTGAAAGCTTTCTGCAGTTACCAAAGAAGCATGTTGGCTGCATGCAAGAGAAACCAAAGTGACTTATGGCCTGTGTAAAGAGAAAGGATCTCCAGGCCACTTCAACTTTATGCAAATATTTTCACTGAAGGTAAATATATATTTTGCACTTAAACACTACAAGAGGAACCACAAATAAACCAGAAAAAGCAGTCATGCAACAAATTTTTCCAGGAATACAGATTATAGATATACAGAACAAAATTCTAATAATGATAAAGCATTTCTATAAAAGAAAGTGCTGGATAAATACCAGAAGCCAGTATTTCTATCAAAGAAAGTGCTAGATAAATACCAGCAATCAGTTAAATATGTACATACATATGCATAGAAATATGCATATATATACATATGCATTAAATACATACTGTCTTTTCAGTTGATCCATTGATTTTTTTTCCTCTTCAATTCTTGCCTTTACAGCCTTGACAATTGTAGCCTGAAAAAGCTCAGCACCCCTATATCAGAAACGGGGCAGAGGAAAAGAAAAAGGAGAGGACTTGTTAAGTGCTTCTAAGTTTTCCTTATGGCAACTGATCACAGAGAATTCCATGTTCCTTCTATACATGACCTTATCTGCATCAAACAAAACTAATCCAGGGCCTGAAAGAAACAATCAATTTGCTCTAAAATAGTAAGATCTTTATAGACAATCATTTCAAGATCTGGGGGCCAAATGTTGTGAACCCTACTCAGCCTGTATGTTCCTCTAGCAGCTGCTCAAGAAATTCAGTTTCCACTCCTCAAAACACAGAACACAAGTAGGTTCAAGGATGAGGAAGGATTTCTTGCACACCTTTAGGATTTCTTTATAGTCATTTCAGCATTATTATCACCTCAATCCCCTGCCTCAGTCCTCCTGGAAGTTGTGAGCAAGGTCCAGCTTTATCCAGGGCCATGGTGAGCATAGATTCAGCTTCACTTTTACCTTCTGAAAATTATGGTGCTTTCAATTTGACAATACAAACCCTTGAGCAAGTTTCTGGTGTGCCAAAAGAATATGGCTTTCCACTCCATTACATTAGAAATGTAATCAGTTCATTGATTTGAATGTTATGACCATTCTTCTTAATTCACACATGAACTCATAAGGCTCTTAAAAGAGTCCTAAAGTCTATCTCAAAGAGGTAGCCTAGATCTAAAGCCTTTTTTTTGTCAGGAATTCAGTAAGAAAAGCTATAATTTTAGAAGTCCACTCTTTCATTCTTGATAGACATTTCCCTATATAGGAGGTGTTTTGATACTTCTGATTTTGCTTTATGCTGTTTTCACTGTGAACCTGGCAGACCAAAAGAGGTACAAAAAGGCCATATCCAGCATAATTGGGCATCAGCACTGAAATTCCCTCCAGAACAAAAGCCTAATGCAATGTGGGGTGGAGGTGCAGGTCTTCTGGTAGCCCTCTTTACAGTGCTGAATTTTGTTTAGTATAGGGTGCTAAACATGTCCCCTTCTTAAAATGATCCCTGGAGAAGGGAGATAAAAACTATTTCATTTCATTACATGCAAGCCAAATTTTGCCCCGAAACACAGTCAGAAATCAAAGTCCGTATGTCTTTTCAGGTTAAAAAAAAGAAGCCACGATACATTTATTCCAATATTAACAAAAGTAATTTCTTGGAAACCTTATGGAAATTAAAACCAGTATTTCATTCCTCACCTGCCTTCATATTATAAACCAGAAGAATGTTTGTGCTAGTGATGGCTATGAGTGAATGCTTGTGGTGTAACAGGCTCAATGAGGTTAACACATCCTTGGCAATCCTAGTCAGTGTTCAGTGATATGACACTTCCCAAAAGTGTTTCCTTTGCTTCCCAAGCCAGACATAAGAACATTCCCATCTTCCTCCTCCTGCGACATTTCTTGAGACGGGATTTCTAAGGACAATTGTCTCAAACAGGCTCTGACAGCAGAATAGTTTCTTTCCAAGACTTAGAAACTCTGGCGTTCTCTCTCATGCATATCGATGTTGAGAGAATGCTGCAACACGCTTTCAGAGCTTTTAATAAGAGCAGCAGATGGTATTTGGTAGAAAGAATGGTTTCATTTCTATTAGATTCTCAATTAATTTGTTTTCTTGTGTCAAAGCTGGGTTTGCAATTATGAATTTAGCAAGGATTGTTTAAATCAATGTTAAAGGACTGTTTTGGTACTACCTATCGTAAATAGTAACTAAGTACTGCCACCATGAGAGATTTGAGCTGTTTAATTTCTTTTAAATTTTCTGTTACCTTGATGCTAATATCTGAGAAGCCTTTATATCTGCAACCACATGAAGGAAGTAGTAACTCATGAAGACTCTTCTTTGCAGCAACAGGAAAGCAAAACATATACTGTCCCAAATGATTCCTGCTTCTCCACTGGGCAGTTTACAGTCTACATTGCTCGTTGCTGGAAAAAGACACCATCAGTGTTACAAATTCTTTCCTAATGTTTCATCAATTAAACAATCCTAGCCTTTAAAATGATTTGAATTATTTTAGATTTTCCTAAAGAAAATTATCATGCATTTCCATTTGAGGTATACCATAATTTTTTTTACAACAAACGGAAAAGCTTCCAACAATGTGATGTCCCTTGTGCCCCTGTCCCACAAGTGAGAATTCATCAGAAGTTAACCATTTGCATATACTACTTTAGTAAGTATTTGAAAACAAAGAATGAAAAAGGCATATTTTTTGTTGCACCAAATTATTTGATTTCAGTGTTTCCTAAAATGACATATATCAATTTTTTGTTCTCTTATCTTTAAAGTGACTTTTTCTCTCATTTTTAAATTAAGAACACTATCAACAGGAGAAATAATTAGTTTATTTCTGTCAAAATGACTTTTTGACTGCCACCATCCAATATTTTTATTTTTCCTCTCCACAACTCAGTTCAATGCTCCTTTCCATTGCATAAGAGAAGAAATATTTGAAACCACAAAACTGCTTCCTTTGGGGCAGGAGGAGACAGGCAGAGAGGAAATCCCATTCCTCCTACCCCTAGATTTTGGCTTGGGCTATTTCTTTCTTCCTTTATTCTCTGTAAGACAGTTCTTTTGGGGATATTAAAAAATTAAAACTGGGTTTTGTGGAGCTGGACTATAAACTACATGGCCTATGCTGCCCTATAGAAGGCAGTAGAAGGACTCTAGGGACAGGGCCTGGCTCAAAGTTGCCTTTCAAGCAACCAAGCTAATCTAATAGCTCAGGAAGGTCAATCTCCAAGAGCTTCAAAGCCTGCTGTGCCCAAACCCTTGGCAGGGCGGTTTGGAAATCTGTGTCTAAGTTTCTGTTGCTGCCCAAAATGTTTTGGATAACATGAGAATTCCTGGGCACCTTTCATCCTGTGAATTTGCATCTTAGTATTTACTTTCTTTTCCCCTATTCTACACTTACCTATTAGGATCAATTGTGATGACAGGAGTTCAGAATTTTGCTGCAGACTGACTAGGCTGAAACAGCTCTTTAAATTCAGGGAAAAAAAAAAAACCAAACCCAAAAAACCACAAAAAAACCTTGCAGGTGTTCTCAAACTGTTAATTCAGGGTGTCAGGACAAAGTGGAGACAAATTAATAGCTCACTGAGATGTGAAGGGTTTTGCTCTCCATACTTCATTCATACCTTCTCTCACCTCCATCCACAGACATTATCCACTTAATTTCTTTTATCACCACATGAGAATAATAGCAAGGAAAAAAATTGCCTAAACTCTTTGAT
>WEZZ01038102.1:15240-26439 GCA_013400585.1 Chloropsis cyanopogon | reverse complement strand
ATAAACAGAAAGTAATTTATTCAATAAAACAATATAAAATGCTGGTTACATATTTCATGCACCACTTAGATAAAAACTAATTCAAACAGCCTCTTTTTAAAGAAATACTTGCTCTTGTTTGTAAATTAAGCCCTGTAGCACCCCAGATGGGAGGACAGACAAAATTCTATAGTACCTCACAAAAAAACTGTTCATGAAATTCAAACACAAAGTCTACACTTTAGTACAGGAGATGAAAACCTGATAACACATATGCTGACCTGTCTGAATGACATGCACAAGATTATCCAGGCTAAAGTTATTTTACTTCTAAAATACTCAAACTTCTTCAACAAGTATTTGAGAAGGTAATACTATAAATCTGGATTCTTAGCCGGCTACTTTTAATAACTTTTAAAAGAAAAACTGGTATGAAGAACATAGTCAATTTTTCTTTTACAGTTAAGACTATTTTTTTTAGCAGCTATAATTATAAGCTGAATTGCTCATAACCACAATATAGTCACATAAACATCATTTACACAAGATTACTTTTGCAGGTACTTACGCAAAGGATTTTGGCCCTCGCTGGCATAGTACTCGTACATGCCACTTTTGACAAGTGTATCGTAGTGGGGCAGAAAGTCGATTCGTTCCTTGGTTGCCAAAGGCAACATTTGATCAACGGACTGTAGCAGATATAAAGTAACTCCATCCTGAACAAGTTCGCCTGCAGCGAGGATGAAATACAAAGTACACTGAAGAGCACTGCATCAGGCAACTTCTGCTCTAAAACCTGGGTTTAGCCGCAGGTAATCTCTGTATTTTCCTAGGCATTGCCTGTTCAGCATTTAACAACAACATTTAAATTAACATCTTTTCACATTTCCAAGCTTAATAATGCAAGTTTTCTCAGGTGACAGCTATGTACATATCATTTTTTTCTATGATTTACAGATTTTGTGACAGAAGATACTTATTATAACTGTCATCATACTAACTCACCAAAAACCTGTTTGTAAAAGTAATTTTTTAACCATTTTTGGCAAACTATTGCAGGATTTGTACTTTCAGTTAATTATTGCATGTCATAGAGCACAAACAATTATCACGTGACCTTGACGATCAATGTAAGAAACAGCTGTAATTATTTTGCCATCTAAGATACTTACTGAAGTTATCTTCTGTAATTTCTTTCCTATTTGTTGTGGTGATAACAAAGGTTTCATCAGAAGGTATGCCAAATGCCTATAAAAATTGAAGGTTATTTAGTTAGAACTAAGTAATCCAAAAACTATTCAGATACATTAAAATAAAGGCACGGTCTATTTACTTTGTCACAAGCTACTGATGAGTAATCACATAATCTCTTAGAACACGGTTGAATTTAAGATCACTTGTTTTCTCAACTTAGCCAAATCTGTCCACACTAGGGTGGTGTTCTTTTTTCTTTTTTTTTCTGTGGTCTTTTACCAGCATAAAATAAAAATATGCGGGGTGTTTCTTTTGTTCTTTTACTGGCATAAAATAAGGATATGCTCTAGTGAGCAACAGGAATTTTAAGGAGGAAGAACTGTCTTATAGATAATCCCCTTGAGGGCAGAGGAACAAGACTATGAAACTACAACAGCAGTAGTTATGATCTAGAGGGTGTCCCATACTTAACCACACTCTTGAGACATCAAACCGACCTAATATTTCTTAACGTTGGATATTAAAGTCTTTGTTCTTCAATTATATCATACATCTAAAAAAATAATAAAGCTTTCAGAAAAATTCTTTACTGTTAAAACACTTAAGTTTATTCTTCTGAAGCTAAACCATCTTTGCCACTTTGCTGCCTTCTTTTGAATTTGTTTACTGTA
Organism: Chloropsis cyanopogon; assembly: GCA_013400585.1. Classification (NCBI taxonomy): domain Eukaryota; kingdom Metazoa; phylum Chordata; class Aves; order Passeriformes; family Irenidae; genus Chloropsis; species Chloropsis cyanopogon. The sequence continues at coordinate 24,595 of WEZZ01038102.1, read as the reverse complement.
GGTTTAGACTTTTTATCCTGCTTTCCACGTGCATTTAAATGCCTCTTCTTTCACCCTCATTTTTGCACCCTGACATCCAACACTAACCTCTTTCCCAAAATAATAAAATAAATATCTGTATCTTCGCCTGCCTTTCTTTCCAGGTCTTTGAAACTCAAGTAAAAGTCAACCCTGGTCTCATCAAAGTCCATCAACCCAGTCAGTCTTGCAGTGACAACTCAGACAGGTACTTTAGGCACCTTTAGCCAGATTCTTCCCCTGAAGGAAGCTCTAGCATTCTCTGCAGCAGTTTCCCCTCATCATTTCCCACATCTCTCTTTCCACCCCTACTACTCAGACTCATGAAACTATTTTTAATCACTACTTACGGTTTCATTAGTAGCCTACTTTCCATATTAAAGTTACTTTCTCCCTGTGACCACATTAAAATTACAGTTATTATCCATCAGCAAAATTAGAAAAATTGTTGAATTTCTCAGAGTACGTGGTGCAAGTGAAACAAATGCAGATGACACAGAGACTGATATTCAGACTTAAGAACCTGGACTAATACTTTTTAACTTTTTTACATTCAGATCACTTCAATTTTACCTCTCATGTTACACAAATTTCCGCATAGCAAATCTGCACAAGAAAAACTATAAAATTGCTCAGAGCAAGGAAAGTAAGCATTAAAATATATGGATTTTAGAAAGCTAACATCCTACTGTGCCATTCGAGGTCAGCGGTTAATATAGAGTAACTGCAGAGTTTTACATTTGAAAGCACAGATAAGCATCTTTCCCTCCAGGTATAACTACAGCTTCCCTGTTTCCTCAATCTCTCAAAGGCTCTTCTGCTCTCACACCCTTATGAAGAGTGCACCATTTACTTTAAGGCACCAAGAAATTAAGATCAGCTAGTGCATGTACAAGACAGCAGCCTTCTACAGGAGCAACCTCATCCTTCTGGTCCTCTACCCCACCAGATGGGTGAGCCTCAATAAACCAACACCAAAAGCCTGGCAGGCTATGCTTAAATTTCCTGAGTGAACCCAGCATTTCTGTGTCCACTGGCAGCAGGTCCTCTCCACTTCACAAGCTACTAGTTAGGTACATGGACCAAGTCTGGCAGTCTGGACTGCAGATTACTGTTTTTTCTTGTTCATATGGTTTAACAGGCCATATCCTTTGTAAACTTGGGGGATTACTCAGTTTGAATGCTTCAATTCTATATAATACTTACTTGTTTTAATTCCTCCCTCTATCCTACATTCTTAGTTATCCTAGTCCCTGTCTCTTCCCACTATGACAAATAGCAGTGATGCAGCTGCACAGCTGTCCCAGTACGTGGATGTGATTTCCAGAATAAGAAGCTGCTGGTCATTCCTGAATTGCAGTGAACCTACTGGGCAACTTACTTGTACAGTTGGTGATTTTCACTCAGTTCTGACAATGTTTGGTAAAATGTTTCATTTCTCAGTAAGATTTGCGCATGTAAGAGATACCACGGTACCTTTTGCTGGTAAGAAGTTCAGGTTTCATGGCCATGTCTTTTTCAGCCCAGCATGGTGCCCTTTTCCAAGTAAGTACTGAAGATGCACACAACTCAATTTGGTAAGAGATTCATGAGACAACCCAGAAGCACATTCATACGATAAATCCGTGAGTTATTCTATGACAATCCAGACACACAACCAGGATGAAGCTTGCACTGTCATCAAAATATTCAAGAGTACAATCACTATGCTTAGAAATGCCTCTGCACATTCGCAGTGAAAGCATGTTTGGAGGTTATTGTGTTCAAACTAAGTGCAAGCTTTTATCTTTTTGTATACAAAAGAAGAAACGTTGGGGGGAAAAAAACAAGTACAAGCTTCACATAAATCCACAAGCTAGAAAAGGCAGACATGTGAAAAGGCAAGGATTCCTAAACTATTGGTTACGTATTATTGCTACAGGCAAATGCAAGAGTTAAAATGGTACAAAGATGAACAGTTACGTGCATAGAGAAGAGAAAAATGACACCTACAGCCTGAAAAGTATAAATTACATCAACAAACCAAATTTTTAATATTCTGGGAAAACAAGCACAGCTGCTGACTGAAAACCAAATGAGTTACTAAACCACACTTGGAAGTGCGCTGAATGTAAGATGCTGGGCTTTGATGTCAGACAGCTGTAGGGGTGACCAGTGTGAGAAGACACAATCAATCGCCCTGAGACAGCCACAGCCTGTTCCAGATAGCTCTCAAATCCTTAGAAACAATTCACTCCTTACCCAAATTTCCACCAGAAGGGCACAGAAGGGCTTCTGCTCAAACTTATCAGGGAAGAAATAGAAGAGACAAATGAGAAGCAACAGAGGAGATGCATCAAGAGACATTGCCGGGGACAGACCCACTGAAAGGATGCTCACCACGACAGAGCAGGGATGGTCCCAGAGGTGCTGAGGCCCATGGAGGACCCATATCAGGGCACAGAATTTCCCTTCTCTGTCCTCCTACTCCCATGGAGCTGTGATCTATGGCAATTCATCATAGCAGGAAAAGAAATTTTAAGAGCAGCAGAATAAAGCCCTGAACATGCCCTGATGTCTCACACCACCTGTTGCCTAACCAAAGGAATTGGGATTGACCATGCGATGCGCATTGGGAGAACAAGGATAAATTAGACCAGGAACGGGGAAAGAATGGTATATGACAGAAGATGAGTTTGGAAAAGGGGAAGGAAAGGTATTTCTCTAAGTGATTAATTTCCCCTCCAACCAATCATCAGAAGTTTGTGTTAACAGGTAATAGGTTATATTAAGAAAAACAAAAACCCTGAGATTAGCCTGTTTTGCACACAGGAGAGTATCAGCCCTTAAACCCATGGAATGATACAGAAGCAAAAAAGCTGCCTGTACAAACAAGAGAAATGCCCTCCTTATAAACAGAAGGATCAGTCTGGAGCATCACCTATGCTTCATGATAAATAAAATTAATAGCTCTCAATCTGCTGGTAGATGTTTATGACACGAGATTAATATAATGCTAAAGGAGTTTAAGACAATGTCACATGCTCAAGAAACTTTCAGCAGAGCACTTTACAGGTATGACACATAACAGCGTGAATGAACTGTGCTATCTTTAACCTTTAAATCTGAATCAAGGAGCAAGGTTCAGTTTATGTATTAGCTTCAGTCACAGGTTTTCTTTATAAGCTAAAAAACCCCACAAACCTCTAAACAAAACACAACCCCTCAAACCACAGATAACTCCTCAGCAGTTTACACTCCTTCAAACAGGCCTCTATTTCTCTTCTCTTTCACATATCAGCACAAAAGCTCAAAAGTTTTACTGCTACTTGAACTACACAGCAAACCTTACCTGGCTACTGAGCCAACTAAAACACTCAGCATGAAGTCAACACACATTTTGCCTCTGGATTTATTATCTGCTTTGGAAAAGGTGTTGAACAAGCAAATATTTAACTTTGTGTGTGTACCACCACAGCTTGCAGTCACGTGCATAAGCTTGAGGTGGTAAGTGAAGGAGAAATAACACACTGTAAGGAGAGAGTAATGGGCCCGCTTCTTCTGGTCTGTCAGTCTGTTACCATAAAATAAGAACTTCTGGTGGTGACTTTTAAAACTGAAGGAATGGAACACTCTCCAACATGACAAAGGTAGAACAGCGAAGCCAAAACTACAATATCTTTAGAAAAGACATTTAACCCCTTGGAATCCAAACCTTTCCAACACAAACAGTTGTTCCCCACAATATGCAACTTCTGTACCCTTAGAATTCTGTATCCTCCTAGTGTAACCAATCCAAGCAGATGGTGCATGAGAATGATGAGAATAAATGGCCTCACAGCGTGGTGATGCAGCCAAAGGATAACAGAGACATAATATCCATGGAGCCACCTTCCACAGCCAAGAAGTATTTTTTCTGACTACCAGAACTGTATTGCTAATGCAAACCTGAACTGTATTAGTTAAACATAAAGAAATCTGATAATGTCATTTTCAATGCTGTCCTGCATAGTTATATACTTAGCCACCCAACATGGCAAAAGGCAATATAGCTTTTTCAGTATTTCAAATTAATCCAGCAGCTCCTTTACAAAAACTTGCCCAGGAATCTGAAAAAAACAAAGCTAAGAGCCACATCCAAACACTGAGAAACCTGTACCCTTCTGTAATTTTGAACTGATTAACTGAATATCCCATGCTATTAACCAAACCATCGTCTCAAAGACATGCATTTATCAGTTAACTAGCCCACTTAATGAAGAATTATCAGCCCAAATTGAGAGAAATTTCTTACATCAACAAATGGATGATAGTACACATTTAAGGGAAACTATTTCATTCTCAAATCCCACATTTTCAAGCCAAGAACTGTCTTTTGTATCATCTTTCTCAATTATTCATACAACTACATAGTATTAAGGTAATTACTAGAAGGAGCAAATACAAAAACTAAAATATAAAAAGATCAACCTTGCTGGAAGTAAATGAGAACAACTGTACGTGCCTCGTAAGAATGCCAATCAAATAGACTTGTCCAATCCACTGTTAGGACAGCTCTCGACATGACAACAGCTTGCTGAGGCTCTTAGTGAGGACCTGGGACTGAGCACTCATGGTAGCAGGGCAAGGATGAAAACAGCCATCCCTAATCATAATCCCAATGAGCTTCCCTAATGTCAAAACGCAAACTTATACATAACATCTTTGAGCACCAACAGAAGGAGGAATCCAAAAGTCTCTAGAAAAGTAGCTGAAATGAAAATAATCCACTAGAAATTATTTCTAAGCATTTTGTGGAGTTCAAAGCAAAAATGTATATATTACAGAAATACACAGGAGCTCGTATCTTCTAGTCAAATGATTTTTAGAGACTATCTACAGACAAAAACTAGCAATGAACACCAACGTTCTAAAATATTTTCCAACCATCCTTTATTGACAGCACCATCTCCATCTAAAGAACAAATTACAGATGATAAAATTTGCAGAATTTGAAGGTCCTTGCCCTCTGTCATACTTAAAAGTTTCACTACTTTCAGAAGTTCAGTTGATACACTTCTAAATATTTACAAAAAGTAATCAAGAAAAGATGTTAAGAAGTGAGCTAAGAGTTTAACAGAAACACTTAGACCATTGCTACGTATTATAAGATCCAGTAATAGAATAGGTTTTTGAGGTTTTTTAAATTTTTATCAAAATTTTGATGGAAAAACACAGAAAAAAGAAAGAGAGGCAAACTGTACAGCCCAAGATCTCTACAGAAGTCACAAACATATTTGTCCAGAACAATACGTTAACCCAGACATCTTTTCAAGATTTGCAACTTTTAGCAAGCAGAAAGAAGCTTGGGATCCCGGAATTTCTACAAGAGCATGCTGTTATTACTAGACTTAGTCTGAGTCTAGACAGTAACTTCCACAAGACCTTCACATGCTACAACGTCTAAAATCACAATCACAAATACTCAGTGCAGCCAAAATTTTAACATTAACTTCATGCCAGCTTCTCCTACGAAAATACTATGTATGGCACCACTTGTTAAAGGAACAATAATTCAGAAACCACTCTTCAAATCCAAAAAATATTTAGTCGTATCTAACAACTGCACCTGGATAACTAATCCTAAAGACTGCAGATGCTCTGCATCTGACTGTGTTGCCAACACTCGAATTTGACCAGGAACCTAAAAGCCACTCAGCTTTCCAAACCAACTGATACACGTTAACTCTGTACCTAAGTCCACAAAGGTTTGCAAACTGCAGCCTTCTTCCCACCAAAACATCAGTAACAATTTCAGTGAAGTCTGAAACACATAGTGTGATAGTGCTGGAAAAAACTTACAGCATAGCTGCATCTTACACAGATCTTACAGTACTTCCAACAGTGTCTTTAAAAATCAAGGAGAAACCTGCTTTGCATATGCACAGCATGTTTAAAATACATTTATTTTAGTTTCTGGTTATACAGAATTGCTAAACAAACATAGGGCTTAAAATACAAAAATACAATTATAGCAAGATGGACTGATTTCATCATTAATGGAATATCTCTATTGAGCATTTATCAGAATGATGTTTTGGTGATACAAATGTGCAGAAGTTCCTAATATTTTTTCTTTGATTGCAAATAATTTGATTATACCTTATTTATTAGGCATTGTTGAGCAAATATTCAACAAAAAATTGCACTTATTTCTTGTCTTGATTCGATACTACACTTATGATTATTTTCCATATAACATCTTAATGAATATCCTTTTCTGCCTGTTGGCCCATTGACACACTGGAATTTATCTGGGTGGATTGGCAAAATAACCTATTTAAATAGTAAGCAGACAGGTTAGGATACAATGGGAAGCTCAAAAAAAGATGTGACAAAAAATTAAAAGCAAAAAAATTTGGTTTATTGTGATACAAAAATTTCAAAAATTAAGAATATTTTAATAATAATAGAGGAATATTTTATATGACAACAGACATGACATGCATCAGCTCCTAAATCAACCTCTGAAGTGGGTGAATCAATTTTGCTCCACGAACAAGAAAATACCTTCTCTCTGCATTATTAAAAAAAACCCCTAAGTCTCAGAAGTAGCAGCCCAAGACCACGCCTTCAAGTACTTAAGTATTTTCAACTCAGGATCATCACATACTACAATTAGATTTACTTTCATAATTTTTTGCAGGATTTGACTCCTACACATCCAGTTCTATCCAGAAGAATCCTCTTGTGCCAAAGGAAAATGTTCACAACATAAATAGTTCCAACAGCTTAATATTTCTGGCATCCTTGTCAGCCACGTGGGAGCGCGTTTGCTGCTACAGTCGCATCATTCAGCTGCACAACAAATTGCCAATCTAAGTCCATTGAAAGCTGAGCCTGTACTGAGGCTGAGCCACCAGACAGGAGACCCGTAGGAATAACCATTCCACTTCATCTTAGTTCGAACCAACTCAAAATCTGCTTAACAAAAGAATCGTTCTTCCTGAGCTTTCCTCACTTCCCTGCCGCGTTTTCAGCACCACGAGGCTAGGGAAGTCTGTCCCAAGCCGGTGAACCCATTCATCACTTTCTCCTAAAAGTAATTAGTTGCAACTTTAAAGATGCCAGAAATTGATAACTTTGGAGTACAACACTCAGAGAAACACAACTTACAAAGCTCTTGGAGCACTTAGATACCCAAATGTTCTTCCAGAAGTCCTAGAACTTGTGTATTGTTAGTGTGGGAGACATGAGATAGCAAACATCCCCAACCCTCTGCCTGTCCAGTTTTCAGTGTACCAACATTTACAGGTCATGCTAACCCACCTGTCTCACCATCCCTTCCGAGTCAGATGTCCCACATGTCAGATGATGAAAGCCACAAAGTGCAAAGAGTCGTAACACTGAAACTAGCAGTGATGGAGGCATCTCTGACTGCACTCACTGATGCAACACATAATTGGAGAAGGTCTTTCTCAGGGAGAATGATTAGCATAGGTTTGTAAGAGCACAGACCCTATTATCCTTTACACCCAAAACACCCACCAGGACCGGTGATAAGGCTTGTGATATTAAGCACACTAAAAAAACTACACTTGAAAATTTTTCTTTCACAGGCAGCACATTCAAACACAGCAAGGTCTGCTGCGCAGCACCAGGCTTCCCAAACGCTCTGCTGCCCATGCGAGAAGTCTGCCTAACAGCATTAAGGTGCCGACTTCAAAACGTCAATACACTTCTCAAGTAAAAAAATCCCCGAAGCTGCTTGTACCCGAGATTTGTCACAGCTGGTGAGGATCGTTTATTTCTTAATAAAATTGCAAACATGCCAAAAGCTCTGTGAACTACTGAATACCATAAGGATGCATGGAAACATTAAGTCATTGGAGTGTGCAGTATATATAAAAAAGCCAGAAAAGACCGACTCCGTTCTAAAACAAATTGTAAATTAGTGTTAAACTCAGCCCATTGATTAATTACATAATCCAAGAGAAAAGAGGGGTGGGTTCATCATGCACTTATTTACCTCAACTACTGAAAATATTCAGTATTCTTGCAACTCATCTGCTAGGTACAATTGTATCTATTAAGACAATTCTTGGAGAAAATCATGTAACACATAAATTTCTCACAGGAGATACAAACACTTGGAAGGTTGTGACCCTACTCCACTGCCTCGCTTCTCAGAATGTCACACTGCAGTGTATTCACTTCTTCATTGGGCACTGATCAAACCAAGGGATGTGCTAACACTCCACAGCCTCGTTATTTATGAGTACAGAATCATAGAATCAAAAAGGCTGGAAAAAACTTCCAAATCCAACCATGACCGAATAACATCACACTCTCTAAACTGTACCACAAAGTGCCACCTCTACTCCTTTTTTGGACACTTCTAGGGAACACGACTCCACCTAATGATTCAGTGCCCCTACAGGATCACGGCTATGCCATTTCGGACACAGAACTCTGCAAGGAGGAGGCAATCAGGGGTGACAGCTATCTCTGCTGGCATTGGCAACTCAAAGCTTCCATCATAGCAAGAAGCCATTACATTAAACACTGGCCAGATATAGAACAATTTATATACTACTTATTTAGTAATTTTTTCTCAATAAATATTTTGCCTATATCTGACATATACTTATTATCAAGTATAATGATACTAATTATATATTTCATCTTGATATAGTTATATTACATATAAAAGTGATATTTGGTAGTATTTATATTGTTCATAAATAATCGATAAATTTTATAAAATTTGGAAATAATTCTATTTATTCTAAGGTAAAACAGGTATTTATTATATCCCATCCATATGTAAAACATGGAATTTACATGCTAGAAAACTAAATCCAAATTATACTGCATAAAAAACCTAAAATAAATTGTTTTATCAGACTAAATTAGTACAGAAATTTAGAGCTGATTTTCCTGTGCATTTCACATGGTAAAACATGCAGGCAGCTAACAGGTTTATGGCATTTACCATAAACTCGCTCAGAAAACGAAACCATGATAGAAACGGGCGATGCCTACTGGCAGCGCCAGCAAACTCCAGGAAACAGCCCGTATACGGAAAACAATCTCCACCTTCCCGAGCTGGGAAGACGGAGCAAGTTTCGTTTCGCGTCACGACAGGGAAAAAGAACCGAAAGGACACGCGACAGTGCAAAGGCGGCGCCAGACACGCTATTTAAATGGCAGCCACCGCTGCGGACGGGAAACGGCGCTCATCGCCAACACCCTGGACAGCAGAAACAGAGCCACAGCACCATTCAGGCCGGACGAGCTCTCCGAGACCCCCGAGCCGGCGCTGAGACCCAGCGCCAACCACCGCGTCTGCCACAAACGCCCTCCGGAGCGCGGCACC
>WEZZ01038099.1:12441-25113 GCA_013400585.1 Chloropsis cyanopogon | reverse complement strand
AAAAAAAAAAGAAAAAAAAAGCTAAGAACATCCACTTGAATTAATGTAACTGATTACTGACTTCAGAGAATATCTCCTGAAAAAAAAAGAAATAGACCTTTCCTGTTGTTTCTCATGATAGCTCTCACGTTAGGGAAACCATGTACTGAATTTGTGAGACTCCATGCCTTAACCCTAGGACGTAAAGCAGCAAGGATAAGAAACTATGTGGAAAGGAGAAGGAAGTGATACATGAAATCTTTCCTGCAATATGCCATGCAGATTAAAACATCAATGTTACTTAGAGATGTGAATTCTTCTGGAAGAAGTTCAATTAAAAAAATTCTATGTCCCAAAACATTTGAAAATTTAATCAATATTGAATAAGGAGATACTAACATTCTGTTACATGTATGGAAACTCTGGATGCTTATCTAAATTCAAAGATGCTTATTCTAAATTCAAACTCCATTGCAATTTCTCTCACACACTTCTTATTTTTTTCAATAATTTGAAAACAAATATTTGTCTCACACATTCTTATGTAGCACCTGTATTGACAGTACAAACAAATTTTAAAAGTTGTTGAAAGAAAAAGAATTTTTCCATAATGTATCCCTCCTGGATATAAAAGGAAACACCATTTTTTACATAAAATTGGAAAAAAAATGAAACCAGGGGATGGCATTTTATAATGTCCAAGCACTGTTCTGGCTTGCTCTCTTTCCCTAAATCCAGCTTTCATTTTTGACTTTGCAAGGCATTCTGGTGGTGATTGAGAAGTACATTTAAGTTTGCAGAAAATTCTTTGTGATTCTTCACTAGGTTGCATGGAGGGAAAAATAAAAAGTACTAGAATTTGTTATGAAGCTATCCCATCTAAATATTGCACCTTCCACTGCCTTAAATTCTTCTCCATTAAGATTTGAAGCAGACAAGGAAGGAGACACAGTGGGGTAGCCCTGAATGTTAGGGAGAGTCTTGATTATCTAGAGTTTAATGATGGTGACAATAGGGTGGAGTGTTTATGGGCGAAAGGCCAGGAGGGCAGACACCATGGTGGGAGTCTGCTACAGACCACCGAATCAGGATGAAGAATGTTAAATTTAACATTTTGTTAAAACAAAATGTTCTGTAAGCAGCTGGGAGAAGCACCATGATTTCTAGCCCTTGTTCTCATGGATCACTTTAACTTGCCAAATGTCTTCTGGAAATACAACACAGCAGTGAGCAGACAGTCCAGAAGGTTCCTGGTGTGTGGCAGATAACTTCCTGACAGCTGAGGAGGAAGCTGATGAGGGGAGCTGTCCCACTGGACCTGCTGAGTAATGGGGTGCTTGCAGGCCATCTCAGGGACAGCAATTGTGAAATGGGGATTTTCAATTCTCAGAAAACTCCAGAAGGACCTCAGCAGAAAGGCCATCTTGGACATCTGGACAGACACTTGATAAGGTTGAGAAAATCCTGTTGGAGGCAGTCCTAAAGGGCAAAGGAACCCAGGGAGGCTGGAAGTGCCCTAAGGAAGCATTATTACAGTTGCAGAAGTAGGCTGCTCTCTATGTGCTAAAAGATGAGCCAGAGGGGAAGACTATCGGCCTGGTTGAGCAGAGAGCTTTGGCTGGAACTCAGGACCTCTGCATAAAAAAGAGTACAAATTTTTCTCTCCTAAGTAAATATTCAGGAGAAGCCCGTGCTAAAGTGCTGTAGGAGACACACATTGCCTGGAAGCACAGATCCCAAGTGAGTTTTCAACTGGACAGAGTAGATATGTCTATATTAGTGGCATCTACAAGAATGATCCAATTCTGGAGTCCCAACATTTTTCCACAAACAATCCCAACTAATTACTGGCTACTCTAACCATTTTAAGTGGAATGCAAATATAAGAATGACACCTTAAATAAGACAGTGTATTATGCGCTAAGTATATTTTATAACTGATTGCTGTATGCTTGTAGAATACCATCAATTTTCCCTAAGAAGAAAAAAACACTCAGAAATATTATTTATAAAGCTAAGATATGGGAAATTAAATTTTGTAATTTCAAAATTGACTAAGAACAGAGAAAATCTGCCATTTAAAAACAAACAATTCCATCTGTTTTAACACAATAAAAGAAGTAGCAAATGCTTAAGAATAACAACAGGATGCTAAGAATTGAACAACTAAAGAATAAAACAGCTCTAAATTCTAGAAATACTTAAATAATACCTAAATAAGAATTCAATGACTAGCATACAAGTACATAAAATTTCCCTACACCTTAATATGGTTACCTAGTCCTTTCAAAATTATCTGGTATTATAACACTTCTTTCCTATTAATCCCTGTCAGCATCTGGTTTTGGATTATATCTGTCATTGTAATTAGTACAGTAAAATGACATGTATTTTCTTTTAATTCTCTTAATTCTCATCCTTAATTATCTTAAGTAACTTTTATTTTAATGTTTACCAGAAATTTTACTGGAAATTATAAACTCCTCATCTTTTCAAATTTCTTTTGACTCTTATAGAGAACCTACCTGATTCCTAATACATTGAAGTATTTAATATCTTTTCACCATATTTTCTTTTTAAGATCTGCTTGTAAACAGTATCAGTCTTCTCAGTCTTTTCTCTTTATACTGAGAATTATTTTCATTTCTGTGTAGACATTCTAGATTTGCAGTTGTCTAATGTACAATGGGGCTGACCAAAACTGAACAGTTTTTGATGCAAGGATATATTACTAACATTAATTTATTTGAATTTTACTGCCTTCCTAGGTGTTAAAATCTGCACAGTGTTACAATTAATTGTGTGTGTGTATGTGTGTGTGTCTTAATTGGCTGGGAGTAATAGTTCATTAGACTCTATTTGATATTTTCCCCCAATGTATCTGTAAAGGGAAACTGCGGATGAGTTAGAAATAGAAACAAAATTTGGAAGTATTAATTAGCTGCCCTTCTTTCTGTACTCTTTTCTTCCAGAGGGACATGTTAGACAGCCAGAAGAGAATGGAATGGTCAAATAAACACAGAAAGGGCACCTACAAACAGGTCAGCTAAACTGCATATCTTCAGCTTCTTGTTTATGCCAAATCTGAACTTATTAGGAAAGTTATCTTGTGGATAATGAGCTTAATCCTCCTATTAGTTAGCCAGTGAGAAATTCACTCACAGGCAATAAACTGCAGTTTTCTACACAAAAACGTTTCTATCTTTGATCTGCAGAAGAAAACTATGTCTACTAGAAAGCATTTCAAGAACCAGGAGAAGAAATTGATTTACACATATCTTTTCAAAAATTAATCTCAGGGTAAGATAACTTTGAATGTAACACCTCCTTTGTAGGCTGCTAAAGCTAATCACAGAACATCATTTAACTTCCATAAAACATTTAGAAGAATGAAGCAAATGTATGGAATCACATTGTTCATCTCACCAGCGCTGCAGCTGCTCAAGAGCCCAATATTGCACTAGCAGATTACTTATCCAGACAGAATTGCAGGGAAACATTTGCTAGCTAGAAAAGCAAGGTAGAGTGTTATTATGCAAGATTAAATTTGTCAGGCTTCATATATCATCCTTAATATTTACACTAAGTGTCCTAGATCTTTAATGACTGTAAGTGAATACAGGCTGAGAAAGGAAAACTTCAACATCTGTACAGGCAAGATAAATTTCACTGGTTTATAATCAAGGAAGAAAATATGATACCCCAGCTTCTAAAGGTTCGGTCTCAGAAGTAAATTACACTAATACAATATTGTAGTTATAGCTGTATAAAGGTTCCAGGCTATGGCATGGGATTTCATTTCTTTTTTCCTCTCTTCATTTTCACCTTATGACTCTCACTTGCTTCTAAGCTTTTGTTCTTGCTTTGATCTATATCAAAGGACTGCTGCCATTACTGATCTGAAAACAGGAGCTGAAAGGAATCCCACAAGAAAACCATTACCAACACCCTTAATAACATAACACAGGTGGATTTATTTGTCAAAAAATCTAATTGATACGGCATGTTATAAAAATATGCATAAAATACTTAGTGTACAAGTGGTTTGTAAATTAAATGGAATGTCCATGGGAGCAACAGTACCATTTTAATTTATTAAAGTTTAGTAAAGGATTATAGAGCAACTATATTTCCTAAACAAGGTTAAATTACATTTAGTAATAGTCAGTAATCAAATTCTGGTTCGTTTTATTGCAAGCCCACTGGCTTGTTTGCCAAATGAAATTACTTCTAAATTATGCAACTGTGTCTTCAGCCTACAGACCTGGGGTTTTAATATTAAATCATAATTGCTGCAGCAGGAATGGCCACTACCAAATTTGTAAGCACAAATGAGTATCTACACAGAACTGCAGTATAATGGAACTACTAAGGGCCAATCACACCCAACTACTTTGTTAGCTATAGAGACCCACCCTCCTCTAAGATATGCTTTTCCTGCTTATAAGAAAACACAATTTTTTTTGCCTGTACAACCCTTGTCTTCTTTAGTCTTTTCACATTTGGAACAAACATGGTAATGTCTGACTTGCTGAGTTTCTTCTTTCACTAGTATTTTTGTAATTATACATTGAAGCAAGAGAACGACCTTTTCAATCACTTTATTCATGTAAATAAAAAACTACTGGGAGGCCAACAGATAAAGCTGGTAGAAATGATGGAACAGAGTAGCAGCATTCACAGCTCCACATTCAGTCATTTTCTGATAGCCAAACTATTCACTCATGTGTGCCCATACATCTAAGAAGCCATGTATTTATGGGCTGGCAGTTAGATGACCTCAGATGAGTTCTTAAAGAAAGGGAAGGTGTTTTCTGTGGAGATGAATGAGGAAATAAATGAACCATGTATGCCAGTAATAAAAGCTGATATTCTAATAACAAACAGGAATATTCATCACCAAGCCTCCAACCCAGCTATCAATTTGAAATTGTCAGCCTATCATCTGCAACACCTCTGTTTCAAAACAGATGTTTCTGTCTCTCTATGGTTCAATGAATGGTTAGCAACTAAACCAAAGGAAAAAAATAAATGTATTATTAACCAAAATCATAAGAACATTAAACTTCTGCAGCTGTTTTTTTTTTTTTATTGCACCTTTCTCTGATATAAAACAAGCCATGCACAATAAACGTTCTATTTCTCTCCTTGGCTTTTCCAAAGGTGAAGCACTGTATTTCACCATAGCAACCAGAAAGTATTATAAATTAAGGCTGAAGAGGCTGACATATTTCTATATTTGATGTACTTTTTAAAAAATGAGTGTATTTATCCTGTAAAGATAAGCTATTACATGTTTGCAGGACATTAAAGAAACAGCTGTAATCCTGATTTAGTCCCTTAGCTCTATATTATTAGACTTGTACTACAGATGAAATATGCACAGGTTTGACTACAGCTCTGCAACATGTGGTTACCATTCCAAATTATGCAATATTCAGAATTAGTCCATATCACCTTGTTAGAGACTGAAATATGAATGGTTAATGAATCAAAACTACCGACCTTTTGCAAAAAGAGCAGAGTGCTTTGCTGACCACATGCAAAGTAACCAGGTGCAGAAGGTGCCCACCACTGGAGGACGGCCAGGACAAACTGGCATTTGCTCAGCAATGAGCTGGGTTTTGAGCCAGATATGGGAAGAGGGCAATGAGAAGAAGATCCAGCAAGGCGGGATATGGCTTTTTATCATGTCGGTGTCCTCCCTTTCACAAATGACTCAGATGTGAAAACTCCTTTCCAGGGAAGTACCAGGACATCAACATTTAGACCTGAGAGTATCTGAGGGTATTCATCCCTTCTGATAGGGCACAGCTGGCTCAGCCTGGCAGACGTGGGCGCTGTCATGTCTTAGAAGGTGGCATAAACCATCAGCGCCTCCCGAAGTGCCCCGTGATCCACAGTGTTACATCACTCAGTGCAAAACATTCCCACCTGACCCTGAGTGTACATTAACCCACTGAAATTTGTGGTTTGCAGGCTTCCCCACCCCCAACTGATCAAGACTTGATGTCTGTTGGTTGAAGTGATGGTTCAAAATTGCAACAACCAAATCTCAATCACGGAGTCAGGTGTGGTAATATCTGTATACTCTTATCCTTTCTTTCTGCTTCTACATTTTCCTAAATTTTATTTTTAAGATTTTATATTACTATAACCAAAATGGCTACATAGCTTCTTTCCATTAGAGCCAAATTGCTCTAAAGTAAACCCTACATACATTTATTTATAACTACATATATATATATTCAGTTTTGTTTCTCTCCAGTAAATCCCAAGAGATACCCTAACAAGAACATGGGTTATCCTTGCCTTCTGTGGTGGGTTGTAAAATGGACACTGACAACTTTTTCTTTTTTTCAGTATAGGGCCTGAAATTCACCTACATACAGGTGACTTCTGATAAACAGGTTTACTCCTAATAAATGGTAGTAGTAGAAAGAAAAAGAAATGGATGAGGATACAGGGATATACATGCATATTATGTCCAAATTGAAAGGTAAAGGAGCTTTTATTTTCTTTTTTAATCCCTCTTTTAAAAATTTCTCTTCTTTTTATTTTCATTCAGAGCTTTCACTCTGACAATCTCAGAGGCTTCTTAAGCCTTTTAATTCTGCCATTAAAAGTATAAGTTAGGCAGAGCACTAACAGTTCAGGAAATTTAAAGCTTTTATGAGTTGGACTCCCATTATTTCACAAAAGAGAAAGAGTAAAAAAATACTTATGGTTGAAAGAAGAGAAAGAAGTGGCATAACTTGATGTTTTTCAGCACCTAACACAGTGGCTCACAGCCCTATTCAAATGCAAGAACCTACAATGATACTTGAGGATCCATAGAATGCAATGGAAATTTTTCTGCTACAGTGATTTTGCTGTTCTGGCAAATTGGAAAGCAGCTTTAGGATAAAACCAAACCCTGAATGGAGCAATGAGCTTACAATGACTTATCATTTAAGTAAGTTAAAGGAAGCTTGCAGCTATTCCCTGAGGAATCATTATAATGCCCAACTAAGCACAGCATCATGAGGCTCCTGTAGATGCTGAAATGAGGGAAGCAACAAAATACAGAAACACAATCTCGAACCTTCAACAAAACTTCAGACACCACTTTTGGTTGTGTTATGCTGCTGCAGGGATCAAATTTTTCTTTAGTAGCTCTGCAGAGTTTACCACACCTTCTATAAAATCCATGCTTACAGCTTAGACAGGCAGATATTCCATTATGTGCAGCGAATTTGCGGGTCACGAGAAATTCATTTTCACACGCTTCTTGACATGCACATGGCGAAACCCAAATTCCATAAACCAAATGCCTTCAAGTCTTCCTCCTGATAAACAAACATGATTTGGAACTGTCTGGATTTTTAATCCATTCTCTGCCATTTTTAAGATGAAGAATATTTTTACTGTCATTAATACTTCAGGAATTATTCCCCCCCAGTAATCATCTCACCAGGCTATGAATATTAATTCCTTTAATCTCCTCAGAAGCAATTTCCATAGCTTCCAAACATGTTGCTCTTTTCTGAACTTGTTCTAATTAGGCAAAATAGTTATATGGAAAAAATTTAGTAACTAGGTTTTAGGTATTCAATTAGTGATGAACAACATTCTATAATGACAGGTCAATCACAGCCTTAGCATTTCATTAAGAACCTCTCCTCATGAAAATAATACAAATTATTTAAAAACATTATGTCTTGTTTATCCCTCAAAAGCAAACAAACTTGAGCATCCTTTCACTTTCAGAAGCTGGAATTTTAGTTGAGGTACCCCAGAAGTGCACTCAGAGCTCAGCCCATTCCCTCACTGCAACTGGTGCTTGTTTTGGGTAATGTGTATTTTCAAACTTATTCTTTGCTAACAGGACAGTGACACATGCTGTCTTTCACTGAAGCACACAGAATAATTAGGCTGTTCTGAGGCTGCTTGATCAGGTGTGACAGTTTGCTGGCCTGTCCCTAGCACGTCACTTCTGCGCTTGCTTTGGTGCTTATCTGATACTGTGAGAGCTTTCAAGGATAATCTTAAATGAGAAAAAATACAACTTGACCAAAAAAACCCCCAAACAAACAAAAATCAGAGTGTTTGTCCCAGAAATGCTCATTTCACTTTTGAGTACTGATCTCAGGGTTGTAGCGTAAGACTGGCAATGCTGTGCAGGCTCAGGACAAAAGCCAGACTCTAATGGTGAAAGACCAAGCCAGTAAGGAAATGAATCCTGGGCAGGTTTTAACTGACATAATCAGCACAAAGATACTGCAGGAAGCAGTTAAAACTTGCTGTTACACCAGACGTGGGCAAAGAGGTGCAGCAGTCAAGCAGCAGCAGCATTTCTTACTGTGTGGGATTCAGCGAGACACGCAGCCCCGAAGCTCACGTCCAGCAGCAAAACAACACAGTTCAGTCCAACTCTGTATGTTTAATGTGGTTTGTGATTAATTCTGATTTACACTTCTTAACAAAAGCATACAGGACCTACTCACAGAACTACTACCTCTGAAAGATAATCCTTAGATTTTCTGATTTGGAACCTAGCTGAAGGAATAGGTTAAGGTTGTATTATATAGCGTTCGGCCAACTGGTAAATTCCCTTGGTGAATTCAAGTCCAGTACATTTTTCCTTCCTGGTGAATTACACCATCTAACACACCAGAAGAGATACATGAGGTATCTGCTCTGAGTCACAAACCAGCGGAATGCAGTGGCTCTCTGGCTCCCTCACTGCCAGAAGATTGTTTTCTTTCACTTTTAATTGCCTGGGGGAAAGGGAATGCAACTGCAATAAAGGTTAAGCAACACTTGCTGCCTTATTTGTTGAACTCAGTTTCTCTTTTAGCCGAGTGATGGAATTACTGATCCCCAAAGAAGTTTATCAGCAGTATTAAGTTAAGAACTATAAATCTTTTTATTGTAGCTGGATAAGAAAAGTTAAAATAGTTAAACAATTTTAATAAATACAGTAATTTCTCCCCATCCCAAATTCCACTATACAATAGACTGTATTGGAAGGCATTATCTATGGCTAATCAGGTTTAAAAAACCATATTTCTCTAGATTTTTCTCCAAAAAATTCCTTAATAATTCAATATATTGTCTTTCTTTTTTTTTTTTTCCCCAAGGTACTATTTAAACAGGGTATCTCTGAAGGAGGTAAGGAATAAAAGGATGGGATGGCAAAAAACTAAGGTAGTTTAAAAATCTTCAGGGACATATAGCAGCAAAAGACCACTTGAAAAAAGCACAACACAGAATTAAAGGAACAGTCAGAACAACCTCAGCCTCTCTGCAACTGTCAATCTCCAGTGAAAACAAAATTAACATACTCTAGGCATGAAGGAATGGTGTTCAGCTCACTTCTAAACTTCCTGGTGTTTAAATCAGTATATGTCAGAATATGCCTTGTGCTGACAAGCAGTAAGAGTGAGTAGAAATTCCCAGACACAATTTGACAGGATGGCAAATTTTATCCCACTTATGGGAGAGGAAAAGGATCATGGACACCCTCAAGAGTATTAGATCCAGCTGTCAGACCCCAGCTGCATCCCCATCCACAGTCTTAATGATTTCTTCAATGATCCCTGCAGTACAGCTTTCCTGAAGCAAAGGAAGAAAAGGCAGGTATGAGTGTCTAATGCTTTAAGGCTATCTGTAGCATTTTATAGCAAGAGCTGTTTTGCAAAGAATAAATATATATACATGAGACACATGGTCCCAGGCTTGGTTGCACATTGCTCTATGAAGCAATTCTTGGCTCGTGACCCCAGTGATTTGATACAATATAATATACTCTTTTTAGTTCAAATGTGACCACACTTTAAGGAGAGTTTAGCTTTCACCTTAATGTTTTCATTTTGTGCCCTGAGCTATCAACTGCCCAGCAGTAAAATAAATGATGAAAGTAACTTTTCTGATAGAATCACAACCTAATGTATAAAATGACACAAAAACTGCAGTAAGAGAATAATTACTATTAAGAAAAGCTTTTCAAGTTTGTGTGCATTTTTTATAAAGAAGATTTTGTCTTAGGAATTTCTTGCTTTGCAAGAAATCTGGAGACTTTTTTGTTTTATCCAGTTCTCTCTTTGTACAATTTAAATAACATTTCTGTGCAAGTGTTTGAATTCTAACACAGGGGAAAGTCAACCTTTAAACAGACACAGTTCCTATATGTAAATATAGGGTGTAATATACTTCAGAAAGCTCAAATACTGCACATACCAACATATATCAATCTTTATCTCATGTAGTTCACTAGAAAAGCTGTTGATTGCCCTTATTAGATACAGGATTTTTGTATCTTTAATACTTGTTTTGTTAAAATCAGCCTTTTGCCCTTGGGCAAAATTACTACTGTATTTAAATCATGACACTGCAATCTTGTATTAGAATTTAAATGTTTAAAATTATTATATGTAGGATGACAAATAAAGGAAAGGTGGTGTAGATTTGGCTTTTGCTTAAGAAAAACAGCAAAAAAAGGTTAAAATACTGCTAAGTCTGTAAGACTCAAGATTGAAAAAAATTCAAACTACTAATGAATCATAAATATTTAGTCTGTTTACATAGGCATGAACTACATAACCTGAGTACACCCTTTAAATTTCTTAAGGTACTGCTGTTCTTCAACCAAAACCGTCTAGGATATTCAGAGGCAATATTTTATTTCACCACTGAAAGTACATGTTATGGATGTAGACTAACAGTAGGTAAATATGTACCTGGCATCTAAATCCTACCTGTAGAGACTCAGAAGGAGCACGTGTAAAAATAAAAATGAATCCAGATATGCCAGCATGTATCTTTTTAAATTTCTAAAATAAGCTGATTGGATCACAATATGATAGCAAACAAACAGTTAGGAGACCAAACAGGAAAAGTAGAAAAAAAACACGTTTCAAGGTGGATGCTTAGAAAAATATCAGGTCCTTAATGTGGCGCTTCTGATGCATTTGTCAACTGTCTCCCCCAGGGCAGGAATTTAAGCTGCCTGTGCTCAAGGCCAGGTTGCTGGGGAATGGGAACCACTTGAGAAACTGTGACCACTCATGAGGGTGTTCAACACCTGGAAGAAATCCCACTCTTTCTCTCAGCAGTTGTGCTTAAGGGACACAGATGCTCATGCTCCCATTCAAGGCTACATTGTAAGTAAAAAAAAAAAACCAAACATCTTCTACAATAAAGTTTACATATGGAGTACAAGGAAATATCTTCTACTTCATAATAACCTTTAATATAGAAACAAATATGTCACGAACGTTTGAGAAGGGAGATCTAAGCCCTATTAACCAATAACTATTCTTATAAGATGAACACAAAAGACTAGAGGTCTGTTTGTACGTACTGTAACAGACAGAAGCAAATAAACACACTTTTCATTTTTGGAATGCTGGTCCACTGCAGAATAAATACCAAAGAAGATTTATATTGCTACTGCACTGCAATATCTTGGCAACTTAGGTCTATAAAATATTACACCACTTTCATCAGTCTGCCATCTTTTATCTATTGTTTTCTTTTCCTTCAGAACTTAGAACAGCCGTTTCCACACAGCTGTAATCATTCTAGCTGTGCATCCAGGACTCTGTAAAGTTACTATCTACATCTGTTAACTCTCTTTATATTTCCCCCCCAGCTGCAAATGAATAGCAAATACCAACGATTCTAAATTTAATGGCACAGATATCTTCATTTTGTTTGCTGTTTCTTCCTTCTACCACCATTCATTTTTTAAGATGTTTGCAGATAACAATCCCCCCAGTTAAAGCCTTTTTATGCTAATAGTTAAAAACAGTTTGGTTTCCAATTCTGTACATTTGTGCACACATCAGACACCACTGCTGACACATCAATGGTTCTGCTTGTGCTTTTTTAATTCTGTTTTTCAGTTCTGCTGGTTAGGAAAATAAAAATGATTATGCTTAACAATATGGCACTGCAGGAAAGCAAAAGAAAAACAGCTTTAAGTATTTTAGCTGAAAAACTTCCATAGGACTAGCTCAAACCAATAAAGATCATGCAACTTTGTAATATTTGGTGATCCTACTTTTATTTTGAAAAACATTGATTGTGCTCACCCTCTGGAATTGCTAAGTATAACTGAAGCATATCCTATCCTTTTCAATAGTCTCTTCCTCATTTGTCAGTAGCTGCAGTGATGCATAGCTGATGAAACTCTTAAAATAAAAAACCTTAAATTAAAATAGAAGTCCTTTCTTCTTAGTTACCAGAGTTACTAAGTTTTGTCTCTAGACAATTAGCTTACAAATCCCCCAAATGCAGTACTTAGTCTACTGAAAATCTGCGTGTACATATTGGACCACATATACCTTCAACATTGAGTCAGCAATGTTTACTAGCACTGCAGTAAGCTCCAAACAACTAGCACTGCACTGTCCTCATCCAGAAATGTGCTACTACTGTTCTTGTTCTGAATAAACTCTGACTCCAGAATGTACCATTTGCCAGTTAGGAGCATTGACCTTCCTGTAACATAAAGTGTTTTTTACTTAAGGTGTCTTTGCAACAAAGAAGAATCAATCTGGCTAAAAAGACAGACAAAATCCTGTTAGTTTCTCAGCCCTGTTTTATCTGTCACTGCCTTGGTTGGTGTTCATAGCTTTGCACAGTGAAGACTGCAGCACAGAGTCTAAAATTCTTACTTCAAATAGAACTAGTAGAAGAAAGTAAGGT
>WEZZ01038098.1:6359-33488 GCA_013400585.1 Chloropsis cyanopogon | reverse complement strand
AAGCTGCTTTACGGATCAGGGGTGAATTAGGGCCAACTTCATGGTATTTCATTTGGCAATTTATTCTTCTTTTTTTCTCCTTTAGGGTTTAGCACAGGGTTAAAAGAAAGTCTGCCAGTAAGTTGGTTTTAAAAATACTGTTGCACAATGAACCCATGCAGCCTGAGCATAAAATACCAGTAATTTGCATTGTCCTTGTATCTTACAGTTCATTTCAAAGAATTCTCAGTTATATTTTTCAATTCTTGTAATAATGGGACCTCTTAATAGCATTACTCAAATGCAGTATTTTAATCAATTCAGCTGTCTTCCTGTCTTTCTTCATTTATTACTATTTATTACTTATATTTGGAGACCAAGTAACTTGCAGTTATTTGTGAATTTTCCAGGTCTTATTGAATTATCCTTTTTGAGATGCAGTAGCATTAGACCTCCACAACTTAATTTAGGCATCTCAATCATAGGTGGCATTGTTTCCATGTCTTCCACATTGTTAATGCTAAGGATATTCTGTCATGTTGAAGTGTGGTAGAAAGTGATTTTCTGTCTTAGTGTGATAGTAAGCTAAGGAAGTCTTCCATATCTCATTGTTGCATTTTAAAATTATGGTTTTTTATTATTCCATTATTGTCCCAAAGCACTCAGGAATCTTATAGCAAGAAATAAGGAAAGACTCTGAGTAATATGGTTTAGTGGAAGGTGTCCCTACGCATAGCAGGAGGGGTGGAACTAGATGATCTCTAAGGTCCCTTCCAGCCCAAACTGTTCTATGGTTCTACAAATTATTGCAATTATCATTAATTTTATTTGTGAATGGTGTCAGAATATCTTTATTATTGTTATCAGTAAGTGAAATTTCCATGCTTCACTATAAATATGTAGAAGAGCAAATGCAGATTTAGAAGTAGAAAAAAGATACAAAAAATAGGAGTAGTCCTTAAACATTTAAAATTGATGCATATGCCATTCATATTTCATCAGAAGTAAGAAAAAAAGTACAAAAAATGAGAATTTTAACTTATAATTTTTTTACTATGTGTAAGAAACTGCCAGGAGTCATATTTAAATCAGTGTGAGAAGTGTTCAGGTTTCAAAATATCACAAATGTTGAATCTGTCGATACAGCCAGCACTTAGTTTTTCATTGTTCTTCATGTATGCATTTAGCACAGATGCAACAAATTCTTTGAAACAACTGGAAATTATACAGAGAAACTGATAAACACAGCAGGATTTTTCAATTGCTTGTAAAATATTATTGAATACAGAATGAAGCATCGTTTGAGTCTTCAAGAAAACACTGGAGAAAATATTATGCCATTAATGTAAGATCAAACATAATAGAGTCAATTTACAGATGACTGAGGTGAAACAGATGAAAAAATAAAGCTAAGTATCACTCTACAGAATGCATCCTCCTTCCAGTTAGGGAAGTAGAAGCTATGTTTGGGTGGTTTTTGGACAGCAGAAGGCACAGATGATATTAAATTTTAACAGCTGTCTTCCATTAAGAGTTACTGGTGGTGTGGATGAACATGTCTAGACAGTGAGAAGTCTTTATTTTTACCCATGTCTTTGTCCTTACTATTGCTAACAATTAAAGTATTATGGAATTATAGAAAAACATTGATTGAACTGGGAGCCATTTAGTTAAACTCCTACTCAAGCAGGAGCAGTTTACATCAGGTTGCTTAGATCCATGTCTATTTGAGTTTAAAGTGTCTCCAAGCTCTGTAATTACCAAGATCCAAATCCGACTCCAGTCAGCTCCCTCAGTACCTTTGCTCACATTGCAGCTAGTCCCATGGAGCTGTGTGTGTCCAGTTGGCTTAAGTGCTGCCCAGCTCCTTCCTCTATTGCGGCTAATGCTTTACTCTCACAGATTCTGTAAATAGACTCTTGGACTGGGGAGAGCCAAATTTGCCAACAAAACCCAAGACACAAAAAGACATTGAGCCTTCCCCATGTTCTTTGTCAGTAAGCTGTTCCCCACCCCACTGAGCAGCAGACATGTGCTTCCTTATTTGTCCTTTGCTGCCAATGTACTTATGGGAGCTTTCTTCCTTGTGCTTAAAACATCCTTTCATTATTTCTGCTCCAGCTGAGCTTTTGCTTTTGTAGTTTCACTGCTCTACACTTGAGCAATGGCTCTGTTCCCCCAAGTGACTTGTCCCTGCTTCTACCTTCTGGATGATGCAGCTTAATAGTATTTTAAGGTATGATTTGCTAGACAACATTTTCCTTAGTCAGACTACTCATTTAAGTAGTCTGCGTTTGACTTTGGAACATAGTTACACATTTTGTTGCATTTATGTAGGAGCAATGAACGAATATTCTAGCTAATTCAGTTTTCCAGCCCTTTGTATGCACTGGAAAGATGAAGGTTCGCTAGTGCTACTTTGTGGCTATGAACACATTGTGTATTAGTCTTGTGAAAATCCTTTCAGCCTCAGCAAAATTATTGCCAGGGTTGTGAAACCTAAGATGATGGTAGTGAGAGTGCTGGTAGCACCTGAGGCCCTGTGAATGAAACAACCTGGAGACAGCGCTGGCTGGTCTAGCAGCTCACAGATGCCTAGAAGTGGGAGGCCTTTTCCCCATGGCATCTTTTATCCATGGCAAGCTCCTACTGGTTATCTAAATAAAATAAGTCAGAAAAAATGAAAGAACACCTTCAGATGGGTGAGTGAGTTGAACTGAGTGATGAATGCTAGGACTGGCACAGGAAAGAAAGGAGAACCATGTGACTGGAAGCAGAGGAAAAGAAGAGGGAAGAAACTGTCCTCAAACTCTGTTTTTGTGCTTCAGCTACCCAATTTACTTCAGCAGAATTCCTTGTATAAATGCATTAAATATTTTGTTGGTTTAGACCTAATAACAACATCAAGCACTCTATAGGTTTGCTTATCTTAGTGACAAAAAAGTTAACATAGTTAAACCCACTAAAATTTCTATTACATTAAAAAAAGAATATTTTATAAGATAAAAGACTTCCTACTACCCTTATCTAATAATGCTGGTTATTTTTATTTATGCATGTGCTTCCTAGGCCACCTATGCTTTCCAGGGTACCTGCTTCCAACGAGAAGTGGAGATTTCCTATTTGGCCAGAATGGAATGATGCAGATGTCAATGCAGAAAAATGGGATTCTGGGAAAGCTGGAAAAGAAAAGCCTGGAAAAGGTCAAATTTCAGTAAGTTGTGTGACACATATTATTTCCACTTCATTTTTTGTACTTATATTTAATAGAGTATTTGTCACAACTTCAAAATAATGTGTTACTGATAAATGTATTAATTTTCAGTCATATATTTTCAATATATTTAAGTAGTTCCCTAATTAACTACAGAAAGAAATCAGAATTAGTGTGCTTTGTTTATTTGCTGCTTTTAAAATGGACTGTTAACATATTAGTGCACATTAATATGTGTACATTAATGGTTTAATAAAACCACAACCTTCAAATCTATTTAATAGCATAACTAAAACTGGGGATGTGGGAATGGCTGAACTGTTGTAGCATGTCAGGGCACTGACATACTCCTCAGGGCACTGCAGTTTCTGTGGGCTCAAAAGTTTTGATGCATCCATCTTTATTACGGCAATAATGGATGTTGAAGTACTTTCTTTTGTACTCTGCAATTTCTGGACATGTGGAACACTGTCCGCAGTTCTAGTATGTAGAGAATTATTTGAGGGAATATTGTCATTTTGCAGAAAGTAAGCACCTGCCAGATGCAGGAAAAAGTCCTGTTTTCCAACTTTGGAAAAATTTGAATTAAAAGTCTCACGGATTTTTACTCCTTCACACTGGTTATCATTGCAGAATGTATGGGTCTTTTACACAGAGTAATAGTAAACTGATTTCTTAAAAAATTTCTTAAATGCAGCATTTAAAATTGAAATTTAAAATGCATTAAATACCATGCTTTATCATCTATGTTATGTGCAAATTCTGCATTGTTAATATATTTCTTCTGAATGTGTCCTTGTGTACCATGTTTATGTTACCATATATATTTCTAGATTATTTTTTTCTTATCCCAAACTTGACTATATTATACTCCTGTGGGGCCAAAGTGTTGTTTTGAGAGAAGGTATGCATTCTGTACCAAATTCTGTATCGAACTGCAATTAACTTGTCAAATAACTTTGTGTCCTTCTCCTGTTCCATTACCACGTTTGGTATCTTTGGGCAGTACTCAACATTTACCTGGCACTAATTTGTTAGGTCTACCAGACAGTATTATCATACATAAACTTCAAAATAACTGTATTTGAAAACCTTTCTTCTATTTTAGCACAAGAGGTGGTCTGAGTTGTTCACTGCACTCTTCAGTTCTTCAGCTACAAGCTGTATGGAACATTGCTCCTTTTACATGTTTAAAGGAGTTATATGCCACAGCAGATGAATTTACTGCTGTTATATGTCACAGCAGATGAATTTACAGATCTAAAGTATTTTCTAACGTGACCTGTTTCTATCCAAGCAGGTAGCCAGAATTCAATGTTGTATAGCTTATTTCAGTTGGAAACAAAATTGGTAATGTCATCCAGAACCTTTAAGGACACTTGGAACACTACTAGAAACAGTCCTATTTTCTTGTGTGGGTAAAGAAATCAACCTCAAGTGATTTCTTTCCTTGTAACACTGAAAGTCTTTTACCAACCACCTGTACACAATGTTCTCTCTTAGAGCCGTGCACTTTATTGCTGAGATTTTGCATTTGACCTTGTCTTTGTCTCTTGTGCTCATTTCCTCCATGTCCTTCCTGTAGAACTTGTGCTTGAGACTCCTGTCCTTAGAGCATGAACCCCTGAGACTTGGCACTTGTCTCTTATAGCCACCTTAAATAAAAGATGAATTAAAACTTGATTTTTTCAGCCAAGTTTAGCTAGACCTACAATATTCTTCTTCAAAGCATTTTTTGCACTAGTAAGCTAAAGAAAGATTGTATCTTTCCAGGTGGGGTTTTTTGTTTTTTGTTTTTATTTTGTATAGTGTCATGTCATTCCCATCTGCCTCCTTTCTCTGGTTTATCTAATGTTTAAGATTAAACTAACTTTACTGTTATGCCATGAAGTCTGGGTTGGATATCTCCGAAAGCAAAATATCAACTCTGTTAATACAGTTTTGTATGATCCAGGCTCCAAGGAATTCTTTAAGCTTTCAGAAAAAAACCCAAACCAGTATTCCTAAAACATTCCTTCCCTCCCCTCCTTCCCAGCTTATCTTTTTTCCTTCAGGTGCTGAAATAGCTTGTTGCAGATTATTATGTTGAAGGAACGTAAACAAGGAAAAAAATGAAAAAAAAAAAGTGGGAAAAGATTGCTTGGGAGTCTTTCCTTTGTGTTTGGTTTTTATGCTCGTGATGTACTTTGTTTTGCCTTCCTTTAATCATTAAGGACTCAAAGTATCATAGATTTTTATTCCTGGCAGCTCTTTCTCTGGTCTGTAGAAGATAGAGTGCATTGTAGACTGTGAAACACTCATGAATGATATGCCTAAAAGCTGTTGAAAATCCAGGCACAAATAAAAGGCAT
This sequence comes from Chloropsis cyanopogon, assembly GCA_013400585.1. Classification (NCBI taxonomy): domain Eukaryota; kingdom Metazoa; phylum Chordata; class Aves; order Passeriformes; family Irenidae; genus Chloropsis; species Chloropsis cyanopogon. The sequence goes on along the minus strand of WEZZ01038098.1, from coordinate 27,944 downwards.
TAACCATGTAAGTGATTAGCTTCTCAGTCAGCACAACCTGTATCAGAGGCATGTCCTCATCCCACATTCTGCCAGTAAGTAAACAGATATATATCCTGACGCCTTCTGTGCACATGGAGGGTAAGCATCACTTCAAAAATGAAAGTTTGAAAACTGTGTGAGCCTCTCTTTTTAATGGGCAAATTCATGCTGTATAATTATAGCTCTCTTTGGTTTCTATAGCAGTGCTAAATGCATGGAACATGGCTTTTTTGTGTCTTAATAATCACTTTAAATATTTACTTTCAGTCTTCAACTAAAAAGCTATAGAAATAAGTGAGTTAGAAAAAATACATAGGAATAACTTGGTAGAAGAGTAACTGACTTAAAAATTTAAGCTTGTTTTGAAGATCTTTCTGAAAGGGGAAAAGAAAAGGAATAATTTCACATAGACCTCTTAGAAAGTGCAGACCACATAAACTTCTCTGGACACTGTAGGTGGCTTTTGTGCTGCATCTTCACTTTGGGCTTTGGGATCTTTTTGTTTAGTTGTATATGCTATTAGTTCTTTTTTATGCTATTTTGCTCCTTAAGTGAATAATCCTGTGAACAATATATTATTTTAAATCTCATGGAAGATACAATGCTGTAATTATTAAAAGCGGTCCATTTTTGTTCATGCATATTTTGTGTAGCCTGGATTTGATGATCCTGAAGGGAAAATAAGGTTGCCAGCATCCTTAAAAGTGCATTCATGGAAACGTCCACAAGAGTTTTTAACAAAAGAGGTAAGAAACAAGCAAGGTGATGATGAAAAAATGCTAATTGCCTAACTTGTGAAATTAGCAGAAGAAGTTAGTTCAACAGGTAAAATCCACTTGACCACAGAGTCAGTCCTGTCCTGGAGACTGGTGTACATGAGGGCTCAGTGAGGCTTGTGACAGCTCACCTGTGCTGCACGCATGGCTGGGCCCTGGGGCTGGAAACCCTGGGCCCAGAGTGAGCTCACACAGCTGATGGTGATGGAGGAGCCTGCAGGCAGCTCCTGCTCGTTACTGGCAATTACATCACCTGCATCTCCTTGGCTTTATGTAACACAGCAGTAAGTTCTTCAACATCCTTTCATTTTACAGCAGGAATTGTGAGTCATTTTCTTGTAAGAACATCCTTTCGTAGTTCAAATTGCATCATAGGTCAGTAAAACCAGAATGGATGAGATCTGCACAGAATGCTGCATGGATGAATCAGAGGCCTGCTTGATGCCACACAACACAGGTTTCTCAGTGTCTAAAAGGAGATAAGTTTACCGATACCAATCCCATTCTTTACAGTTAGCTGCAACAATAGCATTCTCAATGATACCATACAGAATCTGAGATTTAATCATTAATTAAATGTATTAAGGGGATAAGACCACCATGGACCAGCACTTCCTGGTGCAAAACATCATGTTATTGCATTTTCCCATATCTGCTTCACTTTTTGACTCCCATGTTCATTTGGAAGACAACTGGACAGAGAGATGCCTTTTTTATTATTATAGATGCCTTCTATTTCTCTATTCTCATTCAAGAATTACTGTCATGGCAGAAAAATTTCTGTATGTTCCACCTGAGCAGATGGAAGTAGGAAGTATTCATATTTTTCATGAAACCATGAACTAACTTTACCAGAACTACATTCCTTTTTTTCACTTCAACTATCATATTTTTCTGGGCTACGCAGAGTACATGTCCATGTCTTTGACAGTACTTGTCTGCAAGGTAACCATAACATTTTAAAATTGTGCATAGCTGTTAATCAGTTTAATTTTAAAATAAATTGCAGAGAAAATAAACAGCCTCCCATTTCAAAGGTTAGTGTTCTCCAATACTGTTACTAATCTAAGGGTTTACATGATTTACTTCAGATGAAATATTGAAGTTTTAAAGCACTTGGACTACCCTTCCAACTTTTTCAGGCTTGTCAGTTTTCCTTCTGTCAGCTTGTCAGTTCCATTTCTTATTAACTAGAGACTAAACAGATCTAAGTTTAATTTTTAATGGAGGGAGAGGGAGAGGTCCGAGGAGTAATTGACAAGACCAAAAGATTGGATAGGAAACACTGCCAAAATGCATAAACTGAGCGAGGGTATCTGAAAGATGAGGGCAAGAGCGCTGGCAGCCCAGTAAGTCATAGAAACGTGTATGTGTACTAAAAATAGCTCTTAAAATCTATCTCTAGAGTATTATGAAGAAAGCATTTGTTTTCTTTAGGACCTGATTAAAAGTTTTATGCTTCTTTTAGTCCAATATATTTTGAATCAACAAGCAATGATTAGCAGAGATTTTATACAAAAATTAATGTAAATGTCAAGCGATGAAAGGCTATTAAGAATTATTTGTTACCTTATATATTTTTAACTATAAAAGAAAGCATAAACAAGCCTATTTAGTGTGGTAAGCAAAGAATCAAGCAACAAACACCAATATGTGATGAGAGGCACAGACACATTTAGTTCAATAAACTGCAATCCCAGTTTGTTACTACTAAACTGCTTACAAAAAAGAAATGGGCTGTACAAGCAGAAAATAGTCATGAACACAATGTAATGCAGCCAAAGGTTTGATAAAGTTGCTGTTCAGAGAATACCACTATCTAATTGACCGTGAGCAAATAAATCCCTGTGAACCATGGTGGGTGGCTAAGGGAATCTCAAAGTATGAGAAAGAGTTATGATCATGATTTAAATGCAGAACTGCAAATATCTTAAGAAAGTGAGGGCATCTCAATTTACTTATGTGATTATTCAATTTGATTATTTTTAAATCTCCTGGTAAAAATATTCCATTTTTAAGGAATTCTGAACCTAAATTTTAAGGAAGTTTTATTAATAAATACCAAACCATCTACAAGATGATCACTTCTAGTTTTCAAACGTGTAATGAATGTTTGCCAGATGTCCAACATTTGTGTGTTCACTGCAGTTAAATGCTAACATTAATTTAATTTTTTCCAGATAATTCATTAATGGACCTAACTCATTTACTTTCTACTAGGTTCCTGTGGTAGTCCAAAATGAAACCTCATTTGACCTTGTTTCAGCAAATGAGCACATATTTTGTAGTGAGGTAGGTGGAAATACATCAATGTCCCTTTAAAAACAAAATTTCATTTTTGTCTTTCTTTAACTTTTTGAATTTCATTCCCAATTCCTACAAAGAAGAAATGGTTGTGAGAAATTTTTCAAGTGGAAAATGAAGGGGATAAAGAGGCAAAAAATTATGTAGATTATTACAATTAGTGTTTACCTTTTTTAGAATTTGAAAATCAGTGATGGTAAGAGGTTTTCCAAACTTTTTAAAGAAAATGTATTTGCGGTCTATGAATTAAGGTAATTATTACTGGATAATGTTGTCTAAAGAAAAGAGTAAATAAAGGCTATATTAGAAAGGATTTATATTTTTTTATTCAAACTTTCTGGAAGTCCTAGTGTGTAGTGGTGCTTTGGGGGGTGCTGCCGTGCCCGAGCTAGCTGATGAGCACCACTACAGAGGACCCATCGCCTCCCAGCCTGGATAGGATAGGGGGGAAAGCGGGGGCACCGTGGTTTCTTTGTTCCCCACGCTGCAGCTGTGACCAGGAGACAGGAGCGGTCTCTCAGAAGGAAAGGCAAAGGAGTTTATTTTTCTCCCACGCCTGTCCCAGCTGAGAGCGGGCTGTGGGGGTCGTACAGGGGCTTTTTGCTTTTCAGGGTGTGGTCTCATTTGACCAATGAAACAAACATAAAATTGATACAGTTACAAAATGACAGTAGAAACAGCTAATAAGAATAAAACACAGGTGGGGTTTCTACATATAAACCAATAATTATACAGAATTAACAGAACCTACTAGAAGGAACGGGGCTGGGAAAGGTTGAAAGACAGGGGTAAAAGGGTCTCTGGACAGACCTCTAAGGGGAGGAGGAAAAAGATGGACAGGGACTTAGCAAAACCTCTAACATAGCAAAGGGTACAAACAAACCATCTAACATATTAACTAGACAATCAAAAACTAATAAAAAATGAATCCCAACACTAGTGGGCCTGCAGGTGTGTGCAAATGTCTGTGATCCCGACAGTCTTTTCTGTCTCTCCAGAGTTGAATAAAGGTTTACTGAATTTCTGCAGGTCATGGGAAAATATAAACCAGGTGAAACCAAGGCATGAGTGCCTTACTGAATGTAATATTACTTAATAATTTCTATTTCATTCAGTGTGTCAATGCAAATTCAAAATTCAGCACCAGAGATATAAGAGAGGAAACACCAGAAGACAGGTCAGGTAAATTTTGAAGTCCACAAAACCACTAATTTATTTTAGGACAAGTTTCTTAGAAGGTCCATAGAATCACTAATAAATATTAGGGCAAGTTTCTTGTAGTAAAGGCTTTTTTTTCTTCCAGTTAATATAAATCATTGTAACAGTTTGGTAATACCTGTGAAAGTATGGCATACATCAGAAATCTGCATATTATAAAAACACATGCATAAAACATGATTAGTTAAAGTTGTTATTTTAAGACTTAAAAATTTCAAAGTACATTTAATAATTTAGGATTTCCTTTCCTGAGTACAAATAATGACTGTTGAAGGCAATTTTGACTTTTAGCAGCTGGCTTTTAAACAGCAATTAAACAAGTTTCAAATCACAAGTCCTGTAACATAACTTAAGATCATATTTCTTCATTTGTCTGTGTTAAATGATGAATACCTCTATTTATACTGTGCCTTTACTTAGTTTCATGAAGTCTTGTGTTATTGTAGATAAGTATTGTAATCTTTTTAAGAGAAGCTGGAATAGCAAAATTAATTTTTCCATTAAACCATAACTATATCTTTATGTCACTTTTTTATTTAAAACAGGATCTGTTTTATTCTTTGATCATTATAACTTGACTTTTTTTCAAAGATATTTTACTTGAAAAGAATTTTTTATTTTTCTCTTGTTTTAGCTGATGAGATGGATTGTGAGTGAAATCTATGCTGTCTGGAGGATATATAATGAAAACTGCTTGAATAGTGAAACACCCACACTTGTTTGGAAGCCTTGGGAACACATTTATGCCTTATGTAAAGCTACCAAGGAACATGTACCACTTTACAATAAATTTGGAAAATATGTATTGAAACTTTATTGGATGGTGAGTCGTTTCCTCCAACAATATAAAAGTATTTGCATGGCAAATTTTAATGGTTAGTGGACATACATTTTATTATTGAAAATACACAGATTTTTAGGAGTAAAAAAACTGAGAAATTGTTGATGCTTGTTAATTAAATGCCTCTTGCAGTTCATGTGATTTTTGTACAACTTGTGGCTTGATAAAAGTGTTATTATTTGCAAATGCAATATTTTATTTTTGTAGTTTTGTAGGTTGGATGCAAATGCTTAGTAGAGTCAGACACATGACCCACACCTCTGGTGTATTAGGCTAAATGCTGACTTTACAGAGCTACTTGTATCTAAATTTATTTAAAGATAGGTAGATGCTTCCAGTGTGAGGACCATTTTCTGAAGATGTACTGGCAAAACTAAAACATCCCAAGGATTTCTAAAGATAATAGATAATAACTTCTTAACACATTTGGCAGTCAACAGGGAACACTTAATTGTATATTGAACCTCATTTTAATAAAGAAATAATGACATATAAATGAACTGACATCTAAAAGTTATCTATGTTGTTGGAGTTAGTTCAGTTATATTTGCCTTTTGGAAACAGAAAATGTCACAGCATGCTAAGACCTATAACTAACCCTATTAAACTTCCAGTTGCCCAGAGCTGAAAATATTTTTGAGACAGTCAGTTGGAAACAAAAAATTGAAAGTGACCTTCCCTGTAAGGGGAACACTTATCTGATTTACATGGCTGTGCTTTCCCCATCCCTTACTACTGTCTCCACATGTGGAATAACTTATATTCATATAGAAATGAGTTGCATGAGTTTGAGAAAGCATAAATTGTGTTGACCAAGAGCCTCAGCAGAGGACATTACTCTGTGTGTGAATTTATTGCTGCAGATATTATGTAGTCGTGTGGTAAAAAACTATATTTTAAAGCATATCCAAGAATTACCAGCGTCCTTCCTTTTCTTCGTCACTTTTGTCACTTTTTGTCACACTTTGTCACTTTTTTTTTGTTTGGACTTGTGTGTTTTTTCAATTTTTTTCCCTCTGGGTATATAGCTGTATTTTACAGAAAGAAAAACAGGAAAAGAAGAGGGTCACATGTTGGTTGATTAAAGAAAATGCACAAACAAGGAAAGACAAATATCAGAAGAGATAGAGGAGGAAGAGATTTCATAGGAGAAAGTAGAAAATTAAATGAAAAAGAGGGCAAAAGGTGGAAGAATAATGAACTGGTTTCTCTAATATTCTGCATTGAGTCCTGAAGGCATTGTTGTGCTTGACATCAAACCCGTGGATAATAATTTTTTTCACATAATTGGCACAATATATAAATTCTACCTCACATTCTACTTTCACTTTGCATTCCTGAGGTTTATTGAATTTGTTTCTGCAGTTATTTTTTCTCATGTTTTTCCATCTGTAGACCTGGATGACTTTTTTTTTAAAAAATTTCTTTTTTTATTTCTTTAGTTTTGTTTCCTTTACTTATCAACTTATTCTGTTCTCCCTACTGAACTTCAGCAGTTATTGGAAGAAGAGATGAATATGTGATCATACCACTGACTAGGTCTGATTCAAACTAGGGAAGTTTAAATATTTTGTTTTGGTTGTCACAAAATGGTTCTTATCCTAAAAAATATTAGCTTCTTGTATGCTTTTTGAATATCTTTGTCCTCTGGCCTAAATTTTTTTCTCCTTAGACCTATAGAATTCATAGCACTAATCAGCTATCATTTCAGCTTGAATCCATAGTTTAGTTACAAGCAGAGAACAATAATTTTGCATTCTCTGATAACACATGGTGAGCATTTTTAGTTATTTGGTCATTCCTCATCATTTTGTGGGTGAATTAACAGCAGTACTTGCTATTGGCCCACCTATTTTCTATTGTATCTTCATCACTAGGGCAGACTTTTATTTGAAGAATGATAGACAAGATTATTTTGTGGAATACTACCTCAGTTTACTAATGAAGTATCTGGTATTGGAGATATCACTACTTTGTCTTACCTGTTTGTTTTTTATGCTGAAAATACAGATTTTATTTTTTTTTTTACATTTGATTATTTTGTATTGTTTAGTATAGTGTTTTATAAAATACTATTGTAATGCTTAACAGGAGACTAACTGCGGTCAATATCCCCAGGTAGCTTTTGGAAAGCAAGGGGGACTGCTTATATCACAAGTATTTTCCAGACTGAGACCTAATGAGACATTTAAAAAGCTGCTGTCTTAGTTATGCCTTTTTTAAATCATTAGTGTTTCTCTGGCATCTGTCATGGCAGCTGAAGAAACAGCACTGAATGCATGCACATGATGTACTACACATATGAGATGAAATATATACGGAAATAGCAGCAATTAGATTAATCTCTGAAACAAATAAGTCAGAGTAGTAATAAAATGCTATAAATGCTGTTTCCATGCTTCTCATATATTATTTGAGAACTTGTTTTAAAGCCATCTGCGATGTAAATCAAGTTACAGTAGAATTGGGTTCTTGGGAAAGCAGTAAAAGTTCTCTTACATGCTCTTCACTTGTCAGCCCACAAACTGATTTTTTTCTTTCTGCTTTCTTCCCCTTCTCTTGTCACAGGGGTGTTGGAGAAAGATCATTGTGGATGACACTATGCCTTTCAGTGAAGAGGAGAATTTGTTATTACCAGCTACAACCTGCCAAAATGAACTTTGGCCAATGTTGCTGTCCAAAGCTATCATTAAGTTAGCAAATATGAGGTATGTTTTGTCATCTCACTTTTGGTTTGTTTTGTGAAGTCATGTGGTAATAGCAAGAAGCTGATTTAGTATACATACACGGGAAATATATTTTGCTAAATTTTTGTAATGACAATTATACACTTCCAAAAGCTGACAATGTAAATCAGTAAAATGAAATCCTCAATAGCTACAGAAGGTGCAGAGTTTCTTTTTTATATGTGTTTGTAAATTTATTCACTGAAAACTTGCGAAGAATCTGGAGTACTCTCATTATTTGCTTCATTTGTTTGACATTATTCCTGAAAACTTCACAGAAGTTTTCTGCCAAACAGAAGTACCTGTGAACTCTTAATGAAATTGTTATTGTCAGCCTTGACAGTATTGACATAACCAATATTGAAAGTAGAGTTTTGTGAGCTGCTTTTGATACCTTTGCTACAGTTGTGCTGTTGTGTACAGTGGTCTACTGCCCTAGAACTGACTAGAAAAGTGGAAGGTGGCTTATGATGCAGTAATTGACAATTATGGCTACAGGTTCCTATGAAATTAACAATGAACACCAAGAGTTTAAATGAATAAGCTTGAAAAAATAATTCAAAACACACATCTGGGTAGTGAAGCTTCCCTGTTCTTGTGCTATCAAGATATGTTTGTCAGAAGAGTCATCTAAAGTATGTTTACACAGGCTAAGGAGTTGCCTAGAGCTGCCTGTCAGGAAACTCTGTTTGCAGGAATGTGATTGACATAACACATTTCTCCAGAGCACAAGGGTTAGCCATACAAGTGCTGGCATCTTTGGCCTTGGTCCTCTCAGGAAACCTCTCTGGAGAGTAGCAGAGAGTCAGTTTGAAAGAGTGAACTTTGCCAGAGTGGAAGTAGAACCAGCTTATTCAGAATAACCTGGGGGCTAGAGAAGCTGCTTAGGAAATGGAACTTGTAGAATCATAACCCTGTTTTAGCGCAAGGGATTTCAAACCCACATCTCCAACCCTGCAACTGTGTGCAAGTATACACAGTATGCTTGCTAACAAAGTTGAAAAAAAAAAAGCCATTGTACCAGAGGGAACACTAAAATAATGGACCTGATGCAAAGGCATTGACTTTGTAGGGGAGTAGTCAGCAGTAGTTTGGAAAACTAAAATTGCAAGTAATTACTTGTTTTTCATCAAACTATTGTGTGTATGGTCTTATTCCTACAGAAAGCAATGTAGACTACAGAGTTTACTGTAGTTGGTTGCATTATAATTGTTAAAAGTCTGCTGTTCTCTTATAGCATACATGAAACTGGAAAAAGAGCCATGGAGGAATTTACAGTTCTACAAACACTGACTGGATGGATACCAGAAGTTATTCCTCTCCAGTAAGTTCTTTTATTAAACAATTTATGTGTTAGTTGTTTAATATTTAATTCTATAAGACATTATGAAAAAAAAGTTGAGCCCAAAGGTCCTTCACCATCAATTTTGGAAAGTGAATGGCTTATAGTTCGGGCACGTAGGAAATGCACCTTTGAGAAATGCAATTTTATTGTGTTTTTCTTTGTAAGTTGTACAGTTTCTTGTAAAGCTATTTATCATGCCAATGCCTATTCTTTATAAAATTAATTTAACTAATATTAAACGGTATGAGGAAAACAAGGCTAGAGAAATCAATGTTTAATTTAGTACACAGTTACAAAATGCCTACTGATAATAATAATTTTATATCTGACTATACCACAGAAAGTTTATGTCATGAATTTGGAAGTAATCAATGTCAGCTAGTATGGTGTTTCCACCCTTTAAATTGTAATGGTTGGCTGACTTCTAGTTTAAACCAAAAATAGTGTTTCCTACCTACAATAATATTTTTCTTGTTTCCTGTGTGTTTTATGTTCATTTTGTATTTTTAAAGAAAGACATTCTGACTTTCAGCTTCACAATCTTTTTACTAAATTAATTACCTGAATACTGATACTAAATATTTAGACTTTTTCTTTTGAATTACATCTTTTTGCCTTTTGATATAAACATTCAAATGAATATATAGATAACAAATAGTTATGGTTTATATATAATTTACTTAAATAGTTTTTTATTTATAACCATATTTCACTAATAAATAATTTCAGTCAAAGAATATTTTAGTCCATTTTCCAGTAATTTTTATGTCTCAAGCTATACTTGCAATTTAGGTTTTTGATATATTTGTGTCCTACAGTAGTGTAGGACACAGCAGTGTGTGTGTAGTTCATGGACCTAAAAATCTATGTAGCCTAAATTTTGTTTCTTTCTATAGTTAGTTTTGCAACTTCAGCAAAAAACAGTATTCACTTACTGCAAATATATTATATAATGGAATATAAAAATGTGAATACTACAGAGTCTGTGAAATAGTAGTATTAGATTAATTTAGCTCATTTTACAATAACTTATTTCATTTTTTAAAAAAGGTTGAATGCAGTTAGCTTGCATGAAACTCATTCATGATCCTGTTTGAGATTATTTTTGGAATCACTGAGTTTCTGTGGAAAATCAAAATTACTGCAACTGTTATGTCATATCAAAAACTTTCCAGTTTGGAAGTACCTTTGAGAAGCTTTTTAGTATACAGAGCTAGAATCACAGTATTATACGGTGTAGTTGTAAAGTGGTCTGCATGTTTCTCTGCCACAACTTGTATCTGTGAAAAATCTTGAGAAAGGATGCTTCTTTTATTTGCACGCATCTCTAACCACCATCTCTTTTTTTATGGGTCTCTCCATAAATTGTCTCAACAAATATTTCTGATACAGAGTGTGTTCTATCTACTAAAATAACCCAGTAGCATTTTTTAGAGTTGGACTGTCAGTTGTATTACAGTGCTGTCTAAATGAAAATCATACTTTCTTCTCTTATTGGAAACATCCCTACCATCGACATATACATTTGTGTTTTCTCTTAAAGGCCTGAATACTTGGACGAAGTTTGGAGCTTTTTGAAAGAGATTGTGCCAGAATTCAAGTTGCCAGAAAAGGCTCCAGAACTTGAGATTACTCAGGATGATACAAAACCTGAAGAGACCAGAGACTCAGAATTAAAAAGTGAAGTTTCATCTATGAGTAAGAGGGCAGATACAGCTGAGAGAGCAGAGACAGCCAATAATGTTAGCAAAGGTCTGTAATTTTACATAAGCTAATCTTTGTAGGCCAAGCATAAATAAGGTTAACATCATCTCTGTTTCAAATAAGTATATTTTGCATATATTGCCACATACAACTCTGTGGGTTTGTTGTTTCACTGAACATGTTGCAATGATGTATATGCAAAATAGTTTTGTTTTAGCTATAGATCTCATTAGAAACAGTACTAGTCTTTTAAAAATAGCTTCACTTTCTGGCAGAGATTTTTTTCAGCTCCATGTCACAGCCATTTCTCTAAAGTCTGATTCCTTGCAGAGAGATACCCATCAGAGATGTTACAGTTTCCCCAAAGGCAACACTGCTCTGACCATCAATTAATTATACATTTCATAATGGGTGTTGTAAAGTGTGATTACCTACAGAATTATGACAAATATCTACCTGCATTTTTATTTATTGCAACTTTTATTTTATGCTAATAGGTATAGGCAATAATTTTCTTTAAGAGCTGCTAATGCTATTTATATTTAAATTTAAAAATTTAGATTTAGAAACTTGTTTGTCCCAGTATATTATTCTTCATTGTTTTTATTTGAGACTGAATTTTCTTGGTTGTTGTTTTTAACTTGAAGGCATGGGTGCAATTTCACAACACTTCTCATGCCTTTGGAGAGTTCAAATCACATGCTAAAATTTCTATTTCTTCCTAGATTTTTGGAAAAATCAGTGTTCCTCGCTTTGAATACCAAGTACTATGTCCCAATGTCAAAAGTGTAATAAAAGTCTTAGAAGTTACCTGTCTGAGGTAGTATTCTCTCTTAGGAAATCCTGCTATCATTTTGACCCAGCTATCAGTGTGGTAGATATTTCTGAGTTTGGAATGGACGTGTCACTGGGAACAGCACTGTTGTTCATACAACAGGGTGCTGTCATTTTTTTTCCTGAAAACTAAGTAAATTTAATCCTGCCTAAGACTTAAAAATTCGTTAGTAACTGAAATAGCTAAGAATCAGGGAATCATTGTGTCCAATACAGCTCTGTAATCTCCATCTCTGAGGCTAAAGGCTTTGTTGAGATGTTCTGTTGATGTTTGGGATTAATGTTTGGACGACAAACATTACGACATTTGGACGACAAACAAAGCCATCCATGTCACCATGAAAGATAAGGACCTGGGGGTCCTGGTGTACAACAAGCTGTCCCTGAGTCAGAAGTATGCCCTGGGAGTCAAGAAGGCAAAAGATGTCCTGGGGTGCATTAGGAAAAGCATTGCCATCAGGTCGAGGGAGCTGATCCTGCCCATTTACTCAGTCTGCATCTGGAATGCTGTGTCCGGTCCTGGGCTCTCCAGCACATTACAGTCGTGGAGCTCCTGAGTGAGTCCAGCAGAGAGGGCAATGAAGATGACTGGGAGACTGGAATATCTCTGATGAGGAAAGTCTGATGAAGCTGGGCCTGTTCAGCTTTGTGAAGAGACAACTGAGAGGGGACCTCATCAATGTGTATAAGTATCTAAAAGGTGGGTTCCAAGAAGATGAAACCAGGCTTTGCTCTGTGGTGCTAAACAGTATGAAAAGAGGCAATGGGCAGAAACTAGTGCACAGGAAGCTCCACCTGAACATGAAGAAGAACTTCTTTATTGTGTGAGTGACCAAGCAGTGGAACACATTGCCCAGAGAGGTAGTAGATTCTCCCTCACTGGGAATGGCTTTAGACTGGAGATATTCAAGAACTGTCTGGATGCAATGCTGTGCCATGTGTATGACCCTGGTTGAGCAGGGAGGTTGGACCAGTTGACCCACTGTGGTCCTTTTCAACCTGAACCATTCTGTGATTCTGTGAAGTTGTGTTGTACAGTTAACATAAAGGAAGGAAGGAAGGAATGCCATCCAAAAGGACTCGAACAAACTTGAGAATTGGACCCATGAGAATCTAATGAGGTTCAGAAGGTCCAAGTGCAAGGTGCTGCACCTGGATTGAGACAATCTGAGGCATGAGTACAGACCAGAAGTAGAACTGAGACCAGCCATGTGGAGAAGGACATGGGGGATCTGGTGGCTGAGAGGCAGTACATGAGCCAACAGGGCGTGCTCACAGTCCAAAAAGGCAATTGTATCCTAGGCTGGATCCAAAGCAGTGTGCCCAGCAGGATGAGGAAGGTGAGTCTCCCCCTCTGCTCTTGTGAGACCCCAACTTGGAGTGCAGCATCCAGCTCTGGGGTCCCAGCACAAGAAAGACACAGACCTGTTGAAACAAATCCAGAGAAGGGCTGCTAAGATGATCAGAGAACCTTTCCTATGAAGGCAGTCAGAGAGCTGGGAATGTTCAGCCTAGAGAAGAGAAGGCTTTAGGGGGACCTTAGAGCACCTTCCAGTACCTAAAGGGGGCCTACCAGAGAGCTGAAGCAGGACCTTTTACAAGGGCATGTAGTGATAGAACAAGAGTGAATGGCTTTAAACTCACAGAGGGCATGTTTATATTGAATATTAGAAGGAAATTCTTTCTGAGGATAGTGAGTTCCTGATACAGGTTTCCCAAAGAAGTTCTGGTTGCTCAATCCCTGGAAGTGGTCAAGGCTAGGATGGGACTCTGAGCAACCTGCTCTAATAGAGGGTGTCCTTGTCCACAGCAGGCGTGCTAGAACTAAATGATCTTTAAGGTCTTTTCCAACCCAAGCCATTCTGGGAGTCTATGATTTTTTTTTTTCCGCATTTAAGAAATCTTTTCCTGTAGTCTAAGTTCTAAGGCTTCAAAGAATGTTTGGACTGTGGGAGACTTTCTACTCCCATGTCCATTGGGAATCTATGCCTTATCTATGTAATTTTTTTGTAATTACTGATGCATGAGAGCAAGGACATGAAGAAAGTATTTGGCACAGTGGCAGATATGCAATGATTTCTTACATTTTAGTAGGACATAAAGGTTGTGCAATAACTAAAAGGTGGACCGAAGCCTTCTGGCTCCTTCTCAGTAAATCTTCATTCACATCTTAAGGACTACTTTTTATTTTTATTTATTTTAATTAAATTACATTAGTTTTTTATTCTGTCTCAACTCTTGACTTCAAGTGTTTCTGGTTGATTTGTTTTAAAATTTATCTAAAATCTTATTAATGCATTCGCACTGTATGACATTTGATAACTGGAAGGTTTTATCTGAGAAAGAAAAATATTTAATTTTTATTTTGCTTACTAGAAAAAGCAGAGCAGAAAAAAGTAGGAAAGAAAAAAAAAGGAGGAGAGAAAGAAAAAAGCAAGGTAGCAGTTCAGTCTCCAGAAAAGCTGACAAAAGCCCAAGGCCTTCAGGACTTAAATGGAAGTAAGTCCTATTGTTTTGAAGCTAAAGATACAGACAGGAGTGATATGGAAAGCAAAAGGCTTTAATTTGGTTTGAACTTGGGGGGAGGTTATTTTGCTTTTTTTTTGTTTAAATTTTAGTTATTTATAGCTCACATTACACACTGAAGTCATTCTAACCTAATCTGCAACATAGATTAAGAACAGTATATTGCAGTACTTTGTTTTAGTGGCAAACTGTCTTACAATTGTTCTGTGTTTAAAAAACTACAATCCTTCCTCTTTTGTAATTTATTTGTTCAATATCCACTTTATACACAAACTTGCAGTTGGAAAAAGCAGGAATGCTTCTTTGTCAAAGGGCAGGGGAGCTGGGGGTGGCAGAAATATTTGTTAAATTCACTCCATGATGTAAATCTTAATTTTTTTTTTTCTTTGTCCAGGTAATACATAGTGATGAATTTAATTCCTATATTGATATATTCATAAGAGCATAAAAATGGAGTAAATTCTTGCTTTGTGCATTTATATTTAATGTTAAAAAAACCAAAAATCCTCAAGAAAATATGTTTTAAACACAAGTAAATACTAATCAGATGGCTAAACAATCAACTAAGATATTTCAAATTTCCTAGCATAAACTATAGAAGATCTTCACAAATGTACAATAAGCTTATATGTTCTTGACTTTGCTTATGTTTGCTTATGATACATGTGGCATTTCCATGTGACTAGCAGCACAAACCACTTATTAACTGGAATAATTTGCAGTTGCAAATCAATACCTGAGAATAGGTACAACATCTTCCTAAGGGAAGTAACTGCAAAGTAAAAATGAAATTTACTTCATAAATTGTATTCCTTCTTCTTGATTTGAATTCTGATTAAAACTAGTGATTTAAATAATTTTAAACTACAGCAAACCAAGATTGTGGTTTGTCATCAGCAAATATATTTATTTAAATTCCTGCCTTACATACCACTAAATGAATTAAACAGCAGTAAATTTTAAAATATATTGCAAGAATGTAGTTTGCTTTAGTGTAGCAGGTGTGGAATATGAAATGAGGTGTTTCATATGAATGTAAGTGAAGTGACTATCTAGTACTCAAGCATGTGATGGAGAAAAGAAAGCAAAAGGATCTAAAATATGTATTCTAGAAAGTCTGCAAAATGAATGAAAGAGCATTAAAAAAAGGAGGCAGTGCTTCCATGTGAAAAGTGACATGATATTTAGATCTTTACTCTGCCACTTAAAGCACAATTTATGCTTTTTTCTGAAAGACAATTAGTGTCCTGTGAAGAGGTTATTTAGAAAGATTATTAATTCAGGGCTCAAGTACACTGATCAGAGGACTCTTTTATCCTAAGTTTGAACCAGAAAAGACTTTTGGAGAAGAGTAAGAGGTAGGTATCTTTGTAGTAACAGAGCAAATTTAAATTGTTAGACTAAATAGAAAAAAAAAGGAATTGAAGTTTGAAATAATACTGAATTATGATGCATTTTTGTTGTGTGAGTGTAGCCAAAAGAGGGAAATCTTGCAGACTTTATGAGACATATGGTCTGCAGAGTGGCCCAGGACAGAAGAACCATTGTTGTGCATAAAATAACATCTGAAACTAGGTCTTGATTCAAAGTCAGACTTTAGAGGCAGTAGTTGTAAAAAGTTCCTGAATTGTTCTGGTGGAATTTTGTAACAGTGACTTTACTTAATGCAGCAACATTTTTTCTTTTTTTTCTTTTCATTTTAAGTGATTTGAAAATTGTTTAATTCCCAGCATGATAAAAGTGCTTATTTCCTTGCTCCAAATTTTCACTCTACCTGTTGACTGTTGATTTGAAGGAAATTTTTCTTCTTTGTGATAAATATGGACTATTTCTAAAGAGATATTCAACTACTCCAGATATTATTTATATTTGAAATTTAAAATGGCAATATCTTCTGTATTCATTGCGTTGTATATTCATGACCTTGTTATTCATGACACATTGAAGTACCAGTCACTTCTAAGTACTTGGAAGCTTCTCTTACTGGCTTTTGATTTTGTGTGGGCTATAATGTCGTGGTGAATTGATGCTATCTGGCAGCTAAGCCACCTCCCATCCACCTGGTCACTCCCAATAGTGGGATGGGGCAGAGAATGAGGACTGAACCCTTTGCCCACCCCCAGTGTTCTTGCTGGGATAGTGGAGTGAGAAACAGAAGATTCATTGGTGTGTGAGCTCGGCTCAGCATCACTGATGTACAGGCGTGTTACCCCCAGTGTTTTGGTCGTGTACCTAAAACAGCACCACAAGGGCTGCCCTGATGAAAGCTCAGTCCCAGCCAGATCCAATGCAAACATATGCAGTTCTGAACCACTTGCACAGTCAGACCAATGCCTGCTGCACCCCACAAACGCAGTATGAGTTGCAGGATCATTGAAACATTGAATTTGTTTGTCTATTCATCCAGTTGTGTGGATCCAGCTGAATAACAAGCCCCTGACATGGTCAGTCCAAACTCTTCCTGAGAGCAACCAGCTCTTTGGTCCTTTGGCTTATCAGTCAGCCAGTCTTTGGGAAGTTTTGGCAGACAATTCATATGTCCATTTTAGTATACAAATCTGTACTTTTCCACTCAGCAGCTTTTTCTTCTGGTAACAAACCTTTCATACTTAGGGTATCTCCTTGTTTTATAAGCAGTTTTTACTATGAAATGATATGAGATGAGGTACTGTGAGGTGAGGGTTCAAAGTGATGCAGGGTCCCCAGCCAGGTGCAAAGGAGAGCTGCTTTATTGTAAAAAACAGGCCTTTTTTAAGCAGTCAGGCCTTTATCAGTTACATATTTTTAAATCATAACAAACATAATTCAACCAACCACCATACACCACAATGTGACCATGCAATGGGGGCATAACTTGTTTTTTTGCCTCTAACTCGGCTGAGTCACTTTACCATAGTCCTTTTGTGGTTAGCTGAAGTAGCTGACCTGAGCCATGATCTTACAAATTCTTCCCTTTGTAAGGTTTTACCTATATGCAACAAGGTATTCAGTCACCTTGTTCCTGTAAAGAATCACTGCTTTGCTTTTATTTAGGTTTCCAAACTACTGAGCTTCTTAATAATTTCTGAACTCGTGGAAAGGGAACACTATTCCATTTAAAAGGGCACCAGCTAGGAATTTGGGAGTTTGTTCTACAAATCAACCATGTATTTTGCTAATCTCATTGTACCTTGATACAAATTCTCTAATTAAATATACAGTATTTTCTATGTCACAGAAGAGTTGAGATTATTATTATACTTAGAAGTTTTTGAAATCAAACAATTAGCTCTGTAATCATCAGAGTTAATGAGATAAACGTCACAACTGCAATGTTCTTATAATTTTTCTTTCACCTATTCAAGAGTTTTCATTTACAAAATGGATTGAAGCCCAATGTTTTGGTTTTTCAAGTGCATATCATCATTCTGGGATATTTATGTCAATTCTGAAGAGCACACAGGTTATTTTTCTGGAAACTAAAAAATACCTTCCAATACGCAAAGCTAATCCATGCCTATCACAGCAGCAGAAATTAACATCTGAGCTGTACACCTGATGGTCAGGATATTGAAAGCCAACTGATGTGTTTTCACAGACTGGTTTGGGTTGGAAGGGACCTTAAAGATCATCTAGTTCCAACCCTCTGCCATGGGCAGGGACATCTGCCACTATGCCAGATTTCTCACAGCACCCTCCCGCCCCGGCCCCATGCAACCTGTAGGGGAATGCCTCCAGGGATGCGGCATCCAGTGCTTCTCTGAGCAACCAATTGCGGTGCTTCAACATCCTCACAGTAAACAATTTTCTTTTTACATCTAAGCCATCCCTCTTTCAGAGGGGCCAGTTAAAACAATTGCCCCTTGTTCTATCACTCATGGCCTGAAGAATCTCTCTTCAGCTTTCTTGTAAGCTCTTTAGATACTGGAAGGCTACTCTAAGATCTCCCGGAGCCTTCTCTAATCCAGGCTGAACAACACAAACGTTTTCAGCCCTTCTTCATAGGACTGGTTCTCCAGCCCTCAGATCACCTTTGTGGTCCTCATCTGGCATCGTTAGTCCGTGGAAAGTTATATTATGCCATCAGGTCTTGTTTGATAGATAAATATTTAAAAGAAACATTAAGAATGAGAAAATTCCTTGCAAGTCATACGCAAAACATGTGATAAACAAATAAAAATGATCAAGATCTATTAAAACCAACAATTTTATTTCCTGTACTTTCTTTTTAAGTGGTTGGATATGTATTTTACATGGATCAATTAAAATCTTACTTTCCCTTCTTGAAGGGGCTGAAGCATTTTTTCAGGTCGTTTACTACTCATTCTCTGTAAGTGAATTTGCAAAGCTGCAAGTGTGAAACATAAATACCTACATGGATTCAGAATTTTTTACAAAGCACTGCAGAATTCTTATATACACACTGATGGATAGAAATAATAGGCTTTGCTGAATCTGTTTTGTTGAACTGTGTATTATAACGTTTTTCGTCTAATAGTGCAATTTTATCAAGGCTATCAGTTTTAACCAGTTTCCCTAAATGCTGAATCCACACCAATCATCATTACACTTGGTGCCAAATAATTTGCATACATCATCCACATTTTTTGTACAGTGAAAAAAGATCAAATAATATGTAATTTTTAAAGCTACTGGCAAAATGTACTACTATTGTAATAGTATTATTAAAGTGGATTTGATGTGCCTGGTTAATAATTTGCATGCTCTAATAATTGTTCATTGCCAATGACATTTTATTTCACAGCCCATCTGGACTGAGTATGATAGCTTTACATTCCACCTGGTATTTGATTAAATACTTTTATTTGAGAAATATTTCTCACATGCAATGAGATTGGTATGCCTTGTGGCACATACTGCTCTGTAATGTGCAGGGCATCATTGCTGTGTTTGTAACAGATCAGATATGTTGGTAAGGACTGAGATTAAAGTTAACCATAGCCTTGCTTTTGAATAAATTGAAACCCACAACTAACACAAGACCTGTGGTTAACATGGGAATCACAAGCGTGCAGTGAGAAAAATTAAGAATCCATTGGAAAGTAACTCTTACTTGCCTTTAAGCCTATATTTATTTGGGTAACTGAATTCCTGGAAGAGTATTTAAGATGCAAAGATATTGTACGTTGAGAATAAAATGTTGCATACCCTCTAAATAAATAGATTTTAGGTCTGATAAATCGTATTTTCCAGACACTTGCCTGTTTATATGCAGATAGCTTTGTTTTATTTCATTTCACAGAAAATACTTATTCTTAGTGTAATTTCCAGTTGAATATTTATTAAACATAGGAAGCAATTATCCTGTATTAAGCTGAAGGGAACAATGACAGACATGGATAATTTTTCTGGAATGTTAGATGGTGATAGAATCATAGAATCATTTAAGTTTTAAAAGACCTCAAAGTTCATTGAATCCAACTGTTGACCTGTACTGCCAAGCCCACCACTATACCATGTTCCTAAGTGCCACATCTACATATCTTTTAAATCCCTCCTGGAATGATGGCTCATCCACATCCTCGGGCACCTGTTCAAATGATTAACAACTCTTTCTGTGAAGAAATTTTTCCTAAAAAAACATTCTGATGAAAAACAGATGTCACAACCTGTGTACTAAAATCTTGTCTCAAGTTTTCTGACATGACTAAGGAAAAGTAGAGAGAAATAGATACCTTTCTTTTTGAGATGCCTTTTTGGTAAAGCCAGAGATGTATTATGTTTTAGACTTTTAATTTCCCTTCAGCATGAATGAACTGACTGTCAGACATCCTTGGCTTCTCTTCACTATTCAGGAATTAGCAATGGCTTTTTTCACAGATTAGAGTAGGAGATACCCTTATGGTTGCCTAGTGCAGCAGATTTCTGGGGTTAACAAAGTGAATGTGCCCCTGTTTCTATTCCTTGCCTATAGCAGAATTACAGGCAAACAAGCTTCTATAAGGTGTGTGGGATAAGAGCTTCATACTTTCTGAGGCAGCCATCATTACCTCCATTTTTTCATCTGCTTGATAGAAGTGAGAGCAGTAACCCTGGTTTACAGGCACAATGTTTCTCAAATTACTTACCTCAATCTCCATACCCCTTGGCAGTGGCCAGAGCTCTGGCTTTGAATCCTTTTGTTGGCAAGATCAAATTTTGCCTTCACTGGTGAGAAGCATTTAACTAGTACTGACCAATCAGAATATTTTTATTTCATCTACACTGATTATGTGTATTTTTTTCTTTATGCTAGTATCTACTGTTTTTAAAATTTGAAGTAAAACAAAAAAGCAATGTTGAAAGCTACCTTCAACTTGTCATATTTTTAAATTATATTTTCTGTTACTCATTTATAAAAAATAAGTAAAATATGCAAATGCTGTTGTCGATTTAAATGAGGTGGGTTTTTTTCCATCCATGGCTTCTTTTCAAAGTCCATTACAATGAGCTCTTCTTTTGAATAAAATAACAGTCAGACAAAGAAAATAGTAATAAATATAAGGCACATAAAGCACAATAACTTAGTGTGAGGTACAGGTACATTTTTTTACTGTTTACCTTGTTCTAAAGCATTTTGATGTTTTCTGTGTAGAATCGCCTGTACCAGCCCAGCCAGAAATGGTCGTGTACGCTGGCTGTATACCGCTGCATTTGCTTGAAGAGGACATTTTTTTGTTAACAAGAATGGTAAGATTCTGTGCTCTCAGGACAGGAAAGCATTACTTATTTTGTTATCTGAGTGTTTCATTTTGTTGCAACAATGTTGTAACAAAAAAAATACAATTAGCACAATGAAACAGATGATGACTATCAGTTAAATTTATATTTTGGTACTTCTGTGTTCTGAACATGCATTTTCCTGCCAAAGCCTGCTGATTTTACTCAGTTTTCCTCCACTTTCCTCAGGATCCCAGAAGCTGAAGTCTCCTGGGAGAGACTAGATGTAGACTGGAAAATGTATCATGATGACATACTTCTGAATAGAAGTCTAATTATTTTAAGGGCTACTTGAAAAAACGTGTATTTTAATTTTTTGGAGACTTCAGTTAAGACTCCCTGATATACATTTTCCAGTATGTTGCTTGCTATTGTACAAGAAATAGCATGTTTATATCAATTTCTATCATTAGTGTTGTAACTGGTAAAAGCAGCTAGAAAAAGTGTAGCACTTAATGCAGCTGGGGTAAAAAGAACATTTAAATTTCTACTTAGTCACTCACACTCATCAGAAAGCTTTTTATAATGCCAGAGCAGGCTTTCTTGAGTTGACTATTGATTAGGTTTCCTTTTTTTTTTTTTTTTTTTTTT
>WEZZ01038097.1:72585-120639 GCA_013400585.1 Chloropsis cyanopogon | reverse complement strand
GGGTATGTTTACAGTGGTTTATAAGACAAGAGGGAAAGGTGTGTGGGAGAAGTGGAGAGGAGAGGAGAGGAGAGGAGAGGAGAGAGGGTTTAAGGGATTAATTTCTGTTCTTATATATCTGTTTCCTGAAAGTAAGTTTCTTAAATCACCAGCTGATTCCTTATTAAATTCTAGAACAGAGAGTTTCTCTATGACCTGTTTTTTTCAGTATAATTTTCCAGCATCGTGGTTAGAAAACTGAGCCCACCATACTTGGTAGTGATTATATCCTGGTGCTGATACATGTGATCAGATCCATAAACCTGTGCTTTTGAGGCAGTGGTCTCTATCAGAGCATCACCAGGGCTGAAAATAATGCTCAGGGAAAAAACTGGGGTAAAACAGCAGAGATGAATTAATGGCAAGCTTCATCAAACCAAGAGTGATTGATGCTCAGTTCCCCACACATTTCTGTGCTACTTTGAGCTGGAAATTCCAGCCTAATAGAACTGGAAATTCTTGTGTTGCTCCTCAAGAGCATCAGAATTTAAAATAATAAGGACAGTTTGGAAGCATTGCTGCAGAATTTTATGTCTCTATGCTGTGTTATTCATTCTATGTTATTATAACAGTAGTTAAGCTGATAGTGAAATCCTTTGGATTACATTTTCCTTTTTGTCATGATCTAGCCCTGTTTCATTGTCTGTCTGGCAACCAGGAAATTTGAATCAAAATATCAAAAGTGCCCACAGGCAATAATTGGACTAAGCTCAGGAAGGCATTTAGAAAATAGAGAAAGTTTGCAATTACTCTTAGAATTGATACGAGACTTTTATCATCTTGTATTCTTTCTTTGTTGTCAGCTGGCATTATCCTCCCTTGCAAAGTGCAAGGGAGACCAAGGCTGGCAGAACATTTTTCAATGCAGCCAAGGTCTATTTAAAGCCTGTATTTGGAAGTATCTTTATCTTTTAAAATGTTTACATGGCATGGCATGAGAGGATGGTGTCATGAGCATGAAAGCTATTAGTCTCAGAGCACATTATTCTCAGAGAAGTTGCAGAACAACAACCTGGTACAAACCAGGTTATTCAGGCCACACACTGCTGGAGGTAAAACCCAGAAAAGAGGCTCAGGTAAAATATTGAGGGAGGATGTCTCCATCCAAAGAGGAAAATGAGGCCAGATGTTTATGGTAGGGATGTTAGCGCAAACACTTGCTGGTGGAGGTGGCACTCTGTCCTCTCAAGCACCCCTGGGTGAGGTGTCCAAGCTGAGGACAGCCTTCTCCTCGGCAGCAAAGGAGCAGCAGATGCTCTGAATCCTCTTGAGACCACAAGAGGGATGACTGGCCTTTGTAGCTGTGTCCTTCTCCCCACTGACTGCAAAATCAAGTCTGCGTGGGAGCAGTTCAGGCATATTCTTGGTCTGTTGTATGAGCTCTCCATGAAAATGGTTCCCTGTTCTCCTGTCGTCTAGTGTTGTCCAAAACACTAATTCAGCACAACCTCTAAATGTGTGCTGAGCCCATTCTTCAGGAGACTTTTGTCATATTTAACATGAGTATTAAAGACTTCCATTAAGGGAGGCATTTCATTGAACTATGGGTGTCCTGATGTAAATACTAATTGAAGTTAATAGGCTTTCTGCTTGCTTCCACTGGTATTAAACAACACCATTTGCAAGATTTTTCAGGCAGGTGTTATCTTTAAATGGCATTTGTGTTTTATATCAACAAGCTAGAAATGTCAATGTCTTGCCAACCTGTGATTTCATAACTTCTCCTCTAAAATATTTCAAACAAATCACTCTTCTCTGTCCCACCTCAGCTTTGAATAGAGTGCTTTAGAATATTGGAGTGAAAATATATTGGCCAGCTCTAGCACAATGCAGTTTTAAATTTTGGAGCATGTGGAAATGTATCTACTGCATCAGTCTAGGTAGGATTAATTTCACTGATTTCAGAGATGTGAAAGTTGTGCATCTGGTCCAGATCACTTGCCAGAGACTAGCTACAGTCAGCTGATAGAGACAGGCACCTCACCATAACACTATGAAGGTAAAATACAAGGGATTTATGGGATTTTTTTCTAGGGCAACTGATTGTCACTAGCAATTATAAAAAGACTTAAGACAATTAATTGGTCTATAAAAATAAGTTTTGAATAGCTAAGATGAACTTTTATGAAGGCATTTACCACTCTCCACTGGGTCGACAATCTTTCTGCCCTGGATAATAGGGAGCTCAAATTGCTCTTTGAGCTTCAATCCTCATGTTAGTTGTTAAAATTCATCTTAGACACAAAGGTAAAAGAATCTGAATAAAACTCCAAGAATATTTTAAAAACGGTAGATTAAAAATCAAGCAAAATTGCATTGATTAGATCAAAAGCCAATGTGGTTTTATTCACCTTATTCCCAGTGAGGGCTTTAAAACCAGAAAACACAGACTTCACAAATTTTTTTAAAAGTAAAAACTTATATTTCCTCAGAAGTCTTAGTGACTCAGCACTCAAATTACCATATTTTGATATATGACCCAGTGTAATTAGGACAGTATTTTCTTTAGCTGGTTGTAACTTTTACGCTGTAGCTGTGTCTCCAGAACAAGCAATTTATCTCAGAGAGCATGTGAGAGTATTTCAGAAACCCCGAGGATGAAATCAATCCCTCTCAACTTTAGCCATGCAGAGTTTAGTTTATACACAAGACTTGTTGTCCTTAGCTCCCTCTCTTGTCCAAAACAGAGATGAGAACATCAGGAGGGACTCAAAACTCTTTGCAGCCCCCACCTGGGTGTGGGGAGAAGCAGCCACTCCCAGGGGGTACCGCTCTGCCTGGCCATGTGGGATTCAGCCTGGACAACCAGCTGGTTTAGAACCAAAAGCTTTGGTTTTAAATAGTTAATGTCAGAGAAGATGCATTCTTGTACAAATCTGCTTTACATGGCAAATCAGACCCTCTGCTGCACAGGGCTTGGGAAGGCCTCAGGGAAAATTGTGTAAGTCTCTTTTTCCTTGAGGCAGCAGCTCCTGACAGACACGTGGGACGCAGCAACAGCAAGCACACAATCATGGGGGGACAGATAGGTTGGAAAAGAGTAGGGACAGACAGAGAGTTGGAAAACCACCCCAGAGCATGAAGGTAGGATGTAAAAAGGGTGCAAAAGCAACAGTAGACCTGCCATGTTTTACCTTGATCTGAGTGACTCTGGCTGGCAGTTTTCAGGGTCCTGTCCTGCCTCAGAGCAATGGGGCAGAGGAGCAGGCAGGGAAGAAGGTGAGAGACAGGAATCTACAAGCTACAAGATTCTCCTCACTCAAGGCTGTGGGACATCAAACAGGTTCCTGATTCACAGACCCAGTGCAGTAACAGGATCTTGGCAGTGGAGGAGGAAAGGTTTTGCCTTCCTCAGCTCACAAGCTCGTTTGATCTGTACCTTGATCACAAATTCTCAGTCCAGCAAGAGAAAAACATCCAGTGATTTGGTCTGCAGTGTCAGCCTGGCCAACTTCATTAGCTTATTAAAAATGGATCGATGCAAAACCTCTCCCCAGTGCTCATCCCAGCATATATGTGGATACAAAATATCATGCAAATTAGGTAATTAACTGGGTTTTGCTTCATTAATAGATAAATCAGAGCAATAAGAGTCTTCCTAAATACTAGCTATGCATTTTTCCAAAAATAGGACATCTAATGCAATTATTTATATTAGATCTTTTGGGTCTGATCACAGAGCTTAAAAAGAAATTAGAGTTCCATGTTTATTGTTATTAAAGGATCCCCCTAGCCTCTTTATTTCATTTAGCTTAAAATACACAGCAACGTTTCTGTTGTAATTCATTAATTATCAGACTCACATTTTAAATCATAAGTCAAAGACTCCTACTTTCAGCTTTTTCCTTTTTACACTGGAGTTAAGGGTATGTTGGAAGGACAGAAAGCTGAAATTATAATAAACCCTCTGATAAGCAAAGCAGCAAGATGCCGTATACTAATCTGCATTTTGTAATATTTTATTTAGAATAAATGAGTGAACTGCAGCTTTTGAGCACAGGCCTTCCCATGGAGCTGAAATTCCGTCTGAAGGAAGACCCACTAATACTTAAGATATCTGGCTTTGGTTTCCCATCAGATCTGACAGTATATGTGACCACTTCATAACCATGACCGCTTCAAAAGTTGCCCAATATTCGTTCATGGTTGTACACTTCATTATATAAAACTGCTTGTAGAGGGTAATAGCATTTCAATTATGTTGTAATTTTTAAGCTGTTTCCATGTATCTGTATTTTAGACTAAAATGCTATTGTTGCTTCATCTATGCCACAAACTGGGCTTGTTAAGCTAAAAAAAAAAAAACAAAACAAAAAAAAAACTCTATCATGTAGGTGAACTGCCAGTTATGTGAAAAAATGGGCATGAAAATTGTCTCAAAGTTAACTGCAATGTTATTGTCTCATCATAGCTACAGTGTCATCATAGTAGCTGCTCCTGAGAATATATTATTTTTGCCTTTTTTTCTGTCAGAGTAGGAATTTATTTCTATAGAAAGATGTTTAAAATATTTTAGCTAACACAAAGAAGAAATTTAAGACATTAAAACTTCATCAGAATAGATAAAATTTTCAAGTCTCTTTTGGGATGGTTTTTTTTTTTTTTTTTTTTTTTTTTTTCCTATCCTGAGCTTCATCTTGAGTATCTTCACCCATTCAAGGCCACAATTTTAAGTAAACTATTTCTCACCACACTTTTTCCCTATTAGGTAGATGCTTCATTTTCATACAAGGTTTTACTAGCAGAGGAGCATAAAGGACATTATAGTTTCTTGCTCTGTGTCTCAGGCTCAGTTCTCAGATGAAAAACCCCAGAAGTTTTAACCTCCTTATCTACTCAAAAAAACATGCTTAAAGGAGGAAATCTGGATTTAATCCATATTTAAGTGGTAACTTTGGAGGCTTTTCTTACTTAAATACATTGCAATGCTGGAGGATGAAACAGGATAAAGCCTTATCAATAGTCTTGCAATCACGGCTGCTGTTTGCCTGTCCCAGATGTGCTGGCAGCCACTAAGCCAAAAAATGAGAGTCTCTTCATAAAATCAGTCCATGAGGCAGGAACAGCTGTGCAAAACTGCCTGCTGGTGTTTCCTGGGGGAGCAGTGCCTTGCCTGGTGTGAAGGCACATGGCAGTGGAACTGTGTATTTTAAGGTAAAATACAACAAAGCTGTGGTAGCTGGATAGACAGAGTTCCATAGTATGCTACTCCCTTGGGGACCTCATCCCACTGGTGACTCTGGATGCACTTTGCACCTATCCCTGAGATGAAAAAGAGAGTTCTCTTACAAAGGCTCAGCCCTTATATCTCACCTTCAGCATATTCCATTCCTGTAAATGCTCGTTTATCTGTGAAATGCCATATGTCAACTTGCTAAGTTGATGTGATTTTCCTACCCACATATGTGACAGTAAATATTCTTTCAGTGCAAGTCTCTTCAGGACATTGCTGATCTTATAACCCAGCCAAGGTTAATTATTCTGTGACTTCAGTTAGAGACTTGAACAGAAGGATGCTGATATCAGCTAGGGATTTTTAAACTATTTGCCATTGCTGTTGATACTTTTCTGGTGAAGCTGGTCCCTGCAGCAGTTCTGCTGGCACCAGGGCTGATCTCTTGCTCCTTTATCTTCTCATTGAGCAAAAGAATTTTTCTCTACTCCCCTTTATCAGCCAATGTCTAGTGTGCCTGAAGTATTTCCAGCAAGACTGTGACCTTCCCAATATCATTATGGCTCTCCAAAGTGAATATGGTTATTCTTTCTTGCTTTTAGCTCTTTGGGTGAGCATGTCTGGGTGTAGACCAGCAGATGAGCCAGCTGCTACCCTTCGTTATCCTCTTTAAATGTTAATCTGCCCTTGAATGGAGGTCCCAGAGTGCATAGCATAGACATATATAGCGTTAGAGCAGCTGTCTCAGTCCTCCTGACAGAGTTTAGGTGGTGGCTTACAGCCAGACACGAAGGAAACAGCTCTACCTCAGTGGTGCAATGCACCTCCACCTCTGCAGCAACACCCTCCTCAGCCAAGTAACCCATGGCCTCATTACAGCCTGATTCAGCCGCACCTATTGCAAACAAACAGTAGTGAGAGAAAATATTTCACCCACAAGTAAATCAAATTAGAATGCTGTTTTAGTGGCTTCTTCTCTCATTTATGCAGTGGTGGCAGGCCCTGGGCACCTTCCCAAGCAGACATCTGTCGCCCTCTGTGGTCACTCCCACCTGGGTTCTGTAACACTTGGGTGGCATGGTCCCAAACCAGACCATGCAAGGGAGCCACAAGGGACACATTAAATTTCTAAAGCCTGATCTCCTCTGTGGCATTGGTGGAATCTTTCTGTTTTCCCTTCTCTCAGTCTCTGGAATGATTTTATGTTGCGGGGTCTTCAGAGCCTGGGAAGGATCTCACACAACAGGGCCGTGCTACAAGCACAGCAATTATAAAAGCAGAACCCAACAGCATATCTGTTGCAAGATATCCCAGACAAATTAATTTCTGAGGTAATTCCATCGACTTTGATGGACTTATCCTGTGAACTCAACCATAACAATGAGAAGCCAGAGCAAAAATGGCATGATTTCTGCCATTTCCACTCTGATTTATTGAGAAGAGTTTTGGGAAGGTGGAAGATTGATGAAGGGTGAAGTAGAGGAGCCCCTTCTCAGGTACACCATATACATATTTTGCCTGACTACAAAGCCAACAATATATTTTTTTTTTCCAACAAAAAAATACAGATACATTTTAATCAAGTATTTTGAAGTCTCTTGTACGAGGAGCTCTCCTATTTAATGATGCTCCCATTTCTCTCCTCTCACCAGGACCAAACCAGCTTTCTGACACAGGGATCGTGGGGCTCTTCAGAGATCAGTCCAGCCAATGGAGTACCTTCCCATAGACACTTGTTTACCTGTGATCAGATGAGTTGGGGGTCTGAGAGACAGGGAAAATCTACAAGCTGGACTTTGCCTGAAGGAGCAGGAACAGACTCCACTTGGGCAATCAGAGCACAACTAATGCAGCCCAAGGCAGGTTTTCAGCCCTGAAGTCCCAAAAACTGAAGTGCACATGAAAGGCATAGCCAGGCTCATTTTACCAACTACATCATCTGAAGAGCAATGAGGAAATTTCAAGAGATGTTGGAAATGGAGTCAGGATGTTGAGAGCCAAGTACCTTCTGGCCAGTCAGGTCCTTTAGTGCTCCTCATGATGGTCCTACTCCTACTCCTCACATGAAACTGAGTTTTCCCAGATCCTGGGAGCTGGTGTGGGCAGACACCACGAACCAGCCCCTGGATGAGCAAGCAGCACATATCCCAGGATTGCTGGGATGGGGCTGGAAGCAAATTTCCCTTCTAGCCTTACTGACTGCTAGGATCCCCTGCTGCTCCACGCAGATAAGCCGGGGCCGTAGTTGTCACTTGGAAGATTATTGTGTTTGACTATTAAAAGAACAGTGTTAGCAAATAGGAAGAGGCAACAAGGAGACTGTGGATTATGGTTTGACAATGTCACCTCGTGTGGGGATTACCGGTGCATGCAGCAGGCATCTGGCACAGAGGGATTTGCAAGGATGCTGCCTGTTAGAAGAAGGGGGGAAACACTGTTATCCTGAATTCCTTAGGAACCAAAGAAGAGATTTGCAGAGTGGATTGAGGAGGTTTATGGTCCCATGCCATACACTTGATGCAAATAGGAATCAAATGCTGTAACATGCTGAAAACAGAGAAAAAAGAAAGACCACAGTTTCATTCTGAAGAGCCAAGGGCATATAAGGTTGTGGGAAGAAAGGATAAAAGAAGACTATTTGGTGAACTACATTGACCAGGGAAAGCCAGAGGACAGAAGGCAAAAACAAAGTGTGGAAAGAAAGGTATGACTAGAGGAATCTGTGGAAGGAGGAAAATAATGTGACCATATCTCTAGGAGATGATCAGCAGCAAGTAAAATTGCCATAACAGGGCTAAAAAGTGAAAAAAAAGCAATATAACTGCTTTATTTCCATTTCCCTTTAAAATTGCTCCCTGCTGCTGGTAGTTCTAAAGATAGACTGCCCTAAGAAGCAGTTTCTGATTTCCAGAAAGTACTAGGTTCCCAAATGGTTTGGATATTGACTTAATCTGTTATACTGTAAATCCAGTACCCAGCATTGATCTGAGGAATGCAAGCTAGCAAAAGAAAGCCATAAAGGGAGAGCTGTGACGAGGGAAAATTTTCAGCAACCTATTCCTGCTCTGTATTAGAATCTGAGTCTCTGTATACTGGCTCTAATCTGTTGTGAAATCCAGGTTGTGATGATCAGAGAACCAGCAAGTGTGTTGAGAAGCAAGTGCTACAATTCCAATGAAGAAGAGTTTGAATTTGAACTCTTCCTGAGACTTATTCCTTCACTGTGTTTCATAAATCCAAAATACTCAGCCTTCTCAGGTACCATACCAGTGTGAAGGGAATGTTGTGACCAGCTTCACTGAATCACTGCCAGTTTGTACTGGAAGGACATAAAAAGGGTGTCAAAGAACTGAAGATGTGAAGAAGTAATCCTGCTGCTGACCCTAAGAGGTAAAGTGCAGCAATTACTAACCACAAAAAACAGCTTTCATGTCTAGGAAAAAACAAATATCATGGTATTAAAGAGCAATATCATTAGCAAGGTACCAGTTAAGGGAAGTAGCTGACATTAATCTCTGTGTTGAGAGGCAACACATGGTTTATTAGACACATGAGAATTCACCAGCTCTCTGTTGGGACAGCCAGAAGGTAGAAACACTGGAAGGGTTTATGGAAGAGGAGAGTTTTTAAGACCAGTGTGTAGCAGGAAGTGATATGAAAACAGAAACCAGCAGAAGAGATGCAGTATGCCTTCATTAGAGAAAATCCTTGTGATGCAACCTCTCATGCAGTCCTACTGTTGTATGAGTTCAAGCAAAATGTGACCAAAAGCCATGGCTGGAAATAACAACTTTCCACTATTTTCTGCACATGTTGAATTCATATGAGCAAAAACCACGTAGGCCTGGAAGAGTTCGTTCTGTGAGTCACAGCTGCTCTGAAGAGCCTAAAAGCTACAAATTTTTGAGAACAAATGAAGCAAAACACCAAAACATTTTTGTATGTCAAGTGGCCAGATGACCTCGTGCACGTATCAGAGTTTTCTAAGAAAGGTTTTAGAAGTTAATTTGGATTTTGGTTGTAATGTGACAGTTTTACAAAATACCATTAAATAGCAGAGTGGTTTTTATTATCAGTCTTGCAGAATAATGGATATGCAACAGAGATATGAGCGTAAGATTATTCTGAAAGAATATTTGTAGGAGTCTGGTGACTAAAGACAATTATCCAAAGTTCCCCAAAGGCGGGCATAAAATGGGAATAGCGTGATAAAGTTGAGAAGCTGAAAATTTAGGTTGAGCATTAGCAAATCTGGTTTGTTACACAGACAGAAGACAAAATTTATGTTCTTCTGTAACAGAAACTTCATGTGTTTTATGACTAGGGAAAACGATTTCCATCATATGCCAAATCACTGCAACCATTCCATTCTGCATCAAAACCACAGTTCTGAGGTCTAACCTGCACACTACAAAATGAAACCTTAGTCTTAATTTTTTAATCATAGGATCCATCGAGCCCTGGAGAACTGGCTCAGTGATGAATTGCTCTCTGTGTAAAAGAATTGTGTCTTTATTCTCGTATTGAGTGGTTTTCCTGTAGATTCCAGACATGGTGGTCCCATTATGCCATCTCCACCTGCCCTTCACAGTTGTTGAGTGCTACATGAACATCCCATTCCTCCCAGTGGATTCCAGTTTTCCAGTCTGTTTTGAAATGTACTCTAGGAATTCTGTGGCACTGCTGAGCCACTGAGATGCTGCATATGTGACAGAAATCTGCATTTTATTGGGTGAGCCCACCCAATATGCCAACCAACATCTTCCTGAAGTCGTTCTGCTAACTGATGTCACCTTCCCTTCCTTTCCCTAACAGACTTTTCCCATTTCTTCCTCCCGTGTTAACAGCACCAGCACACTGGGAATTCATATTCATTGCACTATCTACTGTGATCTCATTGTTTTTTGTTCTGGGGATGCAATTGCTCATCTTGCAAATGTGAATACATTCTTTGTTTCTAGATGCATAATCCAGCACTTAACTGTGATGGAGCACATGTTGACAAAATGAGCTGCTTAACGATGTGCTTGGGCTGCGTTTTCATTATTTTTTATCTGCCAAACCTTGCATTATCCAAGAAGTTTACTACTATTGATTTCTTTTTCATTCCAGAACATGGGGAAAGATGTTGAATACAATAGAAGAATTTTTTTTCCAGTTATTTATGTCTTTCCAGCAGGAAGAGTGCGCATTTACGATTTAATATTTCATTATTATATTTAATATAAGCTGCAATGATTTAATGTAGTACAAATACATCCATGTATCAAAATGTTGTGCAAGAGTGAATCAAATTGCTATTATTTAAATAGACTATACCAGCATGGTTTCTTTTCTCCTGTAAGCATGGAGATTAATTTTTAAAAATCAGGTTTATCTAATAAGATGTATTTTTCATAATATCATGCACATTTTAAAATAATTTTATGGCATAAAAGCTACTGGTTTTTTTGAGATAGATGCTTGATTTATCGTGTTAAAGCATCTGTTGCCATCATATTTTACATTAAGTTTTTTGAAAATAAAGTTATTGGAACTTTTGTTCTTAAATCTTTTATCTAAGAAAATGTGCGTTTTTTTCCTTTGTGTTTACGATTTAAAAAATGAAAGGAACTACTGTATGTTTCCCTTTATTTATATCCTCACACCCTGACTTTTTTCACCCTTTTTTTCTCAGTTTCTTTTTTTTCTTTTTTTCCAGAGGAAAAGTAAAATGAGGTTTTAGATTGGAAAGTAAATAATTTGAAAATTATGAAAGCTAGAAAGTTATCACTCTTTTTCTGAGGAAATAAAAGGTTTCAGGCTCGTGAACTACCGACATAATTCTTGACCATTTCTTTTCAATTGAATTTGTGAGAATAACTGTCTAATTTTGCTGGAACTTGGTGATATTTGAATTGAAAACTTTAAGATACTTGAATTAATTCAGAGGAGATGGTGGAAAAAGCTCATGGAAAAGCTGGAAGGCACCTCTTTTGAGGAGCACCTGAGGGCTGAGGGTTTGCCAACATGAGCAGTGTACTCCATTTGCCTTTTTAGGCTAATAGGGGATCAGTTCACAGCTCCACATACTGTCGAGGGAAAAGTGAAAAAAGAACCTGATCTGCAGGTTAAAATTGGTCTCTATTTTTCAACAATTTCCATGATGCTTTCACTTTTCCTTACTCATGTCAGGTAACACAGTCCCCTCTGGGAATTAAAAACCTTATAATGTGCTCCAGGAAAACACAATGAAAGTGATATTTGTGTCATTGATTGAAGAAATTAAAAGTGTGTTCGTCTTTTCAAATAAGCTTTGAGTGAAGTCCATGGAGACTTTCTCAATAGCTAAAATATAAGATCTCCTAAAGAATGTATTATTTGCTGTGCATTTGGCAATACAGTGGCAGGTCCTAGGGGAGTGGAATGCAAATGTGGCAGGGTCAGGTAAAGGAGGTCATGAAAGACAAGAAAAGGTCTCCTGGAGCACTGACAATGTTCTGGAAATTTAAGAGCTGACTAGTGTCTTTTTCAGCTTGTGAACAAAACTCCCAAGTGGTTATCAATTTCATTGCTATATAACTGAACCACAGATACAGTTCTTTACTTTAAAAAAACAAAAAATTAATTGATTGACATTTTTGCCTTGTTTTGCCCAGTTTATGCATTTGGTCTTGTTTGTCCATCCTTGATCACTAATTACTTTAACTCCTCCTGACCAATTTTAAAATCATCATAAATTTCTACACTTTTTTTTTTTTTTTAATAGTCCATAAAGGGATTTTTTTACTTTCCCTTCAGGGAAAGAATCAGTATATTAGAGGTCAAAATCCATGTAAGAGAGATCTTTTGAAACTTGCTTCATTAACTGCGTTGTCTGACTCCAAATAACCTAAGAAAGCATTAGAACATCTCCATCTATGATTATTAAAGCCTTCCCTGCTTCAATGTCCTACCAAGGTTATTCATTTAAAAGGAGGCTAACTGCATGATAAAGTTCTTACTATTTCTCAGCTCTGATGGGAGAGACATTGAAAGTCCACATAAAGGAATACAAAAGGCACTGAGCTGCTCAGAGAGGGATTTTGACAA
Source organism: Chloropsis cyanopogon (assembly GCA_013400585.1). Taxonomy (NCBI): domain Eukaryota; kingdom Metazoa; phylum Chordata; class Aves; order Passeriformes; family Irenidae; genus Chloropsis; species Chloropsis cyanopogon. The sequence continues at coordinate 108,356 of WEZZ01038097.1, read as the reverse complement.
GGGCATGTAGTGACAGGACAAGGGAGAATGGCTTTAAACTGGAAGAGGGTGGGGTTAGCTTAGATGGTAGAAAGAAATTCTCCCCTGTGAGAGTGGTGAGGCCCTGGCACAGGCTGTGCAGAGAAACTGGGGGTGTCCCGTCCCTGGAATTGTTAAGATTGTGTTGGACAGGGCTTGAAGCAGCCTGGTCTAGTGGAAGGTGTCCCTGCCCATGGCAGAGGAATTTGAACTGGATAATGCTTAAGGTTCCTTCCAAACCAAACCATTCTGTGATTCTATTATTCTACTTTTGCAGTAGAAGATGAGGTGAGCCCAGCAGTTACCACTCCAAAAAATGGTATCTTGAAGTTGACTGGGAGGGATATTTGCACTGGTGGGTTGTTTTCCAAAAAAATCAGCTTTTGAACAGGTCCAACATGGCACTGTCTGGTAATGCTTTCAAGAGAGCAGCCAGAATCTCTCCTTTGGAGCCTTCTCTTTCAGCAGCCCCAGTAAGAAGATCATGCTTTAGATGGGTTTGGGTTTTGCTCTTTGCACAGTTTCCTTTTCCAGTGATATCTGCCCTAAGCACAAACAGGCTTTTTGTTCCCAAGTATCCCAGCCTAGTTTTAGAAGGTTTAAATTGCATTAGCAGAGAGCTTTGTGTTAAAGAGTTTCCAGTTACGGTAGAAGGACAGAAGGTTTCATAGCTCTGCACTCAGTATACAGAGCACATCCCCACCTTCAGCTTCTTGCAACTCTATGTCTTCCCTGCTGGATAATAATTTCTCAAGAGTAACAGCAAAAATATCAGCTAGAAACTTAAGAAAATATAGAATTTTTCACCCTCTAGAGCATCACCAGGTGCACTAATCTGCTGTTAGGTCCCCCTTTATAAAACAATGCAAGTGCTCCCTCTAGTAGGTCGTACCTGCAGTTTCTGAGTTTCTGCAAAGTCTGTAAAATGCTATAGTACTGAATGGTTTCATGACAATGCTAGCACCATAATTTTCTTTAAAAGCAGGATATCAACAGCAATGGAGCTCATAACACCAGGAAAAGCTGTGGTATTTAACATTTCCAGGGCAAATTTGCATTTGAACATAGATTGGGATATGTGTGTAGGGCAGGTCTAAGTGTCATATCAGGCTGTTAAGGAATGCTTTCACTCCTTGGACTTTAGGAATATAGAGTATGAGCAAAACATTTCCTAGTGCTGAAACGCCTGGGATGACTGCAGGAAAATGCAAGGACAACATACTGAGGCACAGCTACGTGTTCTCAGGGAACTCAGAATGATTTTAGAGACTGCTGAGCCATGTAATGTGGCCATTGCATTCACCAGTGAAATTCAGCCACGTCTGGGTAAAAATCAGCATCTGCTTCCCAGAGTGGCACCTGCACAATGCTTGGAGCCAGGCAGTGCTCACCAGCACTGCATCTGACCTGCACAGCAGGGGGAATCAGAGGAAGAGACAAATGCAATTATCCTCACTGAAAACCAGCCAAGACAGTGAGGACAGTGTGCTCACTCTTGCAGAACAAAAACTGAAGAGCATTTTTAGTGATCCACAGTGGCAAGGGCCTGAGGTTCTCACCCAGTTCAGCCCTGTGCCTCCACCTTCAGCTGCTGCAGCTCTCCCTGCCACGTTGGGCATCCAAAATAGCATCTCATTCCTCATCTCACCATCAGATGAGTGTGGATGAAACATGACACGTTTGTACACATCCAGCAGGACTAACACATGGAAAGTCAGCTGTCATACCTGGGAATGCCTTTCCCTGAAGGCCAGGAACACAGGCATGAATAACATGGGCTGCTGCTGTCATTTGTTGCTGCTCATGGAGCAGTGAGCCCTGAGCCAGTGTGGGTCCTGCATGCAGGATGTGACCGCAGGCAGTTATCCCACCAGAGAGGAGAAGTCACTTCACAGGGAGGAAATGGAGTGAAAAAGGATCAGGAATGGAAAGATAAAACTGAATTATTAAATGCTCAACTAGCTAGTGGCTGCACAGAGGACATATAAATGATACAATACTGAGTAAAGTCTTCTTAGTTCATTTGGTATTTGCAGTAGACTCCTTAAGCCTCTGATTCTATGCAAAGTTTTTAACATTGCAGATGAATACAGCAGATAAATATTGATTTAGAACATTTGGCAAATGGTCTATTGAGTTCTGTATCCTTTTTCAAACTCTTCAGGGGCAAATCATCAGACTAAAAGAGGGCAACTGTGGGAAAATTCCTTCACAAGTGAAATTTCTTTGTACCAATTTTTGAACCAGGTTTTTTAGCATGGTCATTAATTTTTATGCTTCTTCCTTATGGTTATGGTTTAATGTCACAATATTATTCAAAATAATGAAGATGGTTTAGCCAGCTGCGTAAAAATCCAACCTTTTTTTCATCACACTGAATTTTGAGCCACATATCTCACAACAGTGAATTCCAGGGATGATTTGCACACAAAATGTATTCCAGGAGGAAAACAAATACATTTGCTGGCTTTAGTTTTTGCCCAAAACCCAGAGGCACAATTTTGGATTTCCCTGCAGAGGATCACGGTATCTAAGGCAAGCAGACAGCTTGCTTGATGAAGCCTAGAACATTCACTCTGTGCTTCCTTGAGTAACAGAGTCCAGCATCAAAAGAAACAGCAGAGCAAGGCTGAATATTTCCCCATTGTACCAAAGAACACAGGACACATCCTCAGCCTACCCCACATCTGCTCTTTCCTGCAGATCCACTGTTCTCCTGCAGAGACCAGAAGCCGTCATCAATCTTCCTGTGTGTATGGAGCTCACAGAAAAATGTGAACTAATAGTAAATGAGAAAAAGATCTGGCAGGAAATTATATCCAAACTGAAATAAGCACAGCCCTACATATAAAATATCATAAAAGTATTTGCATAAACATAGTTACTGTGAAAAATTACACTCCACAGTTGAGCCAGACAGACCCTGGAGTTTATAGGTCCAAACTGCAGCCATGGAAATGTTAAGAAATACCTTTATAAATGTATGGTTTTTTTAAATCCTGGAACAAGCTGTCGAGGAAGGTTGTGGAATTGCTATTGGTGGCTGGATTTGTCAGTGCTCTATTAAGGAAGATATACATGGAGCTAAATAATTTTTGCTATGAGGCAGCTCCTTTCCAGCCCAAATTAGCCAAAGGTAAATGTGGTGTGCATCGATATATACTAAGCACAAGGAATGAAACTCCTGCCTTAATGAGATCAACACACAGAAACTGTGCATCCAATAAAGAACCTTAAATAACCCAGTCACAGGAATGAGCATCGCCATGAAAAGGTAGAAAACTGAAAGCAAGAATTGTTAAGACAAAGATATTAACCATCTGAAGAGGAAATATCTTTTTCTATCAGAACTGAATTGGTGTATTGATTGAGTAGTAATCATATATTTGAAGTGCAAAAGCAAATAATTTTCAGCCTTTGACTTTTTAGCTTAAATAATGGTCTCTTCTCTTATCAATTCACTTTTTCCAAAGGCTTTTTGAAATGCTTGCAGCAAATTAGAAGCAGTTTAAATGACAGCTACCAGCCTGTTAACTGCAGGTGGAGAGCCGAGGAAGATGTTTTAATAATCCTAACAACAATAACAGACAACATTATTTGGAGACTTCTCTTGGGACAAATGGGTTGACTGAGTTCTAAATAGAGACAGAAGAAGCCAGACTTTACCTGCCTTTTCTCAAGCAACAAACACAGAAAATATATTTTGTATTTGCTCTGTCATTACAGATCTGGCAGTGATGGTGTGTGCTTGAACAGTGGTCCAGAGGTGAATGCTTCCACCTGTGCTGGGGCTCAGAACCACTGACCTACAGCCCTGCAGCCCCACCATCCACAGAGGATGACATTTGGTTCCATAAGAGACCTTCTGAAGAGTCTCTACAGGAAAAGGAGGGCTAGAGTTCCATCTCTAAGGGATTCAAGGCAGTCTGTGCACATCTGCTGTATATGCATCCATGTGTCTGTATCTTAGAACTTATGTATGTAACAGAATCACAGAATCACAAAATCACAGAGTCAATTAGGTTGGAAGAGACCTCTGAGATTTATAGAGTCCAGCCTGTGACTCAACACCACCATGTCAAGTAGACCTGAGTCTCTTATCCAGTTATTCCTTAAACACCTCCAGGACGGTGACTCTACCATCTCCTTGTGCAGCCTGTTCCAATGTTTAGTCACTCTTTCTGTGAAGAAATTCACTCTCGTGTCCAAACCAAATGTCCAACCTAAATGAGATCAACATGCAGAAAAGGTGCATCCAATAAAGAACCTTAACTAACCCAGTCTAGGAATGAGCCTATTTTACCACTTCGGAACCACAAACCTCAGGTGTTAAAGTCTAAGAAGTCACCATTTTTCAGAGATAAAACCTTTCAGAGGTTAACACAGCTCATACCAAACATCTAGTAAGCAATTTTCCAAATAGCTCTGGGCTTTCCTATTTCTCTCTATTGCCTGCAAAGGAAATTGAGATTGTGTCACTCAGTTAAGGGGGGAACATTTGGGACACCTGGATTGGGTGCTACAAACCCTGTGGCTGGGACCGAGGCTGTCTGGGCAGCTTTGTGCATCCCTTTCTGCTGGGTGTGGAAGGCCCAAAGGACTGGCTCAGAGATAATCTCCCCTCAGCTGTGTTTGAGGAGAGGACAGTCTCAGTCCAGTTGCCTCTCCCTAACCATCACCACTTCAGGACATAGTTGCAGGACCAGGCTGCATGGTGCAAGTGCAGCAGATTATCCCAGAAAGGCTTTAGTCTACTCAAATTCCAGGAAAGATTGTTCTTGGGTAAAATTTCTTTCCTAGAGAAATTAAAAAATACCACCTATTGCAACAGGAAATAGACTTGTCAAGAAATACACCATGTTACGGGAAAATCAACTTTAGAAATACACAAATATGGCAAATTTCTAAACTCATTCATATGAATTATTTGTGTTAGATGCCCATCCAAATAAGTAATCTTAAACATTTTAAAATCTTGCAATTTCTTTCCCTGTTGACTCCTTTTCTTTTTTTCTTTTTTTCTTTTTTTCTTTTTTTTTTTGGTTATTCTCAATTTCCTCTGTAAAAGCCAGTAAAAAAAATTTTATAATTAAGGACAAGATACTTCCAAGACCTTAAAGATCTGCTGAATGAGTGAAGACGTGAACTGCTGTTACATCTAAACAGCAGATTCACTGCATTTCTAAGGAATGGAGGAGTAGGTTGTGTCAGGAGATCTCTTTTCTCTAAAGGGTTGTTCTCTTGGTCCTCATCCAGATAGGTGATGGTGCAACATGAGATTCATATGGGATTTGCTTTACTGCTGCATCAAAAGGAGAAACCCATAGTCTGAGTCACTCTTAAAATGTTTCTGTCACATTTGTAATCAGAAAGTTCATTGCTTGAAGCAAAGGTTAGAATACTGTGATACTTCATGTTCAGGTAAACTAGTGACAGCCTGTACTTTGGCTCTCACATTTGTTTTCTGAGGCTTGAAAAAAATAATTTCTCATCTGAACTAGGACTTTTTTCCTCCAATTTCCATGACTCTGCTGCTAATATAATACTGTGACATCTCCAATTTACTGAAAGATGATCACCAGTCATTATTTCAACAACTGCCATCTGCAAGAGGTTAGACGGCTTCTATCTGAAATGCTAATAACTGCCTGGAGTCTTGTCTGCTATTGCCTTGATTCCTCCTCCCATTTGAACAACTCCAGGGAAGGAATAATGGGAAATTTTAACAGAAATTCTGCACTGAAAGTACAATCTCTGCCATCCCTCTTGAGCTCTTACAACAGGCATGGGGCTACTGCAGGATACAGGCAGCCTATTGGTTCTTAAAGTTTTTGTATCTCTGTACTACATCTCTGCCAGCAGTGCAGTTACTGGCAGGAGTGGCAGCAATACTGCAATGTGTGGTAGGGCACTCAGTTCTCTAAAGTGTCAGTCACAAACAGCTGTTCCCACAAATATCTTATAGACTTCATTGTCTGGCCTTACAAATTTCAGGAAATATTTCCCACATCCACTGTGAATCCAGCCTTCTAGAATCACGGATGCTTTATAGTACAAAAAGCATAATTACACTATAATTATATTGTAGGTGGTTCTTTTATCATAAGATTTCCACTAATCTATATAATGAAGTACTTCATGGACTGGCCAAAAATAATTGCAATGTAAAATGATGTAATTGGTACACCTGCATTTAAAAATACACAGTCAGGACCTCAGCTGAGTTAAATCATTATCTCCCTGATGATATCAGTCTGGTTCCTGTGCATTAAAAAGCAGATCATGGGAGCAATAATATCTCAATTATGTAGTTAACCTTCTGGTTATATTAATTAGTGATGATTAGGCATGGGAAACCATAATTATGTCACATACATAACACCCCTTTGAAACTGCATATGAATCTAAACACAAAAGGCAGATGTGAACATCTAACCAGAGCTAGAACAAATCTGAAACTTAATTATATGACCCTCTAGCCTTTGTCTGAAACATAGCCAGTCATGACAGCTCTGCTGATGTTAAATTTCTAGAAGAAACTGCAAGTTTTATTTGTCCCAGAAGAGAAATGCAAGGTAGAACAGTCTCATATTCTGATTTCACATGCAGGTTATTAAATTCTGACTAAAAAAGGAAAAATAAAACATTTAGGTCCAATTCAGTTAATAAACAAGGAAGCTCTGAAACTAAAGAAACACCTTTGCATTAACTCACAACATTTATCCATTTGTCTGGGGTATGAACAGCTAAAAATCAGCCTCCCTTGCTCCTGTTTGCAGGAGATCCTGGCAGCCAGAGAATTATTTTCAGGAGAATTTCCTGAAGAGTTTCTCATGAATGACTGCAAAATTGTGGTGGTAGACACTGTACTGGGAAAACTTCTTCCAAGGCAGCTGTCTGAGGAAACTGTGGCAGGGAAGAGGGAGTCAGAGCAAGAAGGATTTTCCACCACTGTCCTCATGCCTAATTTAGGATTGAAATTTTTCACCTTCAAGGATAAAGAAAAGCCAGTCTGAGTTAGCATTCTTCCCCCAGTACATCAGAGATGTGCTTTATCCCAGCAGACCATTCCCTCACAGCAAGACTACAGTAAATAATGATGGTGGAGGTCACTCAGTCTAAATTTAGAAAAATATTAAACATTCCACTTTTCTATAGACTTCTGTCACCTACTGAAACCTACAGAAGCTCTGCACTGCAAGAGGAATTGTGGATCTAAACACCCAGGGTTATTCTTGTCATTCAGATGGCAGCATCCTGCCACCCTTTTAGGGAAAAGGACAAGCCCAGAATATGACAAAATTTCCATTAAAATTAATTCTTTGAAAAGTGAATGCTAGAAGAAACTGCATATTTTTGACCAAACAAATGTACTTTAAATGGACAGTTTGCAAATGTCAGGTTGAAGTGTTCCAAAGTTGGGAGCTGCCAGAATTAATGCTGCCTGTGTACTCTGCATTGTACTTGCAGGGTCTTTGTCACTGTTATTTCATTTTTTTTTAAATCTAAGTAACTTGACTTTGAAAGTTTGACTTGAAAATCTGGCATTTGCAGTTCAGGGAAACCCCACCTTGCACATTTTTTGTTCTACACTCACTCAATTACTGTTTGATGTGCTCTTTGCTTCCTGCTGTGCCAGCAGCAAGGGACACTGGTACAATATGGGCCAGGGTTATTAATTGACCCACAGAATCAACAGGCTTGGGGTCTTCACTGTTTCTACTCTGGGCTGTCAGATCAGTCCGTGACAGCCCAGTCCAGAAGAAAACCCTGCCCAGTAAGGGCCCAGGTGAGTGAGGGCCTGGGTGTACTCTGGGCAGAGCAAGGACTCATTAGGTGGCAGTGTCCCTTAAGGGACTAAAAGCACATGGTACTTCACATATTGTAACCCAGTTAGACTTTGGTAAGACATTCTGCCTGTCTTTTCCTCCACTAAACTGTAAAAGTGTTGTCTAATATTTATAAGCAGCAGTTCCCAAGCATTGCAAGCTGTTCTGTAACGATATTTTCAATTCAGTCTGAGACTCCTGAACGAAATTTCTGAAGTTACATAAATGCTTTCTTTTTCAACCTGAATTGCATTCAATATAATATTATAGAAACAATCCCTGCAAACATCTCACTTCAAGATAGGTTGTTTTTTCTTTTCCTTTTGCTCTTGGCAGTGGCTTTGTCAAGAATGACAGAGCAAAACAAACAGAACGGTATAAATGTTACTTTTCCTAAGACAGCAAACAAAGTCATGGACAACTGAGGTGGGAAACTGAGGCACTCTCAGAAACTCTGGCCTATGTCTGACCCTGGAGCTGCAGAGAAGGTTTTAATTGAGGAGCTCCTTGGAAGTGACAAGTCTGGGAGCTGTCAAGCAAAGAGAATGTGCTACCCATCTCTGCAACCATTGAAAAAGAGACACCAACAGAGGAATGCACAATTTAGGGAAGGTGCTTTTCATCACTTCAGGGTTTTTTCACCCTTACTTCAACTTGCTGCACAAGCAAGGCAGTGCCTTTTGGTTCCTCCTTTGATATGCACCTCCTGACGCACAAGGAAAAGGCTGCCAAAATCTGATAATAAGCACGACCCCTCTTCACTTTATCCCTTTCTCCATTCTTTGTTTCCTAAACCCACAGCCCTCACACAGGTCAGGATTCATCTTTCACAACCTGGCATGTTCTCTGCTGGCTTTCTTCCCTTTCCCCATCTCAGCACTTTCTTTCCATCAACTCCTCTGACACCACAGAGCCATGCACAACATCTGAGGAGCTGGCACAGGGCAGTCCATGTCAGGGGCCATTGCCACAATTCAACAGTGCAGATGACTGAATTAGAGGCTTTGGCCCAGCCTTATTTATCACTATTAATGAGGCTGAACCAAACATGCAATTCCTTGGGGTCTTTTGCATCAGTCCTCCCTTTCTGGAATCTTGACCAATCCCTCCATTCCACTCCACCTCAAGCAGCTGCCCCAGAAATTTTGAGAGCAGGACTGATGAGGCCACAGCTCAGCCCTTTTGTTTAGTGACACAGATGCATTATTAGGGGCTAGATTAAATAGGATTTGGGATGCATACACCCACAGGAGTTTTCTTAGGGGAAGATAAGAAAATATGGTCTTTTGGGAGATAGAGATTTTAAGGAAAGTGTAAGACCCTTTTTCAGACCTTGACTCTGGCTTGTGACTTTGCATATTTAGTTGACTCTTACTGTGACACACTACTTGGTCTTGAGGACTAGAAGCATGAATGGCACTTAAGAAATCAGCTGTAAAAATGCAGAGCTCTGGCCACAGGTAAGAATCTCTGCCATCAGAAATTGAGCATGAAAATGTTTTGTTCTGGGCTGCCACCACTGAGATTTTGCACAGAGTCGTCACTGGGGCTCAGACTCATGGTATGGCAAAACTCTGACAAACTTGGATGTGAGGGCACCAAAAACCACTGCCTCCATAGCTGAGCTGGGCACCTTTCCCTCTGCCTTTCCAATGCAATTTCCCAGGAAACTCATCAACCACTGAAAGTCCTTGGAACCAAACAGTAACAGAAAGCAATTGATTGAAAGCAATTCTTCTGCCTAAAGAGCTGGGTTTTACATTTGTTCTTCTTCCACACCTTCCCCTGTCTGGGTGCAACGCAAAGGAAATCTGTGCAGCTGATCTGGGATTTCACAAACCCAGGGATTATGTGCCACAGATCCTGACAGGCCCCTGTGCTCACAGCCTGGCAAACACCACAACTGTAATCTCCTCTCTGAGATAAAGTCCATCAATCTTATTCTTACACCGACCTGTCCCACTCTGCCCTTCAGGCAGACCTCAGAGAAAAGCCCTTCTTGGGAAGGATGTTAAAATCTGCCCTTCCTTGGTACCCTTCTGTTTAACTTAGTCTTTTGGCTGGCCTCCCATCAAAGTTGGGTCAACACATATCCATTTTGTCTGCTGAGCTGACTAGTTTTCAATAACAATTTCTCCTTCGTTCTGTAACAGAGATCAATAAAACTGCCCCTCTCTCATGTTGGCTGAGATTCCAGGAATGTAATTTGCCTTTTATTGTTGCTACTGCTTTGTTTTGTTTCCATTTTTCTTTCTTTTTTTCATTTCTTTTCTTTTTTCTTTCTTTTTTTCCTTTTTTTTTTTTTTTCCTTTGGCAAGGCACAGATCAATTTAGAAAGATGAAAATGACTTAGACTTTCACTCAAAGTAAAATCTGCACTTTATAACCCAGGATGTAATTTACAATTCTGTCATTAAACTCTGTTAATCCTATTATTATGAAGATAAATAATTACCCATAGCGAAGAAAGGGATTCCCAACAGAGTAGAATTATATTTTCCATCAGTAATGAAAAATATCCCTGCCGCAGTGACACTGGAAATACAGATAGTGAGTACTCCCAGGAGTCCCAGGAAAGGTTTGCTACGCAGGCAGTCCTTCATGGAGCTCGAGAGGGTAGCAGTCAGGAGAATCAGCATCAGGCTCACCAAAATCTTGCCCCTGGCCAAGAGACTGGTCTGGTGGAAGTCCTTCCAGAGGCTAAAGGATGCTAGTGAGTAGAGCTGCAGATCCTGGTGATCCAGCTGCATCTTGTGCATCAGTTTACAGAATTCGCTCTCCCACTTCTCCCCAATGAGGTCCTGGGTGACAGAGCCATACGTTTGGAGGTAGTAAGTGATTTGGATGGCTCTGGCTGATTTGACTCTCTGGTCCTTGCTGTTTGGCACTTCCATCACCCCTCCAAGCTGGTGGCCAATGAAACTGCTCCTTCCATCCTGGGAGAGAAAGCAGAAAAGATGAACGTGTGGTTATCGTGCTTATGACGTGGTGCAGAGACAGACTCTCTCCTCTCACAGACATGCCAAGAGCTCTGCTCAGGCACCACTGCACTCAACAGGAGCCTTGCCATTCACCTCGCTGGGCTTTGGGATCTGTCCCTGCTCCCTGCCACAACTCTCTTACTCATTACAGGCTCATTTGCATTACTGTGCTGCAGTTCAGGGACTGCTCAGGTACTCATTGCAGCCTCAGGGATTCCCAGGTATCCAGGACCAAAATATTGCATGCAAGCTCCTCACCCCATGGGAGAGGATGACCTTCCACATTTAACTGATGGCCAATGACGAATCTCCAATTACTACAAAAAGTTTGAGATGAAGATTAATTTCTGGGTGATTTGTGATTTCTTGACACTTTGGAAATGATTTTTGGAAGTTGGAAATGTACAGCAAATGAATCCTGATTCCTCAGGATACAGACAGATCCACAAAGTTTAATAGTTATTCTGTCTCCAGAAAAATATAATTAAAATCAGACTTTTTGAATTTTTAATTTGAGATTGCATGGATTTATATCGGTGACACAGAGAAAAAAATCTACCTTAAACCTAAATTTAACCAGAATTTGGTTTTTTATACATTTCAAGATTATAAACCTTACTGTGGTCTCCCTTATTCTGGTAAATGCTAGGACATATAAAACTCCACGACAATCAGCAAAGGACATATCTAGTCCACTCAGCCTCTGTCTGTTAACAAGACCAGGCATTTTTTTTTTTTCTGTAAAATTTATCTGTCCCCATTTAAATATTTGTTTTGGGTTTTTTTTCCTTTTATTGTTGGAAGGATTTAATAAGAAAGATCAGGTAAGAAAAGTCCTTTCTCTTTAGCTACTGGTTGTAGAATAATTGTATGTGCCCCTTCCAAGACAGGGGAAGCCTGTGTAGACTTAGAAGACCAAATCCAGTTACAAACTGAGGAATAAGGCTCATTGATAAAATTGTCCCAGCACAACTAATCTCTTTGATCAAAAAAGTCTAAATCCAGGGATTGTCTTTAGCACACCAAATAATATTTTGCTTTCTCCCCAGCATAAATTGGATTATAAATTTTCAGATTTATTCCTCTTGTATTCAATAAAAACATAAAATTATCAAGGCAGTTGATGTCTAAACTACCTTGCAGCAGTGAGCTCATATGAGATAACAGTCTTTGCCTAGGCACACTACTGGAATGAGCTGACAGCTTGAATCTGGGAGAGGTTCTGGCCTCCACACACACACACACACACACATGGAAGTAGTCATTTGCAAAAGGCCAGAACCATTTGAGGGAGACAGTTTAACATGTATTGCAGCCAGCATTACCCATTTCTAGAAGCACCTGTGCTGAATGCAGGTCATTATCTGAAATTGCCATACCTGCTCATAGTAATAATCCCCATCCTAAGGAAAAATCTGTGAAATGAGGCTTTATAAAACTTAGACGTCGTCCAGCATGTTGACTCATTTAGCAAATAATTATCAGAAATCTGGAGGCAGTGTTTAAAATGTTTTATGTACTCACCTTGCCTTCAATCAGGTATGTGAAGGAGGTAATCCTCCCACTGAGAAATTTCTACCTATGCCTTCTTTCATGGCATGAGCTCACACTGTTCCCAGCTTTGCCTGCCACAGCCCAGGGAAGGTGACAAAGTACTTTTCAGAAGTTCATTTATTTCCCTATTCCCAGTTGTTATTTCCCACCAAAAGAGCGGCTTCTGGCAAGGGTATCCTGGCATGAGCTGACACAAAAGGCGAACTGCAGTCTAGTGCCAGCTTCCCAAATCACCTGGAGCTCATTGCAAATGTCACATAAGCAGAGACAGCTATCACAGAGGGGCAGCTGCTGCTGTTCAGACTCCAAAAAATCCTCATCCCCAACATTTCATGCTCGAATCCTGTTTGGATTTTTTATTTCTACTCTTTCTAAGGACAGGTCACAGCTAACACTCCAACACTCGCAAAAAGTGCATTTCCAAGCTGGTAATTAAGGCTTGAGCAATGCAGTCCTGGCTCACATTGGATGCAACTTTGCAGCTAAAAATCCCCACTTGGCACTGCTTTGAAATTTTGGAGAGAAATTTCACATTTCCTCAGTGTCTGGGCAGTGCTGACATTCAGAGGCTTGCTGCAGGATTCTGTAGCAGCGCAGCGCAGCCCAGCCCAGGCAGAGCACTGTAATTCAGATTTCATTGATTCACTGCGCAGCAGGCACGGCAAGGTTATGGGAAACTTTGTGATGACCATCTGCCTTCCCCTGCGAAGGGTGCAGCGAGCGACGCCACATATCAAAGGAGGCAGCAGAGCAGGCACAAATAAGTCATGTTCTGCTGTATCTCCCATGAAACAGCAGATAAAGGCTATTTTTTACTCTGATGTACAATAGGGCACCCAGCTCATATGTCAGCAAAATAGAGAGTAAGCTTTCAGATAGAATCGAGGAAATCACAGGCACTGGATTGCTGTGAGGACATTTTATCTGTTCCCTCCTTTCTGGGGGCAAACTGTTTCCTATCTAAGCAAGGGTTTTGCCTTTGCTATTGTGCGCAAACATGGACGTGGCACCACAGCACTTGGGAAAATGGCGCTCTTCTCTGATACAGTTCTTGGAGAATAATACAATCATAGAGCAGCTTGAATTGGAAGGGACCTTAAAGATCATCTCATTCCAAGCCCTCTGCCATGGGCAGGGACACCTTCCACTAGTCCAGATTGCTACAGACCATGTCCAACCTGTCCTTGGACAGGTCCAGGGTTGGGGCAGCCACAGCTTTTCTGCCATGGTTACAATCTTAGCGAGGAAAGCAGAAGAAATAGGGGGGGAAACAGTCTTTTGTTCACCCCATTTTATGGATGACCACTGATGTGTAGGAAAATAGAGACCCTGCCAACATGAATTTCAGCACCTCCCAGAGTCCAAGACAGGGACCTACATATTCTTGGAGTCCCATGGGAGCTTCAGAGGAGTTATTCACTGCCCCAAGTTCTCTGTTGTCCTCCAGGACCAACTTAGTGAAGGAACAAAGCATGAAGGGCTAAATTTCTGAACTAAGCCTAAGGTCTGGGAAACAAAATGTGGCCACAATGACTTGTGTAAGTGATGCCTGAAGAGCCAGGCAGGTTTTGAATGATTCCACATAGTTCTCCATGAAAAAAGGTGCTGTCTGCTGATAATTAGTGCATCCTTCCTGGTATATGCCTACATGTTCCTATTTTTAATTTCATAACGTATTTTGATGTTTCAGACCACAGACCTCTTACACTTTTCATCTACATCTGCTGCTACTCTCTGATACTATATACAGAAAAACAATCCCCCGAAAATAAGTAATAATAATAGTTATTGGTTGTACATGATTTTATGCCCCATGTATCTCCAGAGGATCTACAACAGAAGATGCTAATTGACTTTAGCAAGGTCACTTGCATGGTTAGACTCTTGTTTCAAGTTCCCGGGCTGTGTCTATGTGTCTTTCTCTTTTCTTTTTTAATTTTTTAAAAATGTCTGATGAAGTCTTAACCATGTCTGTTCTTCCAGATTCTGATGGCAGGTAATTCTCTCCAGACCTGAGCATCTTTAAAGATGCAATGAAATATAGATCACCTGCTGGAGCGTGTGCTATTTCATCTAAAACAGGGGGCAAGAAAAATTCTTTGCTTCGATGGACATTATAAAACTGTTTTTTCTGTTCTCCCTTCTCTTTTTCGAGTTGCCCCAAAGCCATTTGATATATTTAGACTCTGAAGGGGAGGAGAATGAGAACTAAGATGACAGGCGTGAACAGCTTCACCTTCTTTTCCCCCAGCATGATGGACTTTGCCACCTGCGTCCATGCAGACCTGACCTTGCTTGTGGTTGAAAATCCAAACCCCTTGTTTGTTCAGCAGTAAGATTCACTAATAGTGAATGAATGGGTACAGAAAAAACTCATACTATGTTTCAGGCTGGAAACTTATCTGTAAAGGATGCTTGGGCCCTTAATTTCCCAAGAAGATATGTAAGGGGCATGGGAAGTTTGACTTGCTCCAGAGCTGAGGGCCTCTCGGGTTAAAGGAAACTAGCAGCACATACTGAGCTAAATATCTTCTGCTAGTGGTAATAGCAGTAGGCACAGATCCTCTCAGCATGCAACCCAGAGGGACACTAGAAATACTCCCTCACTACTAAAATTACCTGTGGCATTTTTTTGGTTTCTTTAATATTTTCAGTGCAGCTGCTGCAGGCCCAGCTCCCACACGGAGGTTCTCTGTTGTCACTGCAGCACCAGCCCTCAGCAGGGCCTTACCATCTGCTGGGGTGTGTTCTTTGTCCAAGATCACTAAGATCTTTGTCCAAGATCACACTAAGTTAGAAAGAAAGAAGGGCTGTAGCCAGTGCAGTGAATGGCAGGGGGGGCCAGCTGTGGGGATTGGCTCTGAGGGACGACATTTAGTGTGGGCCTGGCAGTGGTAATTCAATGTTGGACTCAGTGATCTTAGAGGTCTTTTTGAACATAAATTATTCTATCATTCATCTCTGCTCCAAATGGCATCAGACTCCACTGGTTTTTCTCTCACAGGAAAAAGGAGGGTTTGAGGTATTTTTGAGAGGGCATGGCTCCTGCCTTCTTAGCACCCCACTCAGGAGAGGTTGGGCTGGTGAGGGTTTTAAAACTCTTTTCAGATCCCTGGCAACAAGCAGAGGAGCCCTTGTTCCCTACTCCTTGATCACTCTCATTTAAGTACCCCTATAGGACCTTAGCCAGCAAATTTATCTCTATTTTTATTTTTCTTTAACTGCTACCTCTCATCAGCTGGAGTGATAGATCATTATCAAGCAACATTATAGAAATGTTAGGATAAAGCATGCCATCATGTTTTCATGCTATTTTATCTTAAAAGCTTAAACTGTTCAACAGAGGGCAACCAGGAATGTCTGCTGAAATACATTGTGTGATAAACATCCTAATGAAATCAATGCAGTTGTTTCTCCCTCTGATAAGGACATTCCTACTCTGCTGTAGGTCACAGAAGGTATTATGCTAAAAACCACAGAAATTAGCATGAAGCAAGATGCTTTTCAGCCAGCTGCCAGTTTTCAAGGTAAAAAAAAAAAATCCCCTTTCATTTAGGTTTTAACATATTGGGCTGCTCATGTTCCTTTCAGCCTCACTGTAAAACTTTGAAGGAAGGTTTTTTCTCCTCAATCAAACTGATTTTTCTGTCCCTGTCCTTAGTACAGTTACGCATGGAGATCTTGTACCAGTCGATCCCTCTTACGCAGCCACCCATTACCAAAAATTCTGGCAGCATTCCTTTCCAGAGCAAAGCACGTAATGCTGATTCATGCCAGCATTTTCCCACACGTTTTTATGTAGCAGTTTTCCTACCCTTCCAGCTGTGTAGGTGCAGCACTGTTTGCTGTGCAGCTGTTCTGTATGGATGAAGGATGGAGGGAGCATCCAGAGCAGGTGAACACTGAGGGCAGCACATTTGAGGGAGAGCTGCACCTTGGCTGGCTGGGAACAGGGACAGAGCGATGGCCAAGGGATCTGTTCACACAGCAAAAATGAATTCTATGAAAGTGGCCATGAGAAGCTATCCAGGAAATAATTGTCTGACTCTGTGCTGCAATAAAGAAGAATTCATTTATTTCCAGCTACTCAGCAATGTTGAGGCTCAGCTCACCAGCTGGCCAAACAAATTTGGTTTACAGTCACTGTGAAGAGTTGGGCACATCTAAAGGATGATCTGCTCCATCCTGAGGTACAGGTCAAAAGCAGATTTGATTTCTGCAGTTGCCAGTCTCCCCACTTAAAGTAGAGGCATGAGATTGCTTAAGACTTGACCCCAGATTTTATCATGCTAAAAACTGCCTGACCTGCCTTGTCATTCCTGGCTCACATCAGCCCCTTCACAGACGTGTCCTGCTGGTTAACAAACCCACAGCCCTTCAGCCCTTTCCCAGGGAAATCATGGACATCCAGGGTGATTTTTAAGTGAAAGAGAGAAGTACACAGTGCACCCAAAAAGAAACCAGAACCATCTGGCACCTCTTTCTGATGACTCTGGGCCTATACGCCTATCCTTAATGGCTTTGGGTTTCTAGCTTTTAATAAAAGAAACAAGAGCAGATGAAAAGTGTTTCAAGGGACATATATTGTAGTATTTATAACAGAGAATAAGAGAAATGTCCCTAGAAGTAAATCAAATTATAGAAGAATTCATAAGGGTGCAATAGCAAAGTGTGACTGCCGTTAGAGAGCTTTTCTCTTTGGAGGAGCTTCTGGCAGTGCACAGGCTGCTTCTGAGTTGTGCTCCTCACTTTGTTCCTTCAGTGTCACCCTGTCAGGTTTTCTGAGAATCATAGTGTGGTCAGGGCTGGAAGGGACATTTGAAGTTCACCTGGTCCAACCCCCTGCAATGAGCAGGAACATCTTCAGCTAGATCAAGTTGTTCAGCCACACCCAACCCAGACATTAATATTTCCAGAGATGGGGCATCCACCATCTTTGGACAAGCTGTCCCTGTGTCCCACCATCCTCAATGGCCATCTCTGTCAAGGCAAGGGAAGGACAGAAGGGAAGCAAAAAAGGCTCTAATTTCACCTTCTGCTTCCCTTGCACATCCCACTGGGAAGAAAATACAAGATAAGCTGTCTCCCTCCTACACCAGCTTCACTCCACTTCCCTCCTAGATTATATTTCATCTTTACATCCGTTGCAACCCCCCTTCAGTCTTTGTCCTATCTTCAAGCTCTTTGTTGCTCAACTGATCCCTGACTCCCAAGGTCAGATTGCCATTCAGTCCATCTCAGATCCCATCCCAGTTCCTTTTGCAAAAGAGGAATAGATTAATTGCCCAGCAGAGCTTTGTCCCCAGCTGTCCTGAACAGCACCCGTGCACCCAAGGACACAGTGGTGTCCTTGAAGCTGATGAGCAACACCCACACGGGCTGTGATCACTCCTCTCCCTAGGTGGGAAGGGTGCTGGAAGATAGCAGGGTCACACACAGCACAAAGAGAACTGCAAGCACTGGGGGATAATTTTGGGCTACAGCTGGTCTCTCTGCCTTTTCCTTCTGTGCCCTCCATCAGGAGCAGGACACAGGCACAGCAGTGAAACAGCTTTGGCACAGACTGTTCAGGCAGGTGAGCTGGTGTCGGCAGCCCAGCCCCCCAAGATGGGTGCCGGGGTGAAGGGCACAGCTTTCTTTGGATGCCCAGCAGCCTGGGGATGTTGGGATGGCTTGCTCAGGAGGGAGGTGGCTGGCTGAGGGAAGCTTGTGGGTGACACAAGTTCAACTTCCACAGGAGATCTGTGTCAGCAGGACCTCTGAAGTAGGAGGTTACTCTGGGTGTGTAAATCTACCGGGTCATGTATTAAAACATGCCTGTCCTCTTGTTTGAAGCAGGCACTGTCCTTGGAGTTTGTGCTCTGCCCTGCCCAGGATCTGCCTCGAGGCAGAACCTTGGGACCAACCTCTGCTTTTCCTAGCCTGTCCCTGCCGGTGGAGGAATCACAGAGCAAAAGGTATGGCTGCATCTGGCCCCTAAATCCTCCAGGATGAAGGATGATGGTAAAAGTAGCCAGTGCAGATCAGAACTTTTGCAAGGAAATGCCAGGTGAAGGGAAATCCAAGCTCCTGCATTTCATGGTAGAGTTGTGACTCTCCACCTATGCAAACTGGGAAAACATTTAAGCCTCTGAGAGTTGCTAAGCCATGCAAACTGCCAAGGTACAATTGGAAAAAGAAAAAGGCGCTGGTCTCTGTGGTCTTGCCCACAGCTACTCTTCATCCCAAAGGATTTTGTTTGTGCCAAGGAGAAACACAGGAATGAATCATTGACTGCAATGCCTCGAGGGAATTGCATAAAATACCAATATTTGGATATACACAGTTAAGAACTCTCACTGACATATGCAGGAATGTGTTTGAAGAATGCATTTACTGTCTCTCATGTTTGGCAGTCTCTATGAATCTATATCATGAGTACTTTTAATCAATGAATACTCTATATTAATTCTGATTTCCCTCACAGCTTAAGTTCAATATTAAAAATGTTCAAAGGAAAGGAAGAAAATTGCAGCGAGTGTTTAAAATATAAGTGCTTTTTCAGTGCAGACCAGCAGTCCATCTAGCCTGATTTTCACTCTCGGTCCATTTCTGAGCTATGATGCACAAAGACGGTGTCTTCCACCACACAGGTGGAAGATGCCTTTGAGAGTCTCAGAGTATTTTTGATTTTCCAGCTCTTCAACAAAAAAGGAAATTAAATGAGCTGCTTGGAAGGAGGAGGAAAAATAGAACTGCTCAATTTTTTTAATAGATAAATCCTTCTCCTAAATGCAGTGATTTGAATTATATTAGCAACAACAAGTGAATTAATGAATTATAGCTATCTTTGTACCCGAGTGAAATTCAACAGTTTTGTTATCTCAAGAAGGTCTTGCATTTCTCCAAATGGAGTAAACAGGACAACATTCGACCAAAATTCTTACTATCTCTTGTGAATATTTAATCTTCAGATTTCTTGAGGTCCGTGGAGATATAGGTTGAACAAGATCCTAATTAATTAAATAAAAAAAGACAGCAGAATACACAAAGAATATAGAAAGTCTTCTTTCTTGTTTTCTTTCCATATCAGCAAAAGCAAAAGATATACAAGTGCTTGAAAAACTTAATCCCATACTCCAGAAACCCAAGCTAAAGAGATTTGGGGGAGGATGAGAATGGGATCCAGTGACTGTCCCTAACAGGAGATTCTAAAGAGAGGACACACGTTTTCACTGACATATTTGTGGGCCCTCTTGCTTTGTGAGCATCCCACTGTGTGCCTCTTCTAATTGCTTTCCTTACACCACTTAAGTCCAATACATAGAAGAAATAGGAAGGAAACCTACCAGAAAGTGAAAGGGATTGGATTTGCCTAGTTTTATTACTTCATTTAAAGGAAATGTTAAAAAACAAACAGTAGAGAATAAAAAATGAGCAGTAAAGAAGATCCACAGGAATCATTTAAGCTTTTACAATCTGAAGTTTCAATAATGACACAGAAAAGGGTGCTTTTTTCTTTTTAAATTATGTTTTATGTTGGCAAACATCTCTTTAATTTATCTGTCTCTGCTCATCCTGTTTTCTCCAGGGACCAGCAGCCAAAGTACTGAACCACTGCAGAAATGTTTTATGAAAGGCAGGAAGAAAAGAAGTAACTGAGAATCAGACACAGCCAAGTGGTGATGTGGCGAGATTTTGAGGTTAATTTACAGGTAACTGGATTAGCTAAGCCCAGCCTTTGAATACAAGATGCTGCTGTGCTCTTATCCAAGTCCTAGTGGGGACTTATACTCTGACAATGCTCAGTAAGATATAACAAGGCACTGCACAAAGCAGATACAGTTGAGGACACTTAACACTTCTAGTTGAAAATTCCTCTTTTCTAAGAGATAATTAATCACTTTTCCCTCTTTTTTTATTATTCTCAAATTTGGCATTGTGAAGCAATTTCTCTACCGTGAAGCATCCCTCCCTTCTCTTCAGCACACACTGGGTTTTAATGAGTTTGGCCATTTGTTAGCTGGAGAGAGCCAAAAAAATGTCTACTTTCAGATGTTTTCCTTTTTTTATTCTTTTTTCTTTTTTGACATGGTGCTGGGTGAGGATCTGGGAAGGGGAAGTGGGAATGAGGCATTTATTAGGCCTGTGTTTATGCATTAAAATCTAACTAAAGCTGGGGTTCTGTTGACTCCCACCCAGGGTAGTTTAGCATTCAGTACATTCATAGAGATTTTTGACACCCACATTTGAACACCAGCAGGTAGCTTTTATATTTGCAAATTCTGGCCCAAGATCACCTTGTAATGTGTTCCCTTCATGGTAAAATCTTGTGTTCTTAGTAGCCCATAGAGATGAAGGTGTTGTCATGTGCGATCCTCTAACAGGTCTTTAATTCTTATCCCAGTTAAAAAAGCAAAGCCTGTGGCATCATGTGGAATTGTTCAAAAACATGTAGGTGTGATGTCTTGGGGACATAGTTTAGTGGTGGACTTGGCAGTGTTGGGTTAATTGTTGGACTTGATGTTCTTTCCAACTTAAATGATTCTATGATTCTCCACCTTGAGCTTCCCATTGCCTCTCATCACTGCAGAGCTCTTACACTGGAAGTTCACTGACACTGGGAGGGCTGGATTTCTGGATTTTCTCAGTCATACCCTGTGGGAGAGGGGGTCTTGCACTGTCCCAGCACAGGGCACATTCCAGTGATACACCAGTGTTACACAACAGCGTGAAATAATCAGGAAATCTTACTTCATCCCAAACCCTTCACCTAGAGATTGCAGGGGGTGCTACTGAACAAGGTCTGCATGCTTGGAAAATTATCTCAATGCAGCCTCTGTGCTGTGCAGGACTGCTGTGCTGGGAGGACACAAGCAAAGTCCAGCAGATGCTGAGGTCTCGGCTCAGACCATAATCACTGGTCACCAGTGAGGTTCTGGCAGGGTCCAGGACCCTGCTGTGCAAACACAGCTGGAGAAGCTGCCCTTGCTCCACAAATCTTCCCATTCTGGTGCTGGACTTTATTTAGTAGCTGTATTTCTCAGTGTGAACTGGCGATGCTGCCAAAGGAGAGGTCCCTTTCCTCTCTGTCCTAAGCTTGCATCTCCTCCCTGCCAAGCTTGGGAGCAGCTGCTCATGTGGTGTGTAGTGAAATGGATTGGAGAAATAATCCAGGTTTATGCAAACTGAACAGGAGGGGAAGAAGAAAAAAAAATGAAAGAACAAAAAACAAAGATTTAATCCCCTCATCCCCTCCTTGCTGCCATCTGGCAGAAGGTTTCTTTAATTTTCTCTGCTCAGACCCCCCAGTCTGGTGGTGATATCAGCTGTGCCACACCTGAACGGATCCATCCTAAAAGTGGCTGTATTTCACAGCTGAGTATTTGTCCTTACTCTGGGTACACAATCCTTATTATCTTCAAGAAGAGTTTCTGATTTGGATGTGCCTCTTCAGCCAGAACAAAGCTCAAAGCATGAGAAGCCACAATTGAGGCTCTGAAGTACTGAGCCCAACTGCCTAACCAAGGCATCAGGTTGGAAATGTCAGGACTACTGTGAAAATGTCAGGACTACTTCGCTGCCTGCTACAGGAAAAGAGGAAAACAGGGCACCTCTGGAGGGAAATTTTTGTCTTAAATGGACTGAATGTCATTCTTAAGGATTTTAGTCCTCCTAAAGCCTACAATGCCCCAAAGCCTAGTTTATGTACCTTCATAAAATGCTTGAAGTTAGGTTATATGTGTTCCTAGATGTGTACTTTAATGTAGTGCTGCTGTTAAAAATAAGCTCAAGATACAAAGTGGGATTAATATTTAATTACTGTGTATAAGCACTTCTGAAGAAATGCAGAAATTCTCTGTAAATAATATTAGCATTAACAACCATCTTTTCAACTTATTTCAGATGTTTCCTTGCAATACATCAAAGCTTTTCTCCCTAAATATACATTTTACAATTACTGTAATGCAATAGCTGTTAAAAAACAAAAAAGATTTTTCAAAATCACCTGCAGTGCAAAGTGATTTTTTTCAATTTTATATTAGTATAGTCTATTTGGAAAGGTTTTGGTTCTGGCAGAACAGGAAGGATTGGACTTTTAATTCTAAAACAAAAATGTTGCAGATGGCGGGACCTTGTGGTATCTAGCCACCTTTGGATTTCAAGCAAATATTTAGGGAAAAATTCTGATAGAGTAAGCCAAAGAGTAATCAGATGGTAAAGCACTTCCAGATGATGGAATTTCAGCATTTGTCTTCTGAGCACTCTGCAAAATCTCTGTCTCCCTGCTGCAATAAACTGCCAATATCTGGCAATCTATTTTGGATGAGGATGGCATTTAATTCCAGTTCCTTCACTGGGAGCTAATTCCTTATTCAGATTAATGTATTTTAGTTCTTTTGCAACTGTCTAATAATAATAATTTCCAAAAAGAGTTTTTCAAAGCCCTGTCAGAGATTTGAAGTGAGAAAAAGTTGCAATGGACTTGAGAAGGAGCCTAGATTGCCCCTGTGAAATTTTTCTGGGAAGTTTTTTCTCATGTCAGTGCAAACACAGATTATTCCCTCAGATTTTTGGAAAATCTTCATCTGACATGAGCCTTTTCTGTAAAGATCTCTAGATTTAGCATATCCTCATGCTTACAGAAATTTCATGGAACTTTTTTTTTTTGGGCAATTTGAAATGAAACTATAGTGGCATTCACGTCACCTAATTTTAACCATCTGAAAAGTTAATGCATGAATAATATGAATATTATTTCTCTCGTCCATTTTGTCTCTGAAAGGTGAGTTTCTCCTGTCCTAATGTAGATGTTTAGAAAAACTGAAGTTAATTACTCCTGGAGGTTCACCCTTCTATCCTCTGGCTGCACATTGGGCTCACTTTGGATTAGATGTTGAATAAAAAAGGGTTCATGTTAGAGGAAACAGATGTGTTGCTATCGTGACTCTCTGCATGAGCACCCACAAATTTCTCCATCACAGACCCTCATTGGAAGGGTCACAGCCTGACTCTGAAGACCAGACCAGGTCCCATTCACTGCAGCAAAGGCCCTGACATTGTGGACAAAAAGAGGAGAAGAAATGGCCTGACTCCACAATTCTTTTCACAAATATCACCAGCCATTTCCTAGACAATCATTCTGCAGTCATGCTCAAGTTGGACAAGAAATAGTAGGATATGATCCAGCTGAATATTTCATAACTATCCTGTTCAACTAAGTTTTAGGACTGCCTGCTACCATAATTTTTCCCTGGCACAACCAGAATACAATTAAGAAATGACAAAATTCAACAGGGGCAAAATGGAGCCAATTTGTGACATTAGGGGTATGAGGATTTTCAAATTTGAAGTGCTGGGGAACAATCAAACAATGCACAACATGGCAAAAGGACTTCTACAAATCATCCAAATCCAAATCAAATCACCCATCAAAAATCCACAGTCAGCAAAAACTCCAGAAGAGGACTTGTTTCATTCTAGAAAGGAACAGAACAAAAAGAACAAAGAGAAGCAAAATTCCATCAATGCTTCCCTGACAATTTAACACATCCTCTGGTGCCTCCAAAGCACTGTTCAAGCTCTACACAGGGAACTGTGTGTGTCCTGCTGAGCTTGATCTGCAGGAAGGTGAAGGAGGAAGGAGAACATCGAGTACTGAAATGTCTGTACTTGCAAAGCAGAGTCCGAGGTAAAAGTAAGTGCCTTCTCTCTGGGGGCTGCAAAACTCCAACTTCAACATCAATTTTGTCTTTGACCTTGGTCATGTCACCTCAGTGCTGCACCTTCACTTTGAGATTGGCAGAACTCAGCTAACAGAAATCGCTTCCAAGGGAGGACCCTATGTTGCCCTTTGGGCACCAGAATGCAAACAAAGCTCTATAGAAAATGGTATTATTTTCTGCTCAGCTTTCTAACTGCTCTGGATCTGTCTGTATAAATTCTGTGACTCAGCTGCTGCTGACATGTCCTCCTTGCTTAATATTATCTGTGAACTTCACTCCCGTGCAATTCAATTCCATTTCCTGATAATTAATAGAGATGTTAGATGAGACCAGACCTAACACAAATTCTCCAGATACCCTGCAAGATACCTTCCATAAACTTGTTACATTATCATTTATCATGATTCCTCATTTACAATCTTTCAGCCAGTTTCCAACCCACATGACTGATTTCCCATCCAAGCCAATCTGAATTCATTTCTCTATTAGGGTTTCCTCATAATCCTGCACTGGCCAGGAAATGGGTTAGACTGACCTTATAAACCTTTTATGTGTTTGACCTCTTGATGTTATATGGGAGAGGCTCATAAAACTCCAACAGCTCCTTGAATTCTCCAGAAGCACCACAACCCTCCTTTATGATGGGAAAAATCAATGTAAAGGAGAAGTCACAGCAGAATATGAATTCTTGAATGCATTGCCCTGCACCAAAACCACCATCCCAAACCCCAAACTGCTCCTTTACCAAACATCTGGAATGTTGCTCTTTGTGACTGCTGTATCCTCATTGAAGAGGCTGCAGGAAAAGCCAATTCAAACGGTTTAGGTGTGAACCTGAGACGTTTAAGCTTCATCCTGGGCTATTCCCTATCCTGGTTATCGTTTTTTTAGCTGCTTTAAAGGAAATGAAAGCACATCCCATTCTGCCTTATTTTCTTTGTTATTTTTGCCATTTAAAAATGTTATTGAGTTTTCCACAACGGAAATATCAGAATAGTTCCTAAAGGAGCTTTGTTCAGATCTGTTAAGTAGTGACAAATGATCTGTTTTAACTTGCCTTTTGAAGTGAATGTTGTGATGAAAAAAACATGGATCATATGAAATTACAGCATTTGGCATTTATATAAGACAAATTTCTCTTCAAGGATGTCCTCTTTCTCCCACTTCTAAAATCTGATAATTAAGGCAAGAAGATGGTAGAAGTTGTAAGGATAGAAACTTTATTCTTTTAACAGTATAAAAAAAAAAGCCACCCTTTTTTTAAAAATTGAATTCCCAAAACCAAAAATGAAATGCTTTATGAGACCAGGGGAGCTCTTAAGCTTGTCAAGCTTGTGAAATTTATTTTAGGGTATATACCTAAAGCCTAATGCTTGTGCTAATCTTGAAGCCTGGGGATAGAAAAGAGTGGAGAGACATTTGTAAATCTTCAGAAATGTTCACATTTCTCTGCTGGTGTCCCAAGTTTCTATGCCATTTACAATGACAAATCTGTTGTGCACCAACTGGGTGACCGGTGTTTTCTACGTGCATTTGGGAAATCAGTTATGGACAGGAAAATTAAGGCTAGTTAACAAAGAAACACCATTGTTAGAATATTTATTACAACATATTCCAGCCACTCCTGAAGAGAAGGGGTTCGTCACCTGGATGCAAAAGTCTACATGTTGAAATCTCTTTTGGGGGATATTTTGTGTTTGTCTATGAATAAAACCTCACTCAAAGAGTCAAGAACATGAGCAAACTGAACTGTGACTTTTAGGGGAAAAATGCACATGAATATTTCCATGTTGCATCTACTCGGCACTGAATTTGTTAATGTATTTGTTTAATGTATTAAAATCTGCACTAAGAAGTCATCCTGGAAAATGGTTAGGAAATAGGTGATTTATATTTAAGTCACAGATTCTGTCATAGAGATGGAATTGCATTATGAAATACTGCTAACAACATCTTTCTTCTTAATGAACCACAAAATTTTTTACAAACCAAATGGGCTTGGAAACTGGAAGCCAGTATTACTTGTCCCACCAATACAGTGCCTTGCTCTTCAGTGTAAAACTGCTTTTATGAGAGCCAGAGCACCCTCCTGGTGGGTAAATTCGTGTGCAGGGGCATTGGGCTGTGTCCTCAGCCAGCTGGGTGAGTTTATTTTGCTGCGATTTTCCTTCCCTAAAGTTTGAACATGGGAAAAAATTTCCTCTTAAAGAGACTTTGATGTTTTTCCTCCTTTATTTTCTAATCTGAAGTATAATGTGAGAGCAAAATATTTTTGGAACAAATTTGAAAGACTGTCTAGAATGAACCATTTTAATATGAAAAACCAGGAACATTTTGTTAGGGGCGTGTCAAAATGAAACTGTGGGAACCTGCCCTTATCCCTCTATCTTCCAAAATGAAATTAGGGGCAGGTGGACATTGTTTCAAAAATGCTTTTGGTTTCAAGATTACTGTAACTTCAGATGGAAAAAAGATGCAGCTGAAGATTTTTGGGCCAGCCAGGTCATGTATGATTTAGTCCAGGTAATTCAGCATTTAGAACAGAAGCAGCAAAACCCTCCATGGCACCCGCTGAATCGTAGCACCCTTTAGGAAGCTGTTGACATGTGTGCAAAAATGCACCATGCATGTGGAAAGAATAACACTTGCCCCTCAGGCTGATAACACTTGTGGAACACTGGTGGAAACAATTGCACAAAGTGTAAGAGAAGCAAGACCCCGTCCTCCACTAGGGCAGCTTTTCTGTCTTGTTTCAGTGCCAAACTTGGGTTTAGTGTCTCAGAACTGGCCCGGTAGGGGCTGTTTATCCTTACATATTGTGAGAGATGCATCTCAGGTGTTTGGGCTTCCCTGTGAAGTATTTAATGGGGCCTCCCAGGTCTACCATCATTAGCACAAGGAAATAACTGTGGCAGGCTGGAGATGAATCTTTAATCCCCCTTGCATACCCTTGCTTACACAGCATTGCACTAGGAGTCTCAGTGGTGTGTGTTGCCTTCAGAGGTGTGGGGCAGGAAGGCAGGACTGCCCTTTACCTTCTCAGATGCCCTCAGCACAGACAAGCAGGCTTTAGGGCTTATGTAATTTAAAAAAAAGAATTGTTCTGCAAGACACCAAAATATTTGCCATCATACGTACTCAGGAAATGTTACACATATGTAGTGCCAACTAAATTTTTAGCTATAGACCATTATCAGGCCAAAACTTTCTGCAAATTAGCCATCTAGTGACACGCCAGTCTCACAACCCATGATCACCCAACAGTTCCCTGGCTGTGTGCCAGTTTGCTGGCAAGAGTGGACTGGAAGAGGGTGTGCTTGGTGGCAAAACATAAAACCAGGGAGAAAAGCTGATCTGGACAACTCACAGCTGTGAAGGCTCTCTGGTGTCTTGCAGAGGTGCTGCTGGGCATGCAGGAATGCTGTTGTGTAGGAATTGCCTACCAATGTATGAGTATGCTAAGGAGAAGGAAAAGAACTTCAGCAGAATTTCATACCAGAGCTGCTACCAAAAAAATGATAGCAATTTGGCCCTTGAGCTGATTCCACAGTGTATCTTTTCAGATGGAAATCTCCCTGCTGCCACCAGCTCACCCTGGCTACTGTCATCAGAGATCTCCAGCACTTCACCTTAAGCTCCTGCTCTGAAGTGTTGTGACCAGTGTAAAAGTGAGGCCAATTCACACCCAGTGACTCCAGAGCTGGGACAGTGACATGTGCCACTGCATGAGATCATCTCTGCAATGCTCAGGAGCTCGGTCACTGCTCTCTCCCTTTGTAGGATGCTTCACAGCCTCACTTCCAAGAACTTCCTTTATTGCCTGTTCACCACAAGAGCACCTTGCCCCTTGGTAGGTAGGCAAACAGAGAACAGAACAAATACAGTGAGGAAAAGAGGTGTAAAAGAGTTCCTAGCTTGCTCCTTCGGCCTCTCATTGTCTTCCCCTCTCGATCACTGAGAGTATCTGCTTTCCCACATTGTTGGAGGCTTTCATTTATATTTAAAACTGTTTTACAGCTCAAGCCCCAGCCACATCTCATTGTTTGCAGTATGAAGGTGCAGTGGATGTGGGGTCTGCATAAATTTAAAACTTTCAATAGAAATGCAAGATCACGGTTTCCCCAACTCAATTCACTTCTCTTGGAAAACCAGCCAAAGGGTTTTTTTGTCATAACCACTGCATAGAGGTCTTTTATTTCAATGTCTGAAGAGGTTAAATATGGGTTTTGCTCTTAGATTACTATTTTCCAAATGCCTATCCCAGCCTTACATACATCATTTTTTGCCAACAAAGATATGTCTGTAAATGGATACCCACACATGCATAAAAGATGCTAAATAATTTAAGAACTTCTTTTTGGCCATATTTATCTAATTTTGTCCTTGCAAGGCTCCTCTCACTTCTACCATAGAATATATATAAGGATCTCTTCTCTCCTCTCCTCTCCTCTCCTCTCCTCTCCTCTCCTCAAAAATATCTTTCTCTGGGAAAATGTCACATCTTCTTTACTAATGCTAATCAGTTTTATTCTCCTGCCTTGCTAGGTGGTACCTGAATTTGTTTTAATTCTTGTTACAGATACCAAGAATACCCATCTGTTGCAAATCTGAGGACAGAAGTTCAGAGCCCTACAAGAGCTCACACAGTCAGTACAATAGGGGGCTACAAAGACTTTTTGGGAAAACATAGGGATGTCTGTTAAAGAAAGATACCATATCAGTGTAGAAACATTGGCAAGCATTAACCAAATATTTAGTAAAGGAAATAAATCGGGTTTTATGTCCAGAGAGGACTGTCTTTTTTAGGAAAATGGCAAAGTTCTACCGGGCTTTCTCCCTTTGGCAAGCTGATGACCTCCATGCCAGATCCTCAGGGAGGAGCCATTATTACTAGCAGAAGGGGTTTGTAATTGCATCTTGCTCTTCTCTCCTCCTAAACAACCTTGCAATTGCTTCTTTATTATTATTCACATCAAGACCTGGCACTGCACAAAAGGCCATGTCCCCCTGCAAGTGCTGACGGAACTAAAAGTGGAATAGCTGGGAGGAAAAGGCAGGAAGCAGACAACCAAGGTCATCCAAAAGGTCAGTGGAGAATACTTTCTTTTCAGTCTTCTACATGGCCAGAGGTCTCAACTGCTGGATGGGATGGAATGAGCCCCACACCCAAGGAACTTGCTCTCTACACCCCTGGTCAGCTGAAGGTGGAACATCCCTCAGAGATTGACAAGGAATGTTAAGTTCTGACCTGAAGAATGGCAATTCAAAAAGAACACTCAAACACTCATTCTTGCTTTGCTAGGTCTCTGCTGCCTTTCTGCTGTTTGTTTACAATGGAATAGCTTACCCTGGTACATGTTAACCCAGTTTCATGTTCCTGGTGCAGTCGGGACTCATAGTCTGGCCTTGCTTTACAGGAGATGTTATCTTAATGCTTGGTCTATCAGAGCCAAGGCAGAGACCTTTCCTAATGTATCAAGCAAAGGAAGGAGTGGAGAATTATCCTAAAAATGCAAGGAAACACTTAATTTCTTGCCCAAACTGAGCAGACAGGCTGCCTGATCACATCCTCAAAAGCTGACATCTGCAGAGACATCTCCCAGCAAAGGCACAGCTCCACCAGCCCATCCAGGTGAGGTGGGTCAGGAGCCCTCCCCAGTGCTCCCGGACAGTATGGAAACACAGTTGGAAGAGTAAAAGTGTCATTTTTTTCCCAAATTAATTTCCCAATCTGTGAGCCAGAAGATGCTCCTAGGCTTCAAACATTTTCCACTTGCTTTCATGCTACTGGCAGCTATTCTGAGCTCAGCCTGCCCCATCCTGTCTTCATCAGCGAGGCTGAGATGAAAACTATCTGCAGCCTCCAGCCTCTTCTGATCTTCTCCCTGCACATGTTTTATGATTTTGCTTTGACTTGGTAGCTTTTTCCAGCCACAGAGCACTTCACAAAATCCTGAACCACATGCTTGGACTGGGACAGGTGGTATCACAAATGGGTGCAGAGCCACACTGCTTCCGAGGAAGTATCTGCTCATTGGAGTTAGGGCAATCTTACACTTAACTGAGTTCACTGAAGGGATAAGCAGTTTGTGGATATTACCAGTGCATAAATGCCTACTCTGATGTAGGTGGGCTCTGGTTTCGTATCTTCTCTGTCCCATAGAGGTGTCCCCCTCAGGACAGTCAGAGCAGTCAGAAAGACTCCACAAATGCAAATGGAGCAAGACTCATTTAAAAGTACAGAACAAAAACTGAGAATCTGGCCAGTAGCAAAACTGCAATCAGAGGTTTCAGGATGTTAAGCAAATGCAAGTAATGCTTCAGTTTAAGCAAGAGCAGATTCAATATCCAGCTGATGTGTTTATCCAGCTGATGTGTTTATCACAAATGTGGTAATAGAGATTTCTGGTTTATTGGCTGCTATTTTGCCTAGTGTTCATAAATGAATGATACTTAATTAATTGAAGGCAATATTACAGGAACCAATCTGCTGACAAAGGTTTCTTTAAACCAGCAGTTGTCATATTTATTTTGATCTCAGACAGGCAAGTTCTCAGTTATTATCTTTTCTCAAACAAACTAGCAAATAAACATGAAAAGAAACAAAGAAGCAACAAAGATGAAGTACCTGAAAAAAATGTTTTTATGCTTCTCTTTTTTCCCCTTCCATATAAAGATACTGTTCAGAAGTAACTTTCATTATTTTTGCTTGTGTTTTTTTTTTTTTATTTTTTTCTGGAATAGGACAGCAAATTTTCTGTGGTTATAGCCGAATCAGGGTCAAAAAGCAATCTCTTCCCTCATATTTCATGGTACACAACAAGTGTACCTCTCATAATCAATAATTCTGTTTATACCAACAAATAAACTGTGCCTCAGACCACATTCTGGCCCTGGAGGCAGAGGCACAATGTGCTCACTTCTAAGAACACCACACACCCTTATCAGCAGGATAGAGCGGATTTACCAATCCGGAGGGGACTCTTTCCCAAGCTGTCTCCCAAGTCATGCCCAGTCACTGTTCTGGAAGCCTCAACTGACAAAAACAATGCTGTTATTCAGAAAAACTTGAGATTTAACAGCTTGATGACTGACGGTGAGTGCTCAGTGTAGATTTGCCCAGTCTGCGCAAGTTATGGAACAGTCCAGACCTCAAGCACAGGAAAATCTTTTTTATGTCCTGAACTGAGAAAAGCATGAGCAATGTTCTCCAGGAAGTATCTCAAAAGTCTTCATCAAGACTTCATATATCCAGCTTTGTTTTCCTGCTCTGCCACGGTCTATCTGCGTGACCTTGGGCAAGTCACTCTCTGGCTGGGCTGCATACTGCAGTGAACAGGCTACTGTGTCCCCAAAGCAACAAGAGCTGGCATTTTCCTTCAGCCTGGTTCACCTGCACTTGCCTACAATGACCCCTAAGTAGCCAGAGTGGATTTTAAACCTCTCTCAGGCATTTGAAACCACCCTGCAGTCTGTGCTCGGAATGTGAATGCTACGTCTCTGCTCCTTCTCTGGTGAGTGAGAGACCAAGTTCCTGTCTTACGGAGGGATAGTGCAAGTAGAAGTATTTAGGGCTATAAGTTCTTCCAACACTACAGCAAGTAATGGTTAAACAATTATCCTTCACATCCAGATTTCCTCAGGAAAAGCAGTTTCATCAGATTTTGCAGCCCGATAGCTGCTTCAAAACCGGAGCAGTTTGCTGAAACCTGCTTGAGTGGTTCCCAAAAAGTTCCTATGGGAAACCTACCAAGAATTTAGTCCCTGTCAGCCTTCAGCCAGCCTCACCTGAGAGGTTTGAACTGATTTGGCCTCCATGAGGGAATGAGAAGAGAGACACATTGAAAGCTTCTCACAAGGCTTGAGGGAAATAAAAAACTGCAAGATGTTTTTGCAGCTCCCAGATAGAGCAAGAGTGGAACAGCTCAACTCTGGCATTGTGGTTCCCAGACCAGCACAGTTTGACACTTGACCCATGTCAGCTGTAAACGAAACACGTATGGGGCACCGTCATGGTTTGTAGACCCCCATATCGTTTTTGGAAGAATTTTATTTAATATGAGGGCATTATTAAAAGAGCAAAACCTACCAGTTATAACTTAGCGACATGACCTTTGGGGAAGTGAGGCAACCTAGAAGATCCTGGTGGGTCTTAATGGTGCAGGAAAGTTTAGCTGAGAAGAATCCGAAGGGCATGGAATGTGATGAATGTGGCCCACACTGAATAACAGCAGGCAGATTTGGCCCTCTTGTTTGCAATCCCATGAGGTTTAGCCACAACTTTTCCTTAATGTGCCAACTCAAGTATGAAGAAATACAAAACCTCACAGATAGGGGTTGTTTCCCTTTGCTGAACATCGAGAAACTCATCTACCCAAATGATGTTGCCCACAAGTTCCTAACCCTTGGTATATGGGACAACAAAGATGACAGAGATAAACTAGTGAATTAGTTTATACAAAACAGTAATTTAATCCCAGCAGCTGGAGCCACAGAGAACAGAGAAGGTGAGTCTCTGCAGACACACCATTGCTGAAGACCAGCCCAGGTTCAGGGCTGACCACAGCTCCATAATAGAGTCCTTATCATATAAGAAGAAGGAAAATTGTAGCAAAGTGTGTTTCTCTTTCTCAGTAAAAGAAGGAACTCTCCCTACCCACAGAAATGCATTGTAATTGCTGGCTTTTCTCTGAAGTGCAGCTACAGGCTTTGGTGGCTTTACCTTTTTTCACTGGCAAGAGGGCAGAAAGACCCTGCTCTGTCCAGCTTTAAACTGAGTTAATTAAGAGTGTTTATTCCATCACCCAGAAGATGAAACACAGCCCCTTGGGGGATTGAAGGTGCTGGGATGGTGTTTGGCAGCGCTTAGGGTTAGACTTCTATGTTTTGGGAAAACCTTTTTCTCTGTCTGAATTATCTGGCAATCCAATATGTAGCTAATCCAGACCACATTATCTTTTCCTTTGCTTTTATCTTTAAAAAAAGGAGGAGGTGTAGGCAATCTTCTAATGAAAAAAACCACATTGCAAGTGACCACATGGTAGCTTTGATAAGATCACTTAGGGTTTGTCTAGAGAAGAAAATTAACCTGAATTGAGAGAGTAGGGTGACTATTTCTATGTAAAGCTGGTTTATAACACTGTTAGTCTAGATTATCAGTGTTCCCCGCTGAACTACCTTAATTTTAATTCTAAAAAGAAGCAAAATGTAAAGGATTCACTTTAATTCTGCAATAGCGGGATTGTCTTTGCAGCACACTAGAAAATAAAATTTGTTCAGTGATACTTAATCTAGAATAACTTGTTTTTCTGAGCACTCTTTGCACTCAGGACTTTCCAGCAATAGCAAGGACACCTTTTCATTTCCACACACTCAACTCAGGCAGCCACAATTCTGTACAAAACAATTACTGTAACATCTACAGCCATGGGACCAAATCCAAGCTGTTCCACCTGGCACTTTTACTGGAGAAAAAATACAGTCAAATAAAATCAATCTATGTCTCTGCTTCAGATTTCGGAACAGGGACTGACTTTATGGGATCTTTTTTCTGGTAAATGTACAGTAAGAAACAAATTATAACTTCAGGATCTTAGTGCTGGTACTTGCAAGAGCATGTCCCTTACCCCCATGGAACTCTTTAAAAAAGGGGGAGAGCTAACCCCAGAGATCTCTAGTTTACAAAGAGGAGCATGTCCTCTCCCCTGTGACCTGAGCCGTGAGTAAATAGTGTCCTAGGGAGTTTGTTACACTCTGTTAAATAAATCCTGCCTCTGGTGCAATGCCCAGGGGAGCATGCAGATATACTGTAATCTACAAAAACTTCTTTCACGAGCTACCTGCAAACTTTGTACCTTGTTTAGTCACAGCAGGTTAGTCTTGGTGAGTGGAATTGCTCCAGATGGGAGGGAAAGCAGATGGGTGCTTTTGTGCCAGGGAAATAGTCCTGAGATAATTTATGCCAAATTGTTGAGTCTTTTAATTGGGAGGACTGAAACTTCTTTCACCTTTTACCTTGTTTCAACTTTGCTGGAAGCCTCTAGCTGGTGGGATACATCCCAAAACTCCAGCCCATCCACCAGTGGCAGAGTTAATAATTTTTACACTGAGAAAAAAAAAAAAATCCCACTTCCCTTCACCTTCTTTGCATGCAGGTAAAGAAGGCAGGACACCTGAAATTGCTTCTGGCCCAAGCCTCCTGCTGCTCTTACAGTGCTGACAGGGGCAGGGAGACACAGGACCTCACTGTGCCTTTGAGGAAAGCTTTTTCTGGCCACATTTAAGACAAATTATCCCACCACAGCCGTGAGGCTGGACAAGGTGATAGTGCCAACCAGCTCTCAACCCCCCACCGACCTCCTGTCCCTTTCCCCCCGTGAATTGAACCTTCAAGGCATTGCAAGGTCTCCCGGTGCTCAGGCTCTTCTCCGCTCCCTTCTTCTCCTGCTCCGGCAGCGTCCAGCTCCCCACCCTCCCTCCTCGCCCAGAACAAAAGCAAGGCACCGGATTCAGCTGCTTCACGAGGAAAGCCCAGGTCACACACATTTCGATAGAGAGAGATAGATATAATTATATTTCTCTTTGCTGTTTAGGACAAGAAATGAAGTGCTGCCTCTTTAATTGGCAAAAGCATGCAGTAAGAGCATACCTTTAATTTAGTGTTGGGATAGCTCACTTGCACCCTGGCTGTTGTCTTATTGGAGAGGGCAGCCTGCCTCAGATCCTCTAGCACTGAAATAATATCATCCAGCACGCATTTCTTATCCTGATTTCTCAACACACACAGATGGGAAAAAGTATAATTATAGCCTTTGTAGTTCACCTTCATTTCCAGCACGGCTCGGTGGATCTGCAGGATCACATCAGCCTGATGCAAAATATTGCCTCCGGGTTTGGAGAGGAGAATCACCCTGCCATACCTCCCCGGGGTGTGCAAGTCCGAATACAGCTGGCTTTTGGATTGATCGAGGGAGAAAAGGCTGCTGGCTAAGCTCCTCTCGATCTTGGCCAGGCTGTGGCTGGGGGCTACCAGGCTCTCCAGGTCAGTGTCAGGCTGGAAGCGGTTGAGCAGGCTGAAGCCGAAGATGATGGTCAGGACTGCGGGCACAGTGAGGAAAAACACCGGATGCCTGCTCACGAATAAGCCCAGCTTGTAGAAAAACGACTGGAGCCCTCTGTGTATCACCTGCCGCAGCATCCTCCACCAGATCCAGCCTGCAGATGCTCCTGGCCGTCTTAGAAAGCACATGTGACATGTGTAGCTCCTTACCCCTTCCTGCCAGTTTCCCTTTCTCTCTCCCTCTCTCTCTACTACTCCTTTAAAAGACTGCAGCAAGTTGCAGCAAGACAGCCAAATATTGATCAATGGGGTGTGTGTGTGCGTGCGGGTGTGTGTGTGTGTGCCGGAGATGGAAGGGACCGGGCAGGGGAGGGAGGAAGGGGGGGGTTCCTTGCCTTTTTTTCCNACACACACACACACACACACGGAATTCGCCGGGGCCGGAGGATGATGCTGCATTTTAACGTCCCCCGACCCCTCCGTGCCCCTCCCTCGCTCCCCCTCCCCATCCCCGCCGGTTGCCGGAGGAGGGAGAGCTCGGCCCGGAGACTTGGCGATCCGCTTCCCCACAGCAGCAGCAGCAGCAGCAGCAGCAGCAGCCGCCGCGCTCCACTCTCGTCCCGTG
>WEZZ01038097.1:48841-62618 GCA_013400585.1 Chloropsis cyanopogon | reverse complement strand
TTATTGAAAAGGCTTGCCACCCTTTGGAACATCCCCTGGGTTCTGTTTTTTTTTTTTGGAAAACGTTCCTCTCAAAACTCTTGGGCACTCTTTGGCCTGTATGTAAATTTTCCTGTGTTTTACAGATCCTCACTTTTTGTGACTTTGTTCAGTAACTCTGTCAGAGGTGTAATTTCAGACAACTTTGATGGGAGAAATGGGAGGAATAGAGGAAAGGAGAAAGGTAGCAACTGCAAAATAAAAAAATCCCAGTCCCAAATGAACCTGTTAATCCTGAAATCTCAGAATTAGTACAGAACAGGGAGATCAACAGGGAATCCTGACCTGACACTAACCTCACCTATTCATTGAAAGTTTGACACTGTCTCTACAGCCTCTCCCATCATACAAATGCATCCCCCTCTGCTTTCCCCTCTCCTTCTCCATTTGCATTTAGTGGTTCTCTAAATCTCTCTCCTTTAAGCAATTTCTTCTGCCTTTGATGGATCTTAACCCGCACCAAAGACCTCAGGTGTGGGAACGGACACTGTGGTACATCACATTTATTAACATTTTTTAGACTGGATCCTCTTGACTCTTCATCAGGTACTATAAATATTTGATAACATTTTTGCTTCTATTTTCAACAAGAGGGTGAGGAGTGATCAAATCAGATGGCTAAAAAAGTGATGCCAGAAACAGAGGAATGCAAATTAAAGCAGAACAAAAGTATAAGAAGTTCTGAGAACACTTTGATGAATTTAAATTGGATTCTCAGATAACAAATCTAAAATATCTTGAAATTTTTGTCTGATGTCTGTGAACTCTTAGACATCAGGTAAAGTCCCATAAGATAGGATAAAGCAAATAAAGTGGAGGTTTTTAAAAAGAAAGAGGAGGAATAGAAAGCCAAAGGCCATTGACCAGTCAACCAGAGGTAATGAAACAATAACAATCTGAAAGCTCTCAGAAGGAAATGAGCAGAAATGTGATTTTGTAAAGAAAAAAAAGTGTCAGTTGCTTCTGCAGCAGTCTTCAGAAGAGCTAAAAGTAGTTGCTAACTATTAGAATGTAGGATGTCTGCTAATATTGTTTAATGTTGTTTTATCACAAATAACAAACTGGAGAAAGATGGTCATCCTAATTCTAAAGTAAGATGGATGGAAAACTGGTTAGAAAATGACTGCCTGAAAGTAATTATCATGCATGGGTTCATTTTCTAAATGGATGTACTGTGGCAGATTTGTCAAGACTCTTACTTGTCTAGTACCACCAAGTAGTTTGCATTATGATTATGATCAAATAGGGAGAACGAGTTTTCATTTCATCACAACCTGAGCACGTTTCAAAAAACACCCAAGGTATTTTCCAAAATAGTTCAACATCACATGGAAAGTGACTCTAAGTCACGTCACTTAATCTTGCTGCTTACACCTTAAGGCCTGATTGGGTTTAACATCAGTGTCGCTGAAAGTTATAAAGACATGAGCCAGAAACAGACTTGATTTGGACAAGCATGGTCCAGTGTTGAAATTTTAATTCTGAGTGAACAGAACTGAGTGCTGTTTGAAAGATCCTGTCTCAATGCTGCATTATAGTGTACTCTAAACTTTGATTTCTATTTTTGGAGTAGAAAGTTCATCTCTGCTTCATTTGTTGAAGGACTATTTCCATTGCTTCTTCGTGAGAAACCATAAGGAGACAAGGTAAGTCAGGGTTGGTGTAATGTGACTGTCATCTTCTGCTCCCATCCCAAAGGGGGCATAAATCATCACAGCCTCTGCACTTTCCCCAAGCTGTAGAGAGCTCTGTCATTGCAGTCCTCTTTCTATCTCCCTTGCAAAATCATATCTGCATGACAGCAAGTTTCAGGAATCAGTGCCCGCTTCTCTCACGCCATTTATCCAAGAAACAGCCTCAAAATGCAACAGACAGACTTCACAACAAGCAGGTTCTGGCATGAGATGTCATACCTCAACAAACCATGAATTGATGCCTCAGTAAATAATTTTCCTCTGATGTTCTTTGCTGAGTTTAATTATTGGATTTGTCTTCAATATTCTTTTATCATCAGCATGAAAAGGATTGCCTGAACAACTTGCTGCAGCAGAAACCTCATTTGCTATCAATGGCTTTTAATTAAATTGCAATAAAAGATAAACAAAACTTTTCAAAAGCAAATTTTACCACTGTTCAAATATTTCTGTTTCTATCTCCCACAAAGTTAAGTTGCCCTGCTGAATTGGTTATGAAACCCATGTAGAACCACTTTTATATTTGCTGAGCTGATTTCAGTGACACACTCTCCCATGGGGAGGGATTATGAAGTAGAATTTCAGTAAACTAATTGCACAGAGCTCTGCTATAAGTCAACCCGATTGCCCTGTCTTTTTTTTGTGAATGGCTCTGTCTTGCCAAAAGGAGATGAATTAATTTGTCTTTGAGGAATGCCATGCCAAGATCATCAAGCACTTTGCATATTAGGACCAACTTACTGAATATGATGTGATACTCTGAGAATCACAGAATCATCACAGAACCACAGAATGGTTTAGGTTGGAAGTGACCCCAAAGATCATCCAGTTCCACCTTCCTGCCATGGGCAGGAACACCTTCCACTGTTTCAGGCTGCTTGAAGCCCTGTTCAGCCTGGTCTTGAACACTCCTAGGGATGAGGCATCCCCAGCTTCCCTGGGAAACCTGTGCCAGTGCCTCACCACCAATACCACACTCCTTCCCCTTCCCAAGTGTTAATGAGATTTGTCCCTAACCCAAAACCATCTCGCTTCTGCAAACTTTTCAGTTCTTCATGCTTTACCTATTTTCTATCCTCTTGGGACAGCACTGGTCCTTCTGAGGATATTCCTTGCAGAATGTGCATGCAAAGGCAAAGAACAAAGGGGACAGGATGGTCTTTTTCAAATATATGGAAAGCAGATACAATAGAAGAAAGAATTAGTGTGTTTTGCATGACCTTGGTGACTGGGATAACATGGAACATCTTTAGGCAGGTTGCTGGGCATTGCACCAAGACCTTCTAACACAGAACAGGAAGTGCTGGCACCAGCCACATGGAGAAGGGGCCCAACCTCAGTCATCAGAAGGTTTTAGGTGATGCTGCTATGACTTTCGTAATATCCCTTGTCTTGAACTGTGGATGCAAAACTCATCAGCTTTGGAACAGATCATATTTCTCCAACCTTACCTTCCTCAGAGGTGAAAAAAGTGAAAACATGGATGGTGAGTTTTTTTCCTGAAGCACAAAGAGAAAGGAAAAAATACTTTTAACATCTATATATATATCTATATATATCAATATATCTGTTCTTATGTTCACCTTCAGTGGTTGGCAGAATCTGGGACACGCTTTTGCAAATATTGGATATTTTTTATCTGTATGCATTTACATAACAAAATATACAGAATAACACAGAATATCCTTATTTGGGTTCTCTGTTTTCTGTGTCTGTTTTGCTGAAAAAAGTGTGAATGACAAATTTCTTATTTTCTAAAGATCTAATTAACTTCCCCTCCCCCTGCATAGTAGGTGCCAAATGAATTTTACATGGATCCAGGAATTTAATTAAAGTACAGAAAGCAAGAGTTTTAAAAATCATTTTTATTAGTTAAATAAATTATCTTATATGTCCTAGATGCATAAACAGGGTTGGAGAGCTTTTAATGACATGATTTGCATCTGTGATGGGGCTAAACTTTAATATGTACAAATAAATTGAACAGATAGTTTCAGAACTCCATAAGATTTTATCACAGCACCACCATAGCAAATGTCATCCTTCCAGACAAAAATAAAGAATTTCCCACCTTTCTGATTCCTAAATTCCAACTTCCTGCTACTTGCTTAGTGCTTTTCACAGTTTAAATGATTTCACATTTTTATAACTTTGGTGAAAACCCTAAACTTCTTGAAATTAGTTTAAATTATTTATATACATGGAAGTAATATCTCAGTCCTATCTTATTTTAAGTAGATTAACAGAGGTGTCAGAATTTAAAATTAAATATTAAGGACTGTTAATATTGAAATAAAAACATAATTGAAAATCCCATCATTTCATCTGATATAATTAACTTTCATAATTTTATCCCTTTTCATTTTTCCTCTGATTTCAGTTTGCAGAGCATATTTTGTATTGCAATATTGAAATAATATGCAATAGGAAGTCATGAAATTCATTTATGGGATAGGCTACAGCTCACATAACTTTGGCTGTTAAAAATGTGTGCCTAGTCGTATCAGTTTAGGTAGGTCCCTTAATAATCATCAAAAAGACATCTTCACCAGGGGGTTCATCTTAGACTTTTAACTCTTTTTTAGATGGGGATGAAACAGCCTTTGGACATGACTGTCTGTCTCCAGCTAGTATTGATGGCTCCATGATGGTTTGTTTAGACCAGACCCCTGGCCTTCAGTAGACTGAACCACAGAATGGTTTGGGTTGGAAAGGACCTTAGAGCTCATCTAATTCCACCCCTGCCAAGGGCAGGGACACCTTCCACTATCCCAGGCTGCTCCAAGCCCCATCCAACCCAGCCTTGGACACTTCCAGGGATGGGGCATCCACAGCTTCTCCTGGCACCCTGTGCCAGGGCCTCACTATCCTCTACAGTAAAAGGTTTTTTCTAAAATCTAATCTGCCCTCTTAGTTTAAAGCTGCTCCTTCTTGTCCTTTCGCTAACTGCCTGTGTGAAGGTGGTTGAATCAGGTGAGATGATCACACTCAGAGGGTGTAAGTGTCACTTACAAGTGTCACTTGTGCTCTCAGGTGCCATCATTCATCCAGATTGTTTACCAAAGACACCATTCCCTGCAACTGGGAAGAAAAACCCAGTCAGAAAGGGCATGGAAGGACACGCTATGGGCACAAATCGTGGAATGTTTCAGTAAATCTGTTCCCTTTCTGTATCAATGTTAATTAACGAGGCTCTGTGGGTAGATGCAATTAAGAGTCACAGCAAGCACAAAGAACTGCATCCATCTACCATGAGATAATCCTGAAACAGCCTTATCATGACACTCTGGCCTTTCCCTTGGTGCCCAGATCCATCTTACCCCTGGAAGTGCTGTTTTCAAATGCTGATCCTCAGATGTTCAGTCATTCCTGGGCAGTACATGCGCTAAAGTCCAGACTGCTGTCCATGGAATATTAGGGCTTATGTCCAGATCCCTCCTCTGTGGAGAGGTTTTGTCTTGGATGGTTTTTTTTCAGCCATAAAGAAAGGAGAGTGAAAAAATCTTAATGCAGTACCATTCCCCCAAGAGAAGGTGGAGCAATCTCAGGAAAAACAGTGAAGGAAGAGAAAGGGACCAGAGTGAAGTCTGAAGGTTAATATTGTGCCCTTGGCATTCTCTGCCCAGGAAAGCTGCCAAAA
Organism: Chloropsis cyanopogon; assembly: GCA_013400585.1. Lineage (NCBI taxonomy): Eukaryota > Metazoa > Chordata > Aves > Passeriformes > Irenidae > Chloropsis > Chloropsis cyanopogon. The sequence continues at coordinate 57,245 of WEZZ01038097.1, read as the reverse complement.
GTTCCCTTAGTCATGCTGCTTTTTTTCTGGAGGCCTTTTGACTTTACTTAGATGGTGAATGGAAAGCTGCACTCAAAATAAACAATGTTTGTGAGTTCAAATGTCACCGCAGCATTCTTCTCCCATGATGATCTTTACTTCAGTGTATTTTCCACTGGAAACACCCTTTTCACCCCATTTCAGATACTCCTGCTTGCTTCCCTTTATACCCACTCTCCAGACCCATGCTGGCATGGCCTGTTCATGACATCCTGCCCACTACAGCAGCTCTGAGTTTTGTTATATGTATATGCAGCAGCAAAAAAAAGCACAACCAGCTCCTCTTCTACTTCCTTTTTTTGTTCAGCAACAGACTGTGACATCTTTTGGGGCACAGATTGTTTTTACCATGCTTATTAATTAATACTAATAAAAATTAATAGTAATGTAGTGATTATATAATAGTTACAAACCAATATAAAATATGAATATATAATTAAAAATTGATAAATACCATCACCACCAATAAAAACAACAACAGAAAATGAGTAAAGAGTGCAAAATGCTTGTCTGAGGGAGCACATGTCAAAAACATTGTTTACTAGGAGCGTGGTGAAGTACTGGCACAGGATGCCCAGAGTTGTGGATGCCCCATCCCTGGAAGTGTTCCAGGACAGATTGGATGGTGCTTGGAGCAACCTGGGATAGTGGAAGGTATCCCTCCTGCCCAAGGCAGGGGATTTGGAACTTTAAGGTCTCTTCCAACTCAAACCATTCTGTGATTTCTGTGATTACATAATAAAAGATGACTTTGGATTTACTCAACCCACATCTATTTGCAATATGGACGTAAATGGAGATACCCATTATCCCCTTCTAGAAACTAAGGGTGATCACACCCACATAAACACGCCCTGTTTGACTCTGCCCACAGCCCTCATCCACGCCCTCTGCAGACCATTTAATGCTCGTCTCTGCCAAGCTGATTCAGACACCAGCCGTGTGACAAATGCAGGGACAAACGTTTTCTCCTTGTTTCCCCTCTATGTGCCCCCCTTCACTCCAATAAAGATTTAACAGGACTAAAAGTTTTAACAGCAGCGAGAACTACAGGACTGGAACACAAACACCTCCTGGAAGAGGTGGAGAGATTCCTGTCTGACTGAAGGTCATGTGTCAGTGAACCAGAGCTAGGCAGCTGCTCAAAAAAAAGTGTGTTGAAGTAAACTAATGCCTTACTGGAGGCTTCAGGCTGAACGAGCTTGTAATTGGCCTGCAGGACATCTCATTCCTTACTTTTCTTCATTCATTTACCATACCAGAAATAAAGAAATCTAAACAGGAGGGTCTGACAGGATAATAGGCTTGTGATGTTCTGAAAATAAACATCTACCTCCGTTTGACATTTATTATCCATAAACTGCTTGGCTTCTTTTTGGCAGTTTTATTGTGCCAGGAGACCATTATCCTGTCACAGCACTGTATTGCACTGACATTATCCCTTAGGCAAATTTTGGTACTGAATTTACAGTTCTGTGGGTATTCCTGGCCTCACACCACTGAAGGCTCCAAGCGAAGTAGGGCAGATCTTAGAACACACAGGTGATGGGGCTGCATCAAGGTTCATGGATGGATCAGAGTGGGTAAAAAAGTGGGAAAAGTCCTGGCAGCTGGATAGACAGGGGACCTATTTCCTTCTTTGCTCTGGAGCAGGGCCTCCTACATGCATGAAGGGCATGGAGCAAGATGTCACTGCAGAGTTACAGCCTCTCCATGGATGCTAATAATTCATCTGCTGTGCCTGGGAACAAATATGACAGCAACCTGGTAGTACCAGGTATCTTATGGGGAATTATCACCCTAACCATGTGCCCAGTAATGAAATTTTAAAATAGAATGTAAACAAAACACGTTGTTAATTTGCATCAATTTACTTCTGCATGAAGATACAAGATTCTGAGATTGGCCAGATATGGTTGCTGACAAACCAACCCAGTGCAACAGGCAGATTATATTCATTCTTGCCATACCATAATGTTTTGTAGTGTTTCCAAAAAAAAAAATATATATATATATAATATAAAAGAGAATTAGAACCCTTTAGCAAGCATTTATTAAATTGTGGATCTAGTGAAAAGTCACTGTCTCTAGTTTGCTAATGCCTCGAGAAATATGTGCTTCCTACAGAGATTTTCCAGTATCTCGAGGGTGTACTGTTTTAGAAGAATTGATAATTTCTCTATCCAGAGACCCCTGAAGACCATCCCTCTTGTTAGCCTAACCGATGATTTCTCATGTTGTAATAAACAGGAATCCATGAAAAGCATAGCCTTTTGTAGCCAATTAATAAAATCCACACTGAGTTCCCAGGATAAAAAGCTGATAAATTTTCCAGTGCTGAGAGTCTGTAGCAGCATTTTGACCATCTAGTTCTATTTCATTTATAAAATGCACAGTGGTGCCTATACAAAAATTCCTGCCTCCTTCATCATCTGACATCAACCTTTGCAAAGCTGCTCTTTCTCCAATTTGACCCCTTTCATTTATGTTTTGCCTGCCTGCCTCTGTTACCCCTCATAGAGACTTCCTGTGAGCCTTCACCCAGACAACACAAGCTCTACCTTCAGGATTTTGAAGTTCATTAGAAGCAGAGGAAATATTTTTATTTTTAACAAAAAGACTTCACTTCCCACTGGGGGACTGAATTTCTAGTGCAAGATGTGCAGCCCTGGTAAGGAGGGTGTGGATATTAATTTGGCAGCTTTACAGCCTCTTCTCTTCAGAGTTTCATGCTGCTTTCCTGCTTGCAGAGATGCTGATCTTGCCATGTTGCCTCCATAATTTCCAATTCCCAGTACCTCAGGGTGAGTTTGAACTCTTCCAAATTGCTTAAGTGTACCTTCAGAAGGGGAAAGTTTGGCACTAAGGGCACTGTGGTCCTGCCTGACTCTGGCAGGTGTGCACAGCTCCTGATGGATATGAGACAACACTTAACTAGAGCCACCAAAAGAGACATAAATATCTGTCCTGTTTTCCAATGGCAAGGTAAGCATTTATCTAATTTACATTTTTTCCTTATCTCCAGTTCTAAATGCATAGCTTTTTTTCACTACATCACTGTCATTTTCTAGTTTGTGAATGCTAGACTCCTGAAATTGCCTTTCTCACAATAGCCTTTATTTATAAAAATATTATTTTTTCAAGCTGTAGTGTCCTATTTTTAATAGCTTTCCTATTTTTAAAACAGCATTGATTCTATTTTCAGCCACCTTCCGAAGCTTCTGAAGCACACTAAGGATTCATGCCTAAGTAGGAGTCAGATGTCAAAAAAAGGCTCCTGCCAAGAGGGGTAAATGCACTAAGACATGTTTTTTTATGCAGAAGGTATGATGTTACATGGTGATGGCGCTGCTCAAGGCTGGTATAAACATTCACATGTATTTCCTCCACAGAAATTTCAAGCATGTTATTGATCCCAAAGTTGCATTGCCGGTAGTTTTCCGACTTTTTTTTTCCTAGCCAGAATTTTTTCTCTGGGCTATTATCCCATCACCATCCTCTGTCTGCCAAGAAGCTACTGGAGTCAAGTAGATGTCTGTAATGATTAGGGATCAATATGATTGACATGCCAGCCTGCCACAAACATTTGCAAAAGCCCTCCTGTTACAAGATTATTTTCTTTGAAAGATAATTCAGAGGTCTAAACTTGATTATTTTCATTTTCTGGGCTCCCCCAGTGGTCAGTGAGGAGTCAAGTGGCCTGTAGGGGAGCACAGTCCATCCTGTCTGAAAATCAGTGGGATAAATTTCCCTCCAGAGGAGCAGCTTTCCTCCCTGAGTGACTGGGAAAAGCATCATGACACTGAGTGTAGCATGAGCCAAATTGCTTTGCAGGTTGCTTGACCAGCTTCCCTCTGATCCTAACAGCAATTTAAACACTTTCAGGAATCCACCTAGTTGTGGGTGCCAGCATGGAGATGTCTGAAGCTGGAGCTGAATCTCAGCCTCAAGAAGCTCAGAGAAGAGTTAGAAGAAAAAATGTTGTGAGAGTCTAATTTTGTTCTTTACACTAAACCCTGCCTGACTTGATATTTGGCATCTTTCAGGATTAGACTTTTTTCTTTAGTGGGTTGCTGAACATTGTGACATATCTCATCATTTAATTGATTGTTCCTTGTCCAAATTAGATCATCTGCAATTACTCCCATCAGCCAAAATCTTCCAAGATCAGAGAGTTTACAACAAATATCTTTGTTTCATTGAAACAAGTTGGAGTTTTGCCAGAGATTTCAATGAAGTGAGGATTTAACTTCAAAAATTTTTAGTGTTTTTTAATATGCTAAGGCAGTTTAATAATTTTTTTTTCTGGTAAAGATCTCTCTTTAAAGGAGGTTTCTGAAAATTTCGCTGTTTCTTTTTTCACTCAGACCTGCCAAAAAAAGTTGGCTGGAATCCAACATTGAAACATATTCCCTTTTCTTCCTCCCTAACTTTCCAGTAACATTAAAGAGTATGTGCATTTAAAAAAAAAAACCAATACATAATAAAAGGTATATCTGGTGGAGGAGGGTGTAGAAGAAAGCAATTTAGCTTTCAGTGACCAGTCTCTGTTTTCTTTTAAGTTTTTCGGCATGATTGCATTAACACCAAGTTTCACAGATCAGTACATGTCAAAAAACAGATGTAAAATTTTGTGGGTATTTTAGCCAAAAAAGTAAACATGATATGTTCTCATAACTTAGTGCTGAACATAACTGTAAGAAATGCCATGGGTTTGTCTTGTGACAGCAAGTGAAGAGCAGAAAGATGTAAGACAGAAAGAAAACTGAGGAAAGGGAATATGACTGCTTGAAATAAATGTTGGAGAATGGCTCAAAGAGTGTAAAGTGCAATTTTTCTTTACATCTTCTAAAAAATTAGCTTATTAAGCTACCATTAAAATGCAAGGGAACTAAAGCAAGAAGTAAATAGTTGTGGGCTTTTTTTGGGGGGAGGGGATTGTTTGGATTATTTTAATAACTAAGCAGCAACATGTGTTGATATCCTCGGAGGCCACAGCTACTCTTCCTAGATTCAGTGTGATTGGTGGTAGGAAGAATGAACAATTGGACCTGAAAGCTATACAGAAATTAAAAGAAAGATTTTCTTCGGAATGTGTGGCTTTGTAAAAATAACATAGGATGAAATGGAATTAGTCTTAATGCAGACTGTCCCAGGAATCCATTTCTGTGAAGAAAATAATTCTTTATTGAAAATAGCAGGGCTTCAAAATTTCTGAAGAAACACAAGCTTCCTCTAGGAGAAAACTTCATCCAGAGTTTATCACCTTTATAGAGTCTACACTTAAATCCATACAAGAAAGGAAGAATCTATGGAGTCAGTAAATTCTGCAGCAGCAACTAATGAGGGCTAAGCATAAATTCCTGCAGTCCTCTCAGATTAAAGCTGATATGAGTTTGTCAAGTGCATTAATTGAGAGTTTCAATCTCATTGAAAAATCTCTCTGAGATGACAAGAAAAGCATAGTTACACATATTTATTATTCATGATTAGGATGCTACCAGAAAACTGCATTCCAAGGTTTGATTTTAATGATCAGAATTAATACCATTACTGATTCACAAAGTAGGCTCATGGGAGAAACCCCTGTCAGGGTTACAGGGCACGTGGATCATGGAGACAGGTTGTTGCAGGAAGAAGCAAGAAATGCTGGGAAACTGGAGATCTGTTGCAAGCATTCACTGAGTGTGGGGGAAGACCTCGAGCCAAGTGAGAATATTTTCTCTTTCCTCCAATGGAAGGCATAGTCTTTGCCAGAATTTGTACATAATATTTGTGTAGTCTGCAACTCAATAGCAAATGAGAGGTTCAATCCTGAGGGAAACACTGAGATTTGCACAATTGGAAACAATTTTTCAAAATGTTTCCAATCTCAACTAGAATGAAAATTTTAATTATGAAATATATCGCATAACTCATAATTTTTCAATTTGGAATTGTCATTTTGTAGTGAAATGTTAAGCCTAAATTATTTTCTCTTTTTTTTTTTTTTTTAATTTAATTTCTCTGAACTGTAAATTTAATTTCCTTTTCCATGGCAATGAACCATGTACACCTCTGTCTTCACCGTTTTTTAAATTTTATTTTAATGTTATTAACAATACCTTATTCTGTCAGGCATGAGGGGAATCTTGAGTCGCGTGTGTTTGTGTATTATGCAGGCAAATTTCATCCAGCAGAGACTCAGGTCCCATATATAGCCATCTTAATATGTTTTCATGATGAAATATTAAGAAATAATGGTAATATATGTATGCTAATGCATTCAAATAAAGTTCCTATTAAATCTTGTTTTAATGAGGGATAAGCAAGGGCACAGTTTCTGAGCATCTTGAGTCAATCTAATGTGCTAATCCTGATGTGCACATTCCACACAGGAATTCCAACAGCAAAGGTTTGGTTCTTCTAATAGGGCCAAGGATCTGATCTATTCACAAATTCATGGAATATTCTGAGTTGGCAGGGACACACAATGATCATCATGTCCAGCTCTTAAGTAAATGGCCCATGTGGGGATTAAAGCCACAGCTTTGGTGTTGCAGCACCAGGCTGTGACCAGCTGAGCCAGTCTCAGGGTCTGTGTGCACACCTGAGCTCCTCCAGTGTCCACACCCCAAAAGGAGGAGAAGTTGCAGAGTCACAATCGGTGAAAAGCCAGCTCTGATGCTGCACAGGAAAAAAGGATTTCATAATTCAGAGTCAGTGTCACTGCCATCATTAATAACTTCTAGCCATTGCAGATTGCGGGTTGAGTGAACTCATGCCAGGCTGCAAAAGGCCACGAAATCAGCAGATTAAAAGCGGATTAATCAGGTGTATCTCCAATCCAATGTATTTAAAGTAAAGCTCCTAACAACTCTGGTGATATTTGGATTAATCCCTAAAGAGTGTATCACTTTTCTAACAATGGTGACTGATAATATTTCAGATGCAACTGAGAACCTAATATTTGGAATATCATGGACTATTTAAGGTAGATGAGCCCTGACATATTAAGATGTGAGTTCTGCTCTGATACAAAAAGTCTCGATAAGCCTGACAAATCCAGATATCATCATTTAATTGTCCTCTGTCTGCTTTCCCCTGAAGCACAGATCCCTTTGGGGCTGGTGATTTGAACAGTATTTTGTGCTTCAGAAACGTGCCTGAAACCCAAGCTTTGCAGTCAGAACTTAATCCAAAGGCAAACAAAGTCATCAGGAAAGTTTGGATTGTGTCCTCTGGACTGAACAAAGAAGCCAGATCATATGTTGCTTTAATTTTTTTGAGTTTTCTTTTTTTCATCTCCTTTAGATAGTAATTAAGATTTGTGGCAGAAATTTTACTTCGAAGAAAAAAAAGAAGAAGAAGAAAACAGAAAATATTTGCAATCATTTAAATATTTCCAAATTTACAAACCTGGAAGCATAAAAATTCACTTAAGAAATTCTTCTAAGAGACTGTGTGGAGGACCCACGTCACCAGGCTGTATCTGCCTAAGGGGTATAACAAGTCCATTCTGTGTAACAGTGGCATAACTGCAGTCCAAGATTAAAAAGTATGGAGTTAGGATCAGTTTTGTAAAGACAAAGTTGTACCAAGAAGCCATTTACTTAGTAACAGTGATCAGTACCATGTATCATACAGATAAAAAACCCCAAAGCACTGTTGCCCTAACATTGATTTGTTTGATCAGAAAACTCAGATGAGGAGACACCAACTAATAAACAATCACCTTCTGTGAAATGATGAAACAGGTATTGAGATCAAGGTTGTGTTTGAGAAACAGCCATCCTGGGAAGAAACACAAACTTTGTGAATGACAACATTTGAAACAAAGCAAAAATGAATAAGACTTGAGTGCTATGATTGAGAAATACACAGAATATTTCCTGAGACTCCCAAGAGATGTGAGCTCGCCAAACTTGCTTTATTTATTATTAGAAGAGAGAAACAACCTCCTTTTAACAAAAGCCCTCCTAAGTACTCTTAAATGGCCTCATCCCATGTTTCCCCCACTAGGCACCTTGAAATCTCCTCTCAGGTCCTTTTGTTCACTCCAGGTCTTTGGAACCTCATAATGTCCTCTAACATCCTCCAGGTTCTCAAAACCAAACCTCACAAACCCTCACTGCCCACTTCCAGCCCACCCTGCTGGACTACCTGACCTCTGCCAAGATGAGAGTTAGCCAGGCATTAGTTTGGATTGTTCTCCAAAAAGCCTTGCAAGTGCCTCAACCCCGTGGTGGTTTTGGTGTTTTGGTTTTTTGTTTGTTTTTTGTTTTTGTTTTTGTTTGGGTTTTTGTTTTTGGTTTTTTGTTTTTGGTTTTGGTTTTGGTTTTTGTTTGTTTGTTTGTTTTTGGTTTTTTTGGTTGTTTTTTTTTTT
>WEZZ01038097.1:6830-44941 GCA_013400585.1 Chloropsis cyanopogon | reverse complement strand
TTTGATTTAGATTAGGCATAAAATTTAATTTTTAGACAATGAGGGTGGTAAAACATTGGAGCAGGTGGCCAAAGAGGTGGTGGATGTCCCATCCCTGGAAACATTCAAGGGGGTCTGAGCACTGTCATACTGGTCCAGTTGAAGATGACCCTGCTCATTGCAGGGGGGTTGAGCTGGATGACCTTTAAGGGTCCCTTCCAACACAAACTATTCTGTAATTCTGTGATAAGACCAGGTGATGTGGGACCATTTGTTTATCGGGGGAGGGAGTGAATATTTCAGCTTGAAAAGAAATTGTTTCAAGTAAATGTCAATAGTTGTAGTCAGAAGCTGTTCTCCAACTAGTATGCTAACTTTCAAACTGCTCTGGAGCCTTTGTGCGAGGAGTCTACAAATCGCTGAAAAATTACACCCAGCTCTTCCAGAGCACAAATGTGTGATGCTGAGAAGGCAATGAATCATTGGTAAGAGGGGTAAGGAACAATTAGGATCAGGTTGGAAAGGGTGGTGAGCAACCCGAGGTAGCTGAAGGTATCCCTGCTCATGACTGGAGGACCTTTAAAGGTCTCTTCCAACCCAAACCTCTGAGTGATTCAGTAAATAGGGAAATGGTGCACAGAGGGCATCTGGCTGCACAGTGTGGTGACAGCTACAGCCCCAAAACCGTCATTGTGGAAAATGCAGCTGAAAATCTCTCTGGCCAATGAAATATTTTGCCACGTCACTTTGTATAAGCAGAAGAGGGAAGAAGCCCTATTCAGTGCCAGTGATCCAACTGCTTTGTCCTGAACATCTCTCACAGTGGTCAGATTCAGCTGTTTCAGTGCACCAAGGCTCCCTCTGGACCTCATCCAGAAACATCCCCTGTCAAAAACCCTACCCATCACCTGGAAGCACCTACTGCCTTGAACATGTGCAAACTTAACCCTGTTCTGCAGTATCTGTGCAATCCCCAATGATATCAGTAGAGTAGAATTTGGATCAGGAAGCTGGGGTAATTGGAAATGGAATGTGACCAATTACTTTTGCCGTTTCTATCCACAGTGTGAAAGAATAATGAAGGAAAAAACCCAAAAAAACACCTCTGAGTTTGTCTTCACTGCAGGGTATTTTTTCAAATTTCATTTGAGATTTATTCTTCTGACTTAAGAGAAGAAAAAAATATCTAGTGGAAGTATGCATCAGGCACATGGATATAGGCTGAGAAACTGTAACTGCTTCCCTGAAAAAAATCACTAACCCAGTGAAGAAAATCATCAATATTTAATCCCTTGCCTTCCATCTGATACATAGCTCTGATTGGGAAGCAACATTCAAGCTTTTGAAAGTGACCTTGTATGTTGATTAGGTGACTCCCCCAGCAGTTGGATCTCATCATTTATCCCAGCCCTTTACAGAGAAGAGTCTGCATAATGTGGAACATCCAGGTGTTTAAGGTGTTAGCAGCTGACTGAGGGATCACTGGGAAAAGTACAGACATTGCAATCCTGCTCCTTGTGGAAGCAGTAGTCAGAGAATCTCAAATAGGATGTTTCCTGTGTTATCCAGAGAGAAAATCAACCAGAATGCAATCCCTGGGGAAGGGAACTGCTGCACGCTGCAGGGCAGGCCATACACTTTGGGAGGATTATACCCACACCCACATGCTTGTCCCTCCAGGAACAGAGCACACAGGAAGTGTGTAGGTAAGGTGATAAAAAAGCTGGTGGAGACATTATTTGCATTTCATTAGATACACAGCAAGAACTGATTCAGTATTTACCTATGCATGAAAGAGCATAAGGTAAGATTTTTATTTATATGCTCATAGCTTGTACTCTTTCCTGCACAGACAAAATCATCCATGTAATACAGCTATATTATACACCTCTGATTATATGTTATAGTGCATTTAATTGATATGTAATGTTATATTTATGTAATTATAACCCCATCACAGCCATAATTATATATCTAATCTGGGCACTGAGGCACAGGAGGGTCTGCCACTTTGATTGCTGATGTTTGTGTGGATCCCCTTCACTTCATGGAGGAGGAGCTTTGGTAGGTTTTATATGCAGCACAGTGGCCATGATAAGCACTAGGGAGTGTTACTCCTGATTTAAACTCAGGGGTGTGATAAACTGTGTAATGAAATCTCAACTCTGCATGTTGAATGTGATCTCTCAGCTAAAATAACTTGGAACAGATAACTTTGAATGCAAGGGAAATTAAAGAGAGCCTCTTGATGGGTCAGTTCTTTTTAGCATCTCCTCTTCTCTTTGAGAATTGTGGCCAACCTAGACCCTGCCCCAGGCACATTTCATGTATGAACTGAAGCTAGATCTCAAAAAACTTACAGTCATGATGATTTTGTCCATAGGTAAGAAGTGACACTGTGAAATCTATTGATATGAGGGAATCATCTGTTGAAACCTCACCAAGTCGAAATCTTAGGATGATATAAACTCTGAATGGATGCAAACATCCTCTCAGTGGCCAGCTGAGAGCAGCTCAGCATCCAGTGTGGCACTGACATGTATCCAGGGTGGCTCCAGCTCAGGCAGCCATAAGGAATTCCTCTCAGGCATCAGTCACAACAAGCTGCTCAGATAAGACTGGTTTAAAACACTTCTACTGTTCTCCTAACTATCTGAGTTAATATTAGAAGTTGCTTGGGGTGGGGTAGAACTTGGCCCAAGCTCCAATACAATATCCACTCCGTGGCTGACAACCCTTGACAGTCGTTCCAGTGTCTGACAATTCAAAATTAAATTAGCAAAAAGTACTGAAAAATTATTATGTCAGTTACCCCCACTGCCATGACTCTTACTTCAATCATTAATCAATTCAATAATTAAGCCAATTTAAACCTGAGCAATAAGGCTGAATGCAGATGTAGGGGTGTTGTACAGGATGTTGAGAATGTGAAAGGTAACCCAAAAAAAGGACTTTCTTCCCCTCATAAGGCTGGAATCCTACACCATGCTAGCCTAAGCACTTTGGAAATATGTCAAAGGAAATCTTATTCCTGTGAATCCATCCATATTCCAATGAACCATGTCCTGAAAGCACTCTGGGATCTGGGGGATGTGCCACCTCTCTTATACTGGCTACAAAGCATCAAAAAGACAAACTGAAAATAAAGAAACAAAAAGCTGTGGAGAGTTGGCTATCCTTAGTAAGAACATTTTCCTCTGGAGTGAGTTTAACTGCTTTCCTGGAGCTTGGGTTTGGTTCTGCTGCCAATTCCTGCCACCTCCTGCTGGGCTCATCCTGGTATTGTGCTCATCCTCGAATTCTACACATGCAGATTCAGAAATAAAATCCTTAAGGTTGATTTTTCACCTTTTTAGTCTGTCAGGACTGGCTTGTGAGGTGATTCTGATTTTTTTTCAACCTCAGTCCTAGTTCTGAGGGACTATCTGCAAGTACATGGTAACAATAAGAACTAAAAACAGGAATATTATGTTGGGGTTTGCCACATGCAGGGATGTTTCTAAAACACAACCTCAGACTATTCAGATTGATCTGTACCAACCCTTAGGAGCTATTTCTGCAGCTTGTGTGACAGGGTCATGTGCTTTCAGTGCTGATGAACCATCCTCTTCAATCCATTTTCTCTGTCAGCAGACAGATTTATATTAAGTAAAAATCCTGAGCTCCATTTCCTTGTTATTTCCTTCTTTTTCATTTTGGGACAGGAATAATTTCCACTAACTCTATAAGTCTAATGTTATGACATTTCTTTAGCTTGGCCAATTGGATGAAATAATCTTCAAGGCATATTCAGGGATCATTTAATTCTCTGTGTCTTAAGCTGAGCTGATTGACTTTCAGGGAATATCCCTCTCCCCTCTGTCTGTCTGTCTGTCTGTCTGTCAGTGTCTGCTAACAGAGACATCTCAAATGCTATTTCAGTCTCAATTCACAGCTACTGCAGGCATCCCCAGGAAGGTTTATATATGGCCCAGGGACGCACCACAACTCACACATCAGACTCAAATCCTTTAGAGATGCACCAGAACATCTGAAATGCCCCCCTGGCTCTGGCAGAGGTGACAGGGATCCTGTGGGGCACCTGTGCCTTCCTGCACCTCCCTCCAGGAGCTCTCCAAAAGTTCCCAGCCAGTTGTACCTGTCTGAATGGGACTGGCACAGGACATTAACAGTAACACAGCCCAGAGGAGCAGTGAGTCTGCAGGTGTTTTACACTGGCACAGCTCTGTTTTGCTGACAGCTGAATCACAGCTAATACAGCTGGCCACTAGGTTGCAGCTGAAACTAAAATCACAGAAAGAATTACACTTGCTTGAGCAACCTGTGCAGATTCTCATTGCTAGCAAGCTGTGGCCTTTAAACTATGCACTTGCAATTCAGTAAGTTATGATAAATATTGCAGTGACAGACACCATTACTTTACTTATTCATTTATGTAAAATTCATGTAAACACGTCCAAGTAGCGCAGTATTCTGTGCCAACCATTATTAGAAGGCATTAGCTTCACTTTGTAGGGTAACCAAGCTGGAATAAAGTAAATTATCAATTCAGTAAAGATAAGAGGTAAACACTGATCCCATTTAAATGTGTGCCTTGGAGTCTTATAGAGAAGGATAGCTCCAAATGTTTTCAGATTTACCTTTATTTCAGGTCATTATTTTCAATAAAGATGGGGATGACTCTCACAAGATTACTCAGATATTTGGCTAGAATTGAGCTAGCTGCTTCAATGTATTTTTTAAAAGCCATTCACTTTTAGAAATGATTTGAATAATTGCATTTAAAGGTAATAGCTGTATTTTTTTAATCTTACTGAAGTTTCTGCAGCTACTGTACATATATAAAAGAAAAAGTGATTCCTCCAAAACTCTTTAAGCAGGTAATTTATAATAGATAAGTAAAAAAGGCAGTTGTAAAGAAACTGAGGATGTTACAGGGAGTAGTGTGCAGAATCCATCTAATCTGAATGTTATCGAGTTTTTATAGACATTGCAAAAGAGATGGGAAAAGGAAATGGGAAAAACTATGTTTGTTGAAGCTTGAGACATCAGGTGGTAAGAGCCTGGATACAATTTGACTTTAACTTACATGGATTAGAATACTGCAGCATTTTGTCAGGAAGTGTCAGTGAGATTTAGAAACAGTTTGATGCAGTGGAGAGAAATCCATCCATGCAAATATCATGCCCAAATGATGAGCTTGACTGATGAATGTGATAGTGTTATTTTTCAGAATGACTGAAATGGAGAGAAGAATGCAAGTTCAGGGAAGGGGTGGAGATTAGGAATGTTGTTTTAGCAATGTCAAGTTTGAATGGAGACATAAGTCAGGGAAGAGATGTATTGACATCTTAATTGGGCATGGGAGATGGATTATGGCTCATTTATAGAGGTGTGTTTCATTTTTCTTTGCTTTGCATGAATGGAATTCCTTCTCTCCTAAATGTCACAAACTTCCAAAGTTGCCTCTGATTTTCAGGCTTGCAAAAAAAAAAAACAAAAAAACAAACAAACCTATCAGGAGAAAAGGAAGATACATGACTCGACTGTGAATTGTCAAGACTGTGAATTGTCAAGAATGCCTCAAGGAGATTTTCCTTCTTTTTTTGGAAACTTAATTACTTTGAAAATTAGCCCCCTCAAAACTACCAGCCTCCTTTAGAGATGTAGTCTGTGATATTCTTGCACTGGGATAGTTTTTCTAGAGCTAGTAATAGATAGTAAGTAATAGATAGGAATTCTTCACTCATAGGTTGGTTTTCCTATGGCAGCTTTCATGTGAAAGATCTCCACAGCCTGCTGGGAAACAGGAGACAAATACATGTACTAAAGGCTAAACTTCTGGGGAGAAAAATCTACAATTCTGGGTTTTGATTTAGATTTATCCATCACAGAACTTCTTCACCTCCACACACAGGAACAGAGCAAAAGAGTAAACAATACTTAGTCTTGATTTTAGAAGATTTTTAGGGGTCAACATCAGCCACCCTTTTATTTAAATGTTTCATTTTAAGGAGTGCAAGAGAAATCCTCCTGCCAGCCCTCTCAGAAAACTGCCATCTGCTGCAAGACCTGGAAGCATTGTCATGAGTCCCAGCAGCCACTAAAAAAATTATGAAGATCAAGAAAAAAAAGAAAAATGTGCTTCTGGCTAAGGTTGTTATATAAAAGGAAAGAATATGAAGAGATCTCAACAGTCAGCAAAGGAAGAAACAAGGTAAACACTAACTTAGAATATTTTATTCATTTACCCCTATCACTTGCTGTAAATTCTCTCAAAATGCAGTGCCCACCTTTCCTCTCTAGCTAATCAGAGAAGAGACACTCTATTTTTCATGTAATATAATGGAACACAGTGTAACCACCAGACAATAAAAGAAGATACTATAACAGCTATGCTTTTAAAAGCACACTTTTTTGTCGTTGTCAGACACCCCTCGTATGGGAACAAATTAAATAGAGCTGAAGGTAATACATAATTCTGAAGAATCACCCAGCAGGCAGCACAAAAGGACACTGGCTTTGGGAAATGTTGGAAAATCGTGGCTGAATCAGCCCTACAGCCCCAATACATTTTAATTCAACACAAAGGTTTAATCAAGATACTTTTTTAGATTAATCCCCAGACCTTTTCTTCTGGGCTTTCCTAAATGGGATATTAAACAGTGAAATAAGTTTGCCATTTCCAAATAATTTAATAATAGCATTACCAGAGTAAGCAATTGAACAGCTAGCACATATGAAATATGGCCAACTCCTCCATGAAAGTGCTGGGTATAGGGATAAAAACATAGGAAACATGGACTCCAAGCAGTATCCTGATGTTGGATTTCATGCACAGGAAGTAGGAATTACTCCTTCAGACAAAACGTGCCTAATTTTCAAAATAGTTGATTACTCAGAAATCTGGCTGAAGGCGCTGACATCTACAAGTGGCCATCACTTAGCAGTCAACCACTTACTTCCAGTCAGACAGGATTTTCTGTAAATGTAGGACATTCTGGAAATTGCTCCTGATGGATTGTTGGAACTCTGACGGCTGAAAACTTTGAGCTTTTTGAATTTAAGGGTGCCAACCCTCAAGTAAACACCTCGTTTGACCTGGGACCTCGGAAAAGGCTTCAAAAACTATGTGATAGCACAGAAACAGTGTGTGTGTAGTTTGGATAGTATTGTGCGATCTCACAGGGTGAAAAAACTTAGATTTGGGATTTTAGTATATGGTGATATATGGGAGCCAAGATGGAGAATTTTGGGTGTGGGTTAGTTGTCTTTTTTGCATTTTCTCCTTCCTTCTTCACAAATCTGGATGGTTTTCTCTAACTGGGTGAAAGATGCCCGTGTTGCAGGTTTTGGGTGATCATAATTTGGTTAGAATCATAAATAATATAGATGTCAAGTTATTGGATAATTGGGACTTTAATGGCCTTGAATAGACACCATTTTAGCTCCGTTTCTTGACTTGTTAGAGAGAGCTCACATCTCATGAGTTTGTAATAGATAAGGATAATAAACTTCAGTGTGAGACTTCAAAAACAACATCTCCTTTATTTGCCCTGACCTTGGAGCAAGAAAGAGCCTGGTATTCCAACAATGGATGGATGAATCTCTAAGGCAAAACAGAAATGAATTGTTGTACAAAATAAGTGATTTTCTAATCAACCTGTTCTTAGAATGGACAGGGTTAAAGTAACCAGAATCTTTTTCACAAATATAATTTGCTGAGCTATGTAGAAACAAATGATGTGTTCCTTTCGGTTAGGACCAAATAATCAAGAAGTAATAAATGGCAATATTTTGGTCTTAGGGACTGTGTCTATGTCCTCCAAGGGCCAGAACAGAGGTCTTCATTCTTTGACCTGACACCTTCAGGTCAGCCCACAGCCTTTCCTTGCAAGGACAGAGACATGGAGGGGATTCAGCTGACCAAATATGAAGGTGGGATTCAGCTTGAGCTGCAGACAAATACGTCCAACAGTTTTAGGGGCTCAGTGCATTAGGGTATCAGCTCATTTCTCGGTACATAAGTGCCTGGAGGTATATGAGATGCAATAGAACACCTAAAACACTGACATAGGTCTGAGACTCATTTTAGGGTATTTTTTTCCACTCAGAAGACTTCCCTAACTTCATCAGATGGCTCTTTCTGCTGATATGTGAAATACCAACTTGCAGAGCACTCAGCACAGCAGATAAGGGAGAGAGGGAGGATGGATCCTGCACTTAATGGTTCATCTTTCTAGATAGCAGTGTCAGCATTTTGTAGAAGTCAGGCTTCAATTTTTGCTTAAAATATGGATTCAGTAACGCTGCCAACACGCATTTATCTCTGTCATTGAGCTCGTTGGCCACAGCAGGAGAGGACACGATTCAACAGCTACTCTTCTTCACTGGTGTTCAAGACACAGATCCCTTTATTTTAACACAGGATTGCTGTTTATTTCAGCAAATGGCAACAGTCAGACTCAGTGGTTGGACTCAATGATCTTATGGGTCTTTTTTAACCCAAATGGTTTTATGATGAAAGCCATAATAGCAAAATTTGAGGAGAGACATTGCACAGAGTGAAATAGTTCTATGAATTTCCTACCCGTTAAGTATTAGTATCCATTTAGAGGGATTATTTTATTAATGGCCCTGCAGAAAGGCCCTGTAAAGGACTTATATCTAATGCTCTCCTGGCTGTGCATCACCAAGGAAGAGAAATTACTAAGGTCTACAAGGAAAAAGGTTTTGCTCTTAAGAGAGGAGTAAATGATCTTGGTCTACACAGTGTAATAAAACAAACTGCAAAAAGAGAGAGACACAATCCAGTAGTCAAAAAATAAACCTGGGAATCAAGAAGAGCTGATAAACATAAAGGCCCTGATAATCACAAAAAAAAAAAAGTTTTAAAACCAGCTGTGGAAAATGTAAACGAAAGGGACACGAGGAGCTGTTCCCTTAGGCAGTGCTTTGTTGTGGTGGCACAGGTACCTTCCAGCTCAGGCTGCATCCCCTTAGGGCTGGCAGAAGTCACTGCTTGGCCCCACGTTTTACAGAGTTCCAGTGTCAAAAACTGCACGCGGTCCCTGTAGGTCCAGGCATGAACTGTGTGCAGTTTTCAAGGTCACACAAAAGTCGACTGCTGCTCCTGAGAGCAGAGAGGCCAACACCCATGGTGTGCTTGGCATGGGGTGTGGTCTGGCGCAAACCACCTCGCTCAGGAGGGATGAGAGGGACTCCCTGAGGAAGGGAAAACAGGGGATGGAAACAAGACACGGAGCCTAACAATTCTCTTTGTGTTTGAGATGCAATTTGCTCTTTCAATTTGCAATTTGTATTGTTTTCACATGCAATTTGTATTGTTGCAAGAGTTACTGGTCTTTACACTCAGCGAAGAGAAATAGGCATTTGGGGTTTGATTTGCCTGAACCAGTTTCAGGCACTAACATTGGGATAAGAAACTAAAAACTGGAGAACTACACAGTGTCAGTGAAATCTTCCTCAGGAAGTTTTGAAGGAAATTACGTACAACATGTTTCTTCCTGGCACAGGGAGTGGGAGGTTGTAAGATTTTACTTTATTAATATTAGGCACATGTACATAGATATGAAAGCCTAGCTGAGTTAAGGGAAGATGATGATATATATCTAACGAAGTAAGCAGTTTTGCAGAACATTTCCAGAAGGCATGAGGTAGCTAGTAAATTTTGCTTTCACTGAGAAATAGTTAGGGTTTTTTATATAAATATGGGCTTGTTTCAAGGTTGGTGGGTACAGTAATTATATTTTATGGAGATAACAGATTAAACTTTCAACACCCATATCCAGTCAGCTGCAATGTAAGAGCTAACAATAAATGTCCTTGGGAAGATTCAAAGTAGCATCCAGAAAAATCAGAAAAGGCCAGCACTGACATTCCTAAAATAGCCAAGAAAAAAATAATTGCTAGGAATAAACAAACAAAAAGAAAGAATATCTTTGTATTCCAGAAAGAGACAAAGTATAAGTCCAATTAAAAAAAAATTGCTTTGTAGGTCACCTTAGAAAGGTTTTCCTTTCTAAGGTGCTCACAGGCACCAAAAAATAAAATAAGAAGTGCAGTAAGAAGGAAAAAAGTTTGGGAGGAAACAGTTTGAAAGGAAAACACTGTGAACTACAAATAAAAGCTGCCAAGTTCGAAAAAGAGCAATAATTGCTTTGCATGAGCTTCCAGACTTTAATATCCAAAAGAAGGAAGTAATGATAGCAAAAATTGATAGGAAAAGACAGATTGCTTGAATATGTTTGAAGATGAAGATCTGAAGTGATAGAGAAGTTTCTGGCATAGGAATTAGACAAAGAAATAAATGACATTGACAATACAATGCTGAGTATGGCACTTATTTAGAGGTGAAGATCTTGGCAAGAAAGCACAGAATGTTTTTGACTGATTACTTCTTACTTTTTCTTAAATAAACATTCTTAAATGTGATCAGAAACTAGTACTAGCTGGTGCCTGTGACAGGTCAGGCACCTAACATGCTCAAATTCATGGATTTTTCATCTTGGAATAACTTGCAAAACTTTATTCAACATCACAGGTCAAGGAGAATATCTCACTTGAATAAAAACTGTCCTAGACTCATGGAATGCTTTGAGTTAGGAGAGGTCTTATAGATCATCTTGTTCCAACCCCCTGGCATGGGCAGGGACACCTTCCACTAGCCCAGGTCACTCAGAGCCCCATCCAACCTGGTCTGGAACACTTCCAGGGATGGGGCAGCCATAGCTTCTCTGGACAGCCTGTGCCAGGATCTCACAACACTCTGAGTTAATAATTTCTTTCTAATATCTAATCTAAATCATTCCACTTTTAGTTTAATGCCATTGCCCCTTGCCCTATCACTATCTACCTGTGTAGAAAATCTTTCTCACTCTTTTCCACATGCTCTCTTTAAGAATTGGAAGGCTGCAATGAGATATCCCCAGAGCCTTCTCTTCTGGCTCAATAAGCCAAATCTCAGTCTGTCTTGTAGGAGAGATGCCACAGCCCCCTGATTATCTTTGGGGCCTCCTCTGGACTTTAAAGAAATTAATCATGTAACATCTGTCTTAGGATAAAACATATTTCAGCTTAGAGGCATCTAATCCTTTATCCATTATTATAAAGGGAATTTGGACAGCTCTGCCACATATTAAAATCATCAATATTTGATGGTTGTCAGCTATATTTGTTTTAATATCCCACAAGAGGCCTGACCACAAGATTGTACAGATTACCTTGTCTGAGTGCAAGAAACTGCATGTTCTCCCCCTCATGCACAAAGGCAAATTAAAAAATACCACTTCCATAGTATCCTGAGATCCCAAAGCTTCCAGTATGGAAGGCAGAGAAGTGTTTTTCTGTTGCCTCCTATGTTACATCTCTTAAGCAAGCACATCAAGGAGAGCTTGATAGCTCTGAGGTGCCTACAAATTTAGGCAGAATTGTTGTTTGCATCCAGCATCACCTCAGGATGGGAGATTAGCACATCACTCCATGCTGACACCTTGTTTGCTCTTTGTATTGGTACTTGGACATGTTTCAGGGCTCTAACATGGTGGACTACCAGTAATTAAGATTAAGGCACATTCTTTGTTGACATTTCACTGATGAATTTACTTGTCTCTGCATTCAGCCCCAGGTTCGGAGTTTGCCTCATTCCTTGGTTGGGACAGAATCCTTGTTATGATTTATTGCAATCCTTATTATGATTAATAGAGATCTACATTGTTCATCTCCTGAGCAATGAGAGCAGGAGGCATATTCAGCCCAGGGATCACCACATGGTCTCCCATCAACCAGTCTCAAGGCAGGCCTCTACATAAAGTGTTTTTGAAACCCTGTTTCTCACTGACAGAGAAGAGCTGACTAATTTTGTGCTTTAGCTCTCTGTTTTTAACTACACACTACACGTAAATTTTGTGATGCATCTGCAGCACATCAAGCCTATCATTTAAACATTTTCATTTAGTATACTTCAATATTTCAGCCGCATAACATCTAATAAAACACTATGAAAACTGCTCGAAAAAATGTCAAGGAAGAGCTGCTACTTATTAGGAAATAAAGAGCATGAGAAAATGTGGGAAGAATATTAAAAAATAAGTAAAGGGTTGTGTGCTTTCCCACAGTGATCAGAAAGTCAGCTTGAATAATATGCACTTGTTTAAATTGTTTAGAAAACCAATATCTGCAATTACTTACTTTATATCAATTAAAATAATTTAATACAAAACTCACCTGAAACTTGTACAGTGTCAGAAGATTGTGTACTAGGTGATACATTAATAATAGAAGGTTTCTGTGCTGAGTTGCCATTCCCTGGTACTGAGCTTGTGATTAGGCTGAGGCTCCTATTCCCAGGTATCCCGAAAGCTCCCAGAATTCACCTCTGAACACGGGTACACTAGCTAAGATTTCTTACCTGCCTGCTCAGGTAAACATGGAATTGTGACTGTAAAGTGTCTAAAACTAATTATCCCTGTAAATAGTGCTTAAAATATGCCATATGATTGATAATGAATGCCTACTAATACTGTAATTCATTCTACTTAAACACAGGTAATGTCCATTAATATTTCTAACCAACAATATTTCCTGACTCCCTTAATTTCTAGCTCATATCTGGAAGTCACTGAGCACAGCTGGTAACAGAATACACTTCAAAACCCAGGACAACGGCCTAAAAAGCTCCACTAATCTTATTGAAGCTGCAGTAAATATAAATAATATTTGCCTATGCAAATGGCAACTGTCATGAAATTGCCCTGTAAGGGGCAGCTGACAGCAGTAATTGCCAGTTCTGAGGTAGATCTCTCAGATGTCTCTGTGTGAGCAGTAAATGAGGTCACTGTCATCACTCACCCCCTTCAGCCTCAAGAGCTGCTTCCTACCCTGTGCTGAAAAATGGTTCCTAATTGACTAGAGTGAGACATGGACTGAAAAGACTGAGAGGTTTTCTTTATGAAACCTGTTTCACTTTGCACTGGCATGGATTTAGGACTGCTTTAATGATCACTTATCATTTCTCAGCTAGAATAGGTAGCGGAGAGCTTGAGGTTCAGTGACCTCTTTAACTATTCTTAGATGCACAAAGGAACGACAGATTTCATACCAAAATCTGCCTTTCAGAGTATGTATCAGTGCATTGATGTGACCTGAGGACCCTGCAGTAGGGTCTCAGGGTGACCATGGTGCTATGGTGGCAGGGGCTCTGGACCTGTGCTTCCAATGCCATCAGTGGTTCTTTCAACAGTTATTCAGTGAGTCTGCCAAGAGGGGAAAAAACCTAATTACACAGCAGTCCTTTGAATGGGGTTGTGGTTCACATTTCTTGATGTGATTCCTTTTTATCTGCACTGCTGCCACCTTTAGAATGCAATATCTAAGTTTAAAAGGGTCTAGTTTAAGGAGTATTGTGTTCCTGTTTATTTTCTTCCTTCATCACATCATATTTTCATGTTCTTTTTATAGCTTTGGTAAATACTGCCACTATCCTAATATCATATCCAAAAAGTTATGCCAAAGTGTAATGCAGTTTTATTTTAAGACTTCAGTGGAAATAGAAGAGACCTGCAAAAGACAGGGCAGCACCATAGTACCAACATTTTTGTGTCTCTTGAGAGACAGGACCAAATATTTGGAGCATCACAGAGACCTCACAGAGACCAAGAAATGGAAGGAACAGAGGAAAAGCCAAGGGAAAGTAATAAAGGTCAACATAGACTAAATGAGGAATGGAAAAACCTCTCTCAAACTCTCAAAAATATTTGGATGTCTAGAATACCTTGAAACTAATCACGTCTCCTGGATTTCCCTGGGCATTTAGGCACCATTGACACTTAATACTTCGGAAATTTACTGTGGCTGTCCAGGCATTACTATACCATAAATGGTGGGATGCACAACAGCCTCAGAGATGGAATGGAAATCTTCAAGGTCAAACAAGAAAGTTCATAAAGTGGGCCTGGCAATGGGAGCATGGCTCCAGGGAATCCTCTGTGGAAATTGCTGGCAGACACAGACTCAGTTATTGAAAATTATGCCCGAGATTGTTTCACCCAAGGACATTTTGGGGGTGGACTGGAAGTTTGCAAGAGTTATTGTGGTAAGTTTTAGGCTTCTGGTAAGATGGGGGGATGCATTCCTGTGGGTGAGGCTGGTTGTTTTGACTCCATCTCTTGGCTCATTAGTGCTAGAGAAAAGCAATTATTTCATTGCTGTTCAACAGGGATTATGCCAAGTTTTGGGAGATCAGTTGCCCAAACCTGAAGTACAAACCAGCCCCTGCTCACTGCAAAAACACAGATCTCCTGAAGGCATGGGAATGAAATAAATTTTCTAGCCAATGCATCAATGACTACAAAAGGGTGTGAAGCTTCAAATTCAGAGCACCCTGTGGAACAACACCCACTCATTTCTTCGGAAAACAGCCCAGGCCTTTTGCCAAAGGTGTTAGGGCAGGTCTTCCTGATCTTTGCAAAATTGTGTCTTTGGCTCCTAAAAAGTTCCCAGATCAACAAAAGCTCTCAAATGATCTTATGTTGAAGACAAACACCAGAAACCTGTCTCTTCTAAATATCCAATTTTGAGTGTTAGTTTAGTTTAGTCATGCTGTCCAAAGTGTAATAGATAATATATTTTAATTGGACAAATCCTCACCCTAAGAGTTCAATGAGGGAAATAAATCTTTTTCTGGCTCTACTGTGTTTGACATAGGCTCAATTCTAATCTCATTTACAGAAGTCTGACCACGACTGGCTGGATTGAAATCGACTGCATTTTCTAGTGTGAAAATAGGATCAGGCCCCATAGCTACAATTATGAATAAAAATGGTTCTATAAAATAAGGGTTTATGTTCAAAGGAATCCCACTGACAGACTGAGGCACAAAGACCTTTTTCTGTGAGGTAAGAAAAAGGCACATTTTTTTTAAATACAGATAAGGAATAAAAGTCTAGCAAACTTCTGTGCTTGGTCTATGGATGTAACCATCTTCAAGCTTCACGACACAGCTGGGAGATGGAATTTGATGCTTCTGCACACCCCTTTATTTGAATTACTTTCATGCCACACTGAGAAGTTATGACCAAAGCATTAAATTAAATTAAAATACAGTAATAGATCTGTGGATACAGGAGGATATAGCTTTGTTTATCCATGAATGGAATTTATGGGGTTTTTTTTCCTTTTTTCTTTTTTCCCCCAATGTCTGCCTTTTAACTCTGATTAGATGCCTTGGAGTTGTGGGATCGTCTGGCTTCTGAAAGTGAAGAGAAGGAAGTAAAAATGTTTTGCACTTTGTGCCACGTTCAAGATACAATGGTTTGCTCACAGCTCTTTTCCCTGTACCCTCTCTTCTGAACCCAGTCCACTACATGAAATGCTGAGTTTTTTTCCTTTCTCCTCCTCCTCCTCCTCTTCATTCTTCTCCCCAGCCCTGCTTACCCACTGCCACTGGTTCCATCATCTTCCATCTCATTGATCAACCACATCACCCAGACACTGGTAGTGACTCCAGCATCCTTTCATTTCAAACCACCTGGGTCTTGATATTCCTTGCCATGCCAGATCTCTTTTCTAGAAATATCTGTGGAATTTATACTGGTTGTTTTTTTTTTTTTTTCCACCGAGACTGGATTGCTGATAAAGCTATTTTTTTCCCCATAAAAGGTTTCTTTTAAAGATGAGTTTAGAAAGTTGAAAACCCGAATGCCCTGGAACTCAGTGATTTTACTTTTATAGTTTCCCATGGGAATAATGGGTCAGTAGCCTTATGCTCCTCTTTCCAAGCTCAGCTACATGTCTGGCTTGCAATTCCTTGGGGGTATAACCTGTGCAAGAAGGAGCATTGTGGGAGCTCATGGGGATGAAGCCTAAACAAAAGCTCTAGCTACAAAGGAGAGAAGGATTTAAATCAGTCACATTATTACTTCTGTGAAGAAGCATAACATTATTTCTCACACAGAAGACTTTGAGGCAAACACCTGGTAGCATTAAAATTTGTGCTAAAACTTTTTTTTAATGGAAAATATAAAACAAGGTAGTGTTCTTCCATCAAAACCATTGTAAGAACAAAACCCCAAATCTTTCTAATCTTTTAATTTCAGTCATCCCCAATGAGCTCTGTTCTAGCCCCACTTTTTGTAGACCTGCAGCTTTCTGACAGACTTCTCCCACACCTCCCAGGTTCTTGAGAGCACAATTTCTCTGTTCGTTCTTCTGAGAGGCTTTTTCACCACATACACATCCAGTCTTCTCTTACTGCACCAAACCACGTCTCAGCCCTCCCTGATTGTTTACTGGTTTATGCTGTCATGATGACTTGCACAAGGCCTTCTTTCTTTGCTAGCTGCCAATTTCAGCTGCTAATTTTCCCACTCTTGTGACATGCCTTTGTACCTTCTTCTATTGAGAGCAGTCACATACATTAAACAATCCCCATAATTCATGGCATTTAATTTTTTCATTGGCAAAATGTTCTCAGCAGCAGTATCAACTCTTCTGGTAAATGCAGAGTCTTCAGCTTTTTCTCCTCTCTTTGGTTATAAGAATGATCCATTTTATCTCTGCTCCTTCTGTAACATCATAATTTTCACAATTCATTAACAATTCAAGCAAAGTCCCTTTGCTTGTTTCTCATGCTCTTTGAATCTTGCTGATGCTACCAGATACTGCTGTTCCTCTTTCACCAACAACACAGAGCAGGCTGTTGTTAACTGAGCTGTCCTTAAACAGACGAGTTTGGGTGCTGAATTAAATCAAGCTGCACTGTGTGGTGCTGGTCTAGGTAACCATCAAGCCTCCTGATTTTTTCATCTTGCTCTGTGAAACTGCATCACAGTGTCATCGACTTTCATAAGTCATTTGGAGCACTTCATGAGCTGAGCTCTGGTCCTAATTAATTTGTGCCTAAGTTTGCAAAGCTGTGTGAGCACTCACTGAAATTACTGGAATCATGCAAATATGGAAAAGCACAGAGAAGTATGCAAAGTTATTTGCAGACTCATCCAAGTGATTTTTTTTTCCTAAGTGCTCAGGTTTGAATCGAAATCACAGGGAGGTGGCAGGAAATCAGGTCATCAGAGCTGTCAAAAACCATGTGTGAAAAGAAAGCTTAAAATCTGAATCTTACAGCTTTCTCATTTCTCATAAATTTCTGAGGTGATGAGCTCAAAAACATGCAAGATACCAAATGAGTAAAGAGCCCATAGCAACTCATATTTATTCATATAGATTCTTCAAACTATATTTACTAATAAAGGTGAACATGCATTTTGTGTTTTCTGTGACACTGGGTGTCAGGTGAAGGAATTGTGAGTGACATTGCATCACACCATTCAGCCCACCCCCAACCTTCTCATTTCATCGTGCCTCAAAAGTAAAATCAATATTTCCACCTTGGGAATATTTGACAGATGATTCTCTGAAAGCATACAAGCCTGTTCCATGTCTTTCACTGCATTATGCAAGAGAGAGGAAAAGAAAGAGCTTTGTCCAAGTAAGAAGGAAAAACTTTGGCCTTGTGGGGCATCAGGATCCTGTGCCACTGCTCCCATACCTCAACTTGAGCAAATGCCAAGTTCCCATATTATGTCAAAGCCATTTGGGCTTTTTTCTTCTGAAGTATTCAGCAACACTTTCCAACGTTTTGGGATGAAATACCCACATTTATACTATCCAATAAAATTAGCCAAGGATCTTTTTCTGGCGCTGAGGTCAAGGAGGGCGAATCACCTCCCATCTCCACATCCCCAGTCCAAATTGCTTCATGGGAACAGTCCCTGGCTGATGCTGTTCCCTGCTCCAGGCCTGTACAATGTCTGGGAGAGTTTTGTTTGCCATGGGCCTGCTTGGCATGGACATTGCACTAAGCAGCATGGGCACTCATAGGAAGGACTTGATCCCAAGTCCCAGTCCCAATTTATTTACTAATATAGGCAAAGTCTTCCAGATCTCTTAATTATAGCATTAAAGAAAAAAAAAAAAAACAAACCCAAAATATTTAAAGATGAAAAAAAAATCTAAAAAAAAAAGGGAAAAAATATGTATTTATTGTGGACAAAGTGTTCATGATTACTTCCAGCACTGTACTAGGCTTTAGCAATTGTACTTCAAGGAGCGTTTGTCTGACAAATCTGGTTGTCTCCAATGCCTACCTTTGACTAGCCCACCTCTGTCCCTCAGTGAAGTCTGGCCTTTTTGGATGGGTTCATTTCATCCTAAAATGAATGTCTAAATGATGCCAGAGACATTGCAGACACTTTGAAAATGTCTGGTTTTAAATGTGGGTGCACAGATACTGAAAGGGTACTGCATATCTAAAATTAATGTCTCCAAGGGCAAGTGCAAAATTAACTATGCCCTAAAATATATGATCTCTCAGTTGTTGGAACTCTAATTTCCTCAACAATCCAGCAGTTACATATTTAGGAAACAACTACAAGGTGTGTAATGGCTGAGCCAATGCCTCATTGGCTTTTGTCTAACAATCTTTTCTATTGTGATTTGGAAAGTGTCTATAAGCAGAATTTTATTGGATAAACCTCTCTGGTTTTGAATGAATATTAGCTGCATGCATTGTGGATGAAAAGCATTATGAGCTACAAGAACTACCCAGCATCATTTATCTTCTCTGAGATCTGGGAAAACCTGGCAGCCCCTGTGATTTAGTTAGTGCTGCCACTGTCTGCAAGTGTTGCCTGTGAGGAATTGGGCTGACAGGAGGAAAAGGTGAGGCACAGATGTACACCCAGGTGCTCTCCAGTGTCTTAGGGCTTTTTAAAATAAAATTTAGAATCAATCAAGGAGTTTAGGAAGATGCAGATATAATTTCATAACATCTAGATGGAGGCAGGTACTTCAGTTCAAAATCCCATCCCTGGAAGTGTTCAAGGCCAGGCTGGATGAGGATTTCTTTGAGCAACCTGGTCTAGTGGAAGGTGTCTCTGCCCATGGCAGGGGGTTTGGAAAAAGATGCCTTTAAGGCCCTTTCCAACCCAAACCATTCTGCTATTCCATGAAAATTTGCATCCAAAAAATCCTCCCTTCACCAAGGGAGACACTTGGACTTAGAAGGAATCACTCTGTTTGCCAGGCAGGTTCACTAGTTTATCTTTCTAAGAGCAAAATGGATCCAGTTCCTGCCCTCAGACAACTGGTTTGATTAACCTCAGTGGGCATCAAGAATTTGACACTGCTGTATGTTGGTCTATAAAACATCAAAATGAACAAGTCTATTCACAGCTCTATGGTTAAAATGTTCACAAAAGTCAAGTTGTGATTCTTTATATATTTTTTGAATTCTACCTCCTCTACCTTCTACCTGAAAACTAAACAAGGATTTCTTCCAGAAGTGAAAAACTTAGATGCAAGCTAACCCTGTTTCACTTCTCCCATCAAACAGGTTTCAGGAGACCATAACGTCAGAAAACAGGGTAGAAGAACTCAAAATCTATGAGACAGAATTTCCTGCTAGGTGGGAAAAGGGGAGTCCTAAATCCTTGAAGTGTTTCACAGGAAAAAAATATAGTCACTACATTAAAAATACATAAAAATAATACATTAATAAAATAAAAGTCAGAAATAATTCTGGGCATCTAAATCTAGGGCAGCTTTTCACCTCTTCTGTATTGTAAAATAATAGGAATTGCCTACACAGGATTATTGTAACTAAAACAGTCTTTGCTGCATATTTCTTTGTAGAGAAAACCTGACGTTTTCTTTGAGATTAATTCTTTTAAATGGATATAGTTTTCACCTCCAGCAGAGAGCTCCAGGTGTGGAATCCCATGGACCTGTTTTCCTGCCTCAAGCTTCTAAAAACTGGAACAATCTGGGGGTTCAAAGCCACTTCTCCATGTGTTATCATATAATGATTACCTCGAGGCATCTCCCCACTCATACAGATGGTTATTCTGGATCTTGTTCCCTGAGGAATCAATACCAGATTTTGAGCAAAACATGTCTAAGATCCTACCTCTCTTCTTCCTTCATTCTCTGTGACATTTTTTGGCATTTTTTAGCTTTAGAAAAAAACCAGCATCTCTGCCATTTGTCAATGACAGTGACTGGATATCTGTATTAATAGCAGAGATGAGTAAAAGAAATTAGTAAGAAATTAGCAAGAAATTAGTAAGAAATTAGCAAGAAATTAGTCTCTTTTTGTTTTGATCCAAACCAAAAATGTCCATCAGAGGGAGGCAGCTTCCACAAAGCTGAGCCTTATTTAAATTCACATCCAGTTTTTAAATGAGCTGGATGGCTTAATTGCATTTGGTCAATCAGTGGAATTTCCATTCACTAATTAAATATTTGTAACCTTGCAATGTAGACACCTTTGAAGAGGAAAAAAAACCCCAATGCAACCAGAAAACAAAACCTAAACTCATGTTCTTTTCTTTGGTTGAGGACATGGTATAATAATAGTAATCTATAGAGACGAAAAAGACAAACAGGATTAATGAATTTTAGGAAACAGAAGCCTGTTTGGCTGTTTTGGTTTGACTTTGATTGGGAAATTGTGCTTAGGCTAAATTGAGCTAACATGTAATTTGTCAGCTGGACTAAAAATGCTGTAATTGTTCTTTGCTCCTGTCACCCTAACAGAAGAAAAATGAAAAGCAAACTCTCCAAAGCCTGGCTGGCTCTCTGGCTTGTTTGAGTGTCTCTGCTGATGGCTCTCGAGGGGCAGACCAGAGCCATGCCCTGGTGCCGTGGAGATGTCCCATCCTGTCAGGAGACCTTTCCCCAGGGTGGCAGCACCACCTTGGAAGGTGCTGCAGTTTAGCTCCGAGATATCACAAGAGGCAAGGAGTCATTTCTCTGAGGGATTAAAGTTATTTTACAATTAAATAAGTTTAAAATACTTTTCAAGAGTTCCAAGGAGAGGGAGCGAGAGAGGAGAAGAAGAGCTTGTCCTGCCTTTTTTGGTATGAAACAAGCAGGTCTCATAAAATCATGGAATGGTTTGGGTTGGAAGGGACCTTGAGACCATCCAGTTCCAACTCCCCTGACAAGGGCAGGGACACCTCCCACTAGCCCAGTTTGCCCAGAGCCCACCCAGCACTTAAACACCACCAGAGGAAGTTTGGCTGACTTTCCCTAAGCCGTGTGAGCCGTTCCCTTGCTGCAGCCCAGCGAGTGACACATTTGAGGCAGCGCAGATAAACTGTGACTGCATTCTCCACTGCTGATTTGCAGTTTATAAAACAGCTTTCAGCCTGTGGGACAAGGGCGGCTCATAGGAGTCCATAGGAGTCATAGGAGTTCCTGCTGCTGGCAGAGAGGTTTGAGTGGCTGGGTACACGAGGGCCACCAGGGATCACAGGAGATGACACCTTGTGGGAGCATCAGGCCCTGTACATGGGTGTCACCAGCCAGGGTGAGCTGCTGGCTGCAGCTGTTGCACATTATTTTATTAATGCCTGCATTAATAAATTAAATAGTGCCAAGGCCCAAGCACCACCTCAGCTGTCAATGCTTTCATGCTCCAGGACTCACCAATGCAGAGGGGTCTTGTGGGTGAGTTCTGCTTAGCTGGGGGGATGCAATCAGATTCCCCATGGTGGTAGACACTCTGTAGGAAGGATAAAAGGGATCACCAATAAAAACACCCTCAAAAGAAGTCAGGATCCCAAGGCTTCAGAGATGAAATTAAAACTGAAATAAAAAAGTGTTGTGCGTGCAACTTTGAAGAAGGAATTCCTTGATTTATCAGGATTTATTCAGAGATTGGACCACCCCTTAGCTCAGGAACAGCTGCACAGCTTTTGGTGTTATTTCTTGAAGAAGACAAAGATGTTTTGTAACTGCTCCCCTGCTGCTCCTCGCAGATATGAGGAAAGGAAGGAACAGAATAACTGCACATTTCTATTTTTCCATACTCTGTTCTTTTTCCTACTTATTCTTCCTCCTTCATTCAGCCATCATCTGCATAGCAGCAGTCAGCCAGCATACATTCTTCAAAACAAGAACAAGGTCAGTCTCATCCCAGACTGAAAGCTGGAAGCAGGGGGATGTCTTGCAAGGAGAACTGCAGCTGCCATTAAATTTGACCTCCACTCACAAATGCTCTTTGCCTATGGCATGGGATGCCCTGAAATTGTTATGGACTGCAATATTTACATCTGAAATGTTTACGTCTAATATATTTACATTTGCTCTTTGGCTTCAAATTTAATGGCTTTTTGATATTTTGAAGGTGCAAGATATAAATTCATGGAGCTCATATGAGCTGCTAAGATTAGCTACATTGTTTAGATAACCAGAACAAATGATAAAATTGCATGAAAGCATATTTTCTGAACATGCCCTCTGTTACACACCAATCATCTGCAGGATTTGGAGTGTCCTACCAAACCCTCTCATTAAACCCTACTGTTTCAGAATTCCTGTTGTTTCTGTCATGTTTCAGCAAATTCTATTCAGACTCAAATTCCCTGTATTGGATTTTAACTTGAAGGCCAAGGTTTTCTTAAAGGAAAAAAACAGTTTGAAAGGAATCCTGAGAATTTAGATTCTGACTACGATTTCACTGCATCACAGAATCACAGAATTGGTATGGCTGGAAGGGAACACAGTGGGTGTGTTCCAATCTCCCTGCTCAAGCAGGGTCATCCTAGAGTTCTGGCAAAGTTCTGGCAGTTTCCCTACAGGATATGACAGGAAATTTTGAGCTCAAAACTATATTTTTTGGAAAGAGTAGTTTCAAAGTTGAAGGTTATGATCTTACACCCTTTCTTTTTTTTTTTTTTCTTCTACACATGAAGGATTTTCAGGTCATAGAATTACAGAATTACAGAATTGCAGAATGATTTGGCTTGGAAGGGACATTAGAGATCATTTAGTTCCAACCCCTCTACTATGGACAAGGACATCTTCCACCAGATGCAGAAATTTATGTGACTCAGTTTTTCTACTGATCTCAGACTTCTTTTATTGTACCTACAAGACAGAGCTCTTTAAAGTGAGACACTAATGGATTCAAGAATTTTAAGCAGTGTTCACCGTGTTTCTAATCATGTTCTTCTAATCACTTTACTCTGGGGTTATTGTTTGACAAGGGACTTGGGCCAAATGATGTGGAAACAAAGAATAAGTGAATTTTTCCAATGACCTTGAACAAATGCCATGAGTAGTGTACACATGTGCTTGTTTCAGCCTATAGGAGGTTTAAATCACTCTGAACATTTAAAGCAGGCTGAGCTATATAAGAGGCTCTAAGATTTTAAACAAAACCACTTCCAAGATTTTAAGTAGTTCGAGCATTATCTTTGCCTGGCTGAGCTTTACCCTAATGGAAGACAAATTAAAAAAAAAAAAAGGATCCTTTTTTTATAGCATCTTGCTTTAAGGAATAAAAAAAGCCTTAGCTGCAAACAATGTATTTGGGAGATAAGGAGGTTAGAGAGGGTGAGAGTAGCTGATTATAAATTTCATGGGCTTGATGGCTTTGGATCAAGGAATTCAGCTGATGTTGAAGCACCAGGCTTAGCTAAAGTGTTGAAATAAATAAAATGGTCCTGCCAGCAATGTTATATCACCTCTGTATGGTGACCAATTCTTTTTTAAAAGGTGGTGTGGGTACAAATGCCTAATGAATAAAAAAAATCATTAAGTCTAATGATTCAGGCAATAAATCCACCTTTGCATTTCCTGATTAAATTCATCAAATATTGACACTGCACACACATCCAAACATATTTCAAAAACCAAACATTAGCTGAGCACAAATTAATGTGTATTCTTGAAAGATAACTACACCAGGACAGTGAATGAAAAGGAATTGGATTGAAAGCTGGTGGCCTTTACAGATGAATGAGCTGATACAAGCAATTTGGGTTGATACCAATTAATGACATTGTGCAGTTAAGGAAACAAAGAACAAGTGAAAAAAAAAAAAAAAAAGAGGATTAATTTAATTGCTTGAAGTGAAAATCTAGGCTTTCACTGGACTGCAGAGTGATAATGGAGAATAAGCTCTCAGTTACCAAATATGAGCCATGTAGACACAAAATCCTCAGCTTGCTTTTCAATTTCCTGGCCTTTTTCCCCTCCCTCAAAGTATATAAATACCCCTTTCTGTTAGTTTTTTTTTTTTCCAATTTGCTTTTATTTCCACTCTGTATTTCTGCCTTTTTTGCTGTGAGAGTATCTGGATGTCCAATATTCTATTAAAGAATTACTTTAAACCATAATTGCTTCTTTTGTCACGTGATAATGAACCACTGTACCACCAATTGTCCTTGTGTCTTTCCTAAGGGTAGAGCATATCAGACATCTGACATCATGGTGGGGATGCACTTTATTTACTAGAGAAAACAATTAAAAACCAGTAGCAGTGTTCTCCTAAGATTTTGGTGTTTTATTACTGGCTACTCACCTTTTTAGTGAACATTGACTTTCCTGTTAGATCAAAAGTATCATTTGGGATCTGCACTGTCTTCTAAAAAACTATTGCAATCTATGTGTTATTTCATCTGCAAATAATTCCACCCTGTCTAGAAGTTAATGTCTAAATTGGCTGAATTAAGGTGCTGTTGCAGAAAATAGTCATACAAATGTTGTGGAAAAAGAAAGAGTAAGAACAGCCTTTTTGTAAGACAAAAATTACTATCCAAGAGCATTGGATCAGTCAGTAACACTTTCAGCACTTATGGCAATATCAAAATTGCTCACAGAATTGTTTACATTTTTCTATATTCACCCTCTGCAGTCAGGGCTTTTGGAGCATGGAGAGGGGAGGGAACAGGGAGGTTGCCCAGCAGAAGCAGCTTTATCAGCAATTCAGTTTTGTATTCAGTGGCTGTGGGCTGTGCAGGAACACACCTGGGCACACCCAAGGCACACAGGGCAGGGAATCAGCCCTGCCCAGGCAGGGTTTCTGCCTGGCTGCTGCACCCATGGGATTTGGTCTCTTATTGCTAGGCTTCCCTCAAGGGTTGTGAGCCAGCAGCAAGGAAGGAGTTTCCCCCGTGGCCTTCTCCTCAGTGCTGAATATCAAATAAAGGCAAAACCAGCAGGAAAAGGAAAATGAGATTGCATTTTCCTTAGAAGCCTCCTGAACGTGCTCAGGGGATGGTGCTGGGTGGGTCAGGAGAGCATGAGGAGCAAGAGGAGGAGGAGGAGACAGCCTGCAGTAAGGCAGGCACTGCAGAGCATGAAGTGAACTACTCCTGATCCTGCCCCACCACTGAGGCTGAACAGATTAAAGAGGCAAATCCATTTTTAACCTCTGGCTGACTCCCAGCCTGCTCCCACTAACTGAGTCATAACAAAATGGAATTTGCTTCCGCCAGTTTGCCACTTGCCTTCACTCTTGCATAATGTGCAAGTGCATTAAGAATTACTTCTTGTTCTGTGAGGGAACATGTGAGTTTCTTTTTAACCCACCACACTCAACCCACAGAGCAGTCACACAGTAGTACACTGAGGGTAAGGGAATGCACTATCTTCACCCACTGGTCCAGTGTTTTTCACTCCATATTTCTCAGCAACTTAGAGTTATCCTGTCATTGGACCTGGCATGGAGTTGGTTTTGTTTGGCCTGGAGAAATTTTTGCTCATAAAATCATAGAAATATAGAATGGGTTTAGGTTGTAAGGGACCTTAAAGATCATCCAGTTCTTTCTCACTGTCGTGGGCAGAGAAACCTTCCACTATCCCAGGTTGCTCAGAGCTCCATCCAACCCAGTCTTGAATACTTCCAGAGATGGGGCATCCACAGCTTCTATGGAAAACCTCATTCAATGTCTTACCATGCTCAGAGTGAAAAATTTCTTCCTAATATCCTGATATTGGAGTGGCCACCACGTTTTCCAAAGCAAATATCCTCCTACTCACCAGTACCACAATACTGTTCCCACCACATCTTTGTCAGGAAAGGGATCTGCTTTTGCAAAGGCTGCTTTAAATGCACAGCCTGCCTTATGTGTCCTTATTCCCTTTAGTCAGCTGGTGCTGCCGGGAGGGAGAGGTGAGTTTACTGCCAGGTGACAGGACTGCAGTGCTCAGGGAGGTCTGTTTAGTGGCAGCAGTCTGAGCAGGGAGCTCTTTGTTGCAATTAGCAGTAATTCTCTGAAGGGTGGCTGGCAGGAGGGTCCTGCTGGGCAGGGAGGAGGCAGCCAGCCTTCCCCTGTACCAGGTGTCATAATGTCTTTGCTGGACATGGTGGGAAGATCTTGAAGGAAGCAGGGTGGGAAGGGATGTTAAATTTCTGCTCTAACTGTGAGGAATTGGATGCAGCTGGGGTTGTAGGGGATTTTCCTGGTGGGAACGACTTGCACAGAACTTTTTGGCAAATGTCCTTTAGTATTTGGCAGGTTGCAGCTCCAGCTGAGGCAGAGAGGGCACTGTCAGGGGCTTGTGCTGCTGACCAGCTGACCTTTGAGGAGAAACAGAAGGGCGTCAGAGACACCTTGTCAGGGTGGAAGGTGGAGGAGAGGAGAAGGGTGCACATGCCAAGGCTATCCAGGGTTTCTGGAAATCCTGTTCCAGGGTTAGTAAGCATTGCTTTGTGGCAGCTGGACTAAGAATCTAAGTTTAAACACCTCTTTTAATTATGGCAGCATCCTATCACTGTATGTTTGCTGGATCCTGCTCGTAAAATATGTATCATGCTGTCTCTGCATGTCTAAACCACACTGAAATAGGAAACAAAGATTTGGCTTTAATAAGACATTTTTTTCTGTCATTCACTAACCACCATTTTCCCTGCTGCATAAAAAAATCTGCTATGTTTTGCAAGACAAACAGATATAGAAGGGAGGGGGTATCCATATAAAAAATACATTATTTGTCACAATTTAAGATTTACTATAGGAGGTGTGTGCAATGATGACCCAAGGGAATGTCCTAAATGCTGCAAGATCTCGTGATGGATTGGACTAATAATAGGCATTTATTTCCACTGGAGATGCTGGCTAATGGCCATGATAAAACTCTATTATGATAATAGATTATTGTTTCTCAATTACATAAGGTCCAGTTTTCAGAGGAAGAAAATGCAGCAAGATAATTTAAATATCAAAGTTATGCAGTCAAAGGAACGTGATGCTATTTCAACTCTCACCAACTATTTCTGTTACGGAACATTGCAATTCTCAGAATTTATTCTGTTGTCCTTTCTGCAGTCCCAGCTCCTGGAACATGGGAAACTCATATTCTCTTTTTTAATGCATGAGAAAGTTCTTTTCTAGCTCTTACTGATGGATGGAAAAGTTTGCAAATGTGAACGCCTAAGAAAATAGGACAGATGAAAACAACTCCT
Source organism: Chloropsis cyanopogon (assembly GCA_013400585.1). Taxonomy (NCBI): domain Eukaryota; kingdom Metazoa; phylum Chordata; class Aves; order Passeriformes; family Irenidae; genus Chloropsis; species Chloropsis cyanopogon. The sequence continues at coordinate 17,688 of WEZZ01038097.1, read as the reverse complement.
TTTTTTTGTTATGTTTTTGTTTTTTGTTGTTATTTAGCCTCACAATTCAGCAAATCTTCCAATTCCAGTCACTTCTCAAAATCACTAATACTGGTTGTGGTGGTGTGGTACTGCTGTGGAACTGGCAGCTGTTCACCTAAACCCTTCTAAGTGTGGCTGACAATGTAGAATGTTAAAACTCAAGCTTAAAAATGGCTAAAGAACAAAATTAGTAACTTACCTGAACTTTCATATAAGTGAGACCTAATTCCTCCAGCATGCCTTGATCCAAAAAGCATATAAATGTAAACACAGTGACAAATCACATCCAAATGTTCAAAAATATGAAAGAATGAGTATTTCTGCTGCACTTCATTCTTATATAACCTCATTTTTTCCTTAAAGGCCTGAAAGTAGTGTCTTTGTAATTGTAATTATTTAGCTGTTTAAAGTGATCATGGTACAATTTGCAAGAAAACTACTATTACATGTCCAGTTCCTTTATCCTGTTGAGCTGAAAATCAGACTGGCATCTTCTTTGCAAGCTCTGAATTTCCTCATTGTAAGAAGCATGAGTTTCTTTTAATGCATTTTTTTTCTCCATGACTAATATATTGGGCAGAAATGAAGCATCACCTGATTTTTTTAGTAGAAAACTATGTTTCTCCCCTTGGGCCTAAGATATCCAGAAGCCAAGAAAAGCTGTGATTGGGATTTTAATTGAGAGATTTGCCAAGGGTGAAAGCAGGTTTAAATTAGATGGTGTAGGACAGAACCATCACATTCCACTGCTGACTAGTACTGTAGCTGTGTTTGCCATTTACAGTGTGCAGCCAGGCTTGGAGAGATAAACCTGGAAAATAATGAGACAGAAAAGAGTTATCTATCATCTGTGTTTCATTGATTGCTCAGAAACAGCAAACCTATAGTTAGGTTGAACATATGGGAAAGGAGTGTGTATTACTCTCCATCAGTGTAAAGGATCAGCAGTGTGGATGGGTGATTTCTGATGTGACAGCCTCAGAGTCACAGCAGTTACCCTGATAGCAGCAGAATCAAATGCATTCTGAGTCTGGCTTTAGATGAAGTAAGCAGATACAAGACTTTCCCGTTTAAGTGGAAAACAAAGCCCAGAGTAAGCTGGAGCCAAGGCTGCTGCAGGCAGCTGCCTCCACACACAACTTCTGTGCAGGGTGCAGGTGTGGCTTGCCCCAGGCAGACATGGAACAAACACTGCAGGGAGCTGGTTTGAACACTGCTCTTGGGGGGAAACAAACAAAAAGCAAAACCTGTGAATGCCCCATCCCTGGAGGTGTTTAAGGTCAGGTTGGATGGGACTTGGAGAAACCCAGTCTAGTGGAAGTTGTCCCTGCCCATGGCAGGGGACTGGAACTAAATGTTCTTTATTGTCCCTTCCAACAGAAACAATTCTATCATTTTTTTTTAAATTACTATAAAGGATATCACATGGCCCAGGAGTCATCTTTTGTACATCCTTCCCATTTAAAATCCAGATGCATCTGTGTTCCAGTTTAGCAGTCTTAGCTGTCTAAACTCACATGAACCATCAATTTTATTCTCCTTTATTTTCCATCACTAGTAGTTAGGTCTTACAGAAAGTTTATACTCTTCCCTATTTTCTACCACAGCATCAAAATACGATTTCAAGTTTTTGAGCGCTTTTGCACAGAAAACCTCCCAACAAAGCATAAAGTGGGGGAATCAGAAGAGTGAAGCCCATTCCTGATCCCAAGCGTTTCATGAGTGCTCACAAGAATCCCATGCCTTAACCTTGGGGTCAAACATTTCCTCAGAGCTTAATCCACTTGTAGCCAATACTACAGATGCCAAAATCAGCAGAAATATATTAAGTTTAATGGGGTTTAGAGTCGGGCCATGCCAAAGGAAGTTTATTCCTGAGAGTCATACACTTCCTTGGACTCCACACACACTGTAAGAACAGGCAAACATCCCTATTAACTGTTGGAGTTTTCTTTTTTTTTTTCACAGTCACCAAACAGTCCCACATACCTTAGATTGGGTGGGCCAGTTTGTTTAAAACATCTTGAGATATACAGAAAGTCAATATAATTTGAGTCTTTTAGACAAACTGCAGCATAAGAAACTGCCGTGATTTCATTTCTCCATATTTTTTCTTCATATTGCATTAAATGACCCATGACTTTGATTAAATTGAAAGTTTAATGTATTGGCATTTTCAATGCCTTCAGATTTATATTTTTTCATGGTTTCTATTTATGTTCCAGTTGTACTTTATTATATTTCTAAGAAAAACTCATTTCAGAGGACTCTACCAGCTGCCACATAATGAAATCCAAATATCAGAGAAGTTACAGTTTCTTTTTTCTCCTCCAAGTCAGCTGGGCCAGCTATTGTACCTGTCTACTGCAAAGGGGGTCAGAAGGTTTGGGCCCGTCTTCTTCAAGCTAGTCTTTTCTCATTTTCCTATATGTGCAAGATACAGATACCAATTTAATTTTTAGAAAAAGTCATTTATATGTGAGGAATCAGATGCTTTCAGGGAAATCAGGATTTCATTCTAGCTTGTGGCAAGGCATACAGGGAGCCACAGCCACCTCCTGCTGAAAAAAAGGACCTGCTCTTCCAGTGTTAAAGGGATTGCCAGAATCGCTGGTTTCTGCTGATATTTACCCACGTCTGAAAAAGTGTAACCGTCGAGCTGATTTTTCTACAGAAGGTTCAGTAAAAATAATAAAGTGTTTCCAAAGTAAAAAGAGAGCAATGCAGGATTTTTCCTACCAAAAGAAGAAAAAAAAATAATTAAACCTAACCAAATGTGACAACAGCTGCACAGAGAATTCTTGCAGGATTCAAAATTTGGTGTATGCATGTGATTTTGGGAGGGATCCTGTCTAACACTGTGAGCACACTTTTTATCCTTCCTATGAAAACCCAAACCAAATCAGCCATGGATTAAACTTCCAGTTCTTATTAGGATAACTTTCATTAAGGTTGATTTAAAGCTGAATTTTTTTGTGGTAAAGGATGTTTGGGCCTACTGTGGGGGCTGTCCCTATCTGCTGATTGGACCTACTCTGTTCAGAGTATCTCAGAGCAAAGCATGAATTTCACCTGTGGTTATTGCTCCTTCAGGGGCTCTGCACGTGATGAGCTCCAGCACTGAGATGATGAAGTTGCCTCTCCTGTGCTTTTAGTGCTTTCTGCAGCTGGCAGCCTGACAGAGAGGAGAGTGGAGAAGGCAGCCTGGATCCAACACAGAACGGGGAGAGTGGCAATTGGGAGTGAGAGGCAGAGTAACAGCAAAGTAAGGGGTGGGACAGAAGGGCAGGTGAAGCCTGGAGGAAGGAGGATGAACAGAAATTAGAAAAAGTGCTGGAAAATAAGCAAGAAGTTAGAAACTCTACAAAACATGGTGGAGAGGGTGCAGGAGAGAATGAAGGAAGAGGCTGAAGAGAAGGGGTTATAATTTCCCACCAGAAATTCTGTCCCCTGTAATTCAGAGCTGGTGCCAAATTTTGCCATCCTTTTGCTTCCCAAGAAACTGCTGTGAGGAGGGAAAGCACGTGAATATACATGTCCATGTCCATTTTCCTTCTGCATTGTAACACTGTGTGTATGTGGATGCACCTACTGCCACTAAAGGGGACTGGATGACTGGGCTTCATATGCTCCTTGTTCTTCAAGCACTTGACATTACAGCTCTAAAGCTAAACCTCTTTATTTTGGAGTACCAAAAGAAGGAATCCTCAGCTTCCTATTGGAAAAGACAATAGGAAGTGTGTTTTTATTGCAAGCAAAAATGGGACACTAAACAGGTAGACCACAAGTAAAAACAGCTGTTCAGTACTGTAGAAGGAAGAGAATGGAGTTGGAACCTTAACTAACTCCTTCCTTAAGTATCAGACAGCAATCAGCACAAATTATGGAGTAGGAGCTTTTGGCTCTTGAAAACATGGAGTCTTTGCTTCCCTGCCTCCTCCTCTCCCCACAGCTGCAAGAATCCAGCTGAGATGAAGAATGTTGGGATTTTTTTAATAGCACTTGTAAAAATCAAGTCCACAATCAAGTAGACAAAGAAAACCATCATGAAAGGAAGCAAACATCCGGCCTTGGTGTGTGCGTGGAGCGCTGGCTGGAATGGAGCCTCTTGAGAGCAGCTGAGAGCCTGCTCAGCAGTCTGAGCTGGCAGCCTTCAACTAGCCCCTAATGAGCCTCATCAAACAAACAAACAGAGAAAGAGGCTTCACAAATTAGAACCAAAGACAAGTGCTGGATGATTCCTATGGTTTTGTGCAGTGCCCACGTCCCCCTCGCCTCTGGAAGTGGGGGGAGCCTGTCCTAATGTCACCCCTCCAAATGTGGGGCAGCTGCTCCAAATGGGACAGTCACCCTTCTTCTGGGGCCTGTGGTTCAAAACTGCTGCATCTGGGGATGAGCCCCTTGATGCTTTGGATAAGATAAATCACACCTTGAGGTGCCCCTACACTGATGACAATGATCTGTTCAAATTCTTTGCACAGTCGTTGTGCAAAGAATGGGTTGTGAGAAGGCCTTCAGTTCAGGGGGCCATTGCCAGGATGAGGAGCACAGCCCACCACATTGGGCTTCAAGAACACCATCCCACTTTCTTGTGTTTCACTGACTTATTGATGAGCAGCTTTGTCCTGCCTATCTGCCTGAGGCGTTCTTCTTTCCCCTAATATAGCGTCTCATGTCAGAAATTGAATGTTATCATTTCTCAACACAAATGGGGTATCTATTTCTCGCTCAGCATAGCACCAAATTCCTCAGTAAAATTTGCATGTGATATGAAAATATGTAAGGAACAGTATATGCTTTCCTATGCCAAAATTTCCTTCCTGTGGCAAGAACTGCAGAAACTGCCTATTAAATTCCCTTTTTTCCCCCCAAAGAGCTCTGGTTTGTAATAAGAATAGAGTCTAGAGAATGACTCTTACATAAAGCCAAACAGCACAATTCTGCCTAATTATTTACCCTTGAAAGGACACCTTGTAATCTATCTTCTGATGCATTTTTTTTCCTCACTGTGAATCTTTGCACAACTGTCCTCATGACAAATATCATTTGATCTGGGGACAGCCCTGTCTGGAGTGTCTGTATCAAGAGCCTTTTCCAATAAGCTGCAGCTCCTACCTTAATGAGAATAAGAGCCTTATGACAAATACAGGGCTTTCCATAGCAAATACAGCTTCTGTACATCACACTCAGGTCTCTCCTCACTGTGGAATAAACTGACAAATTTTGCTTCCCTCTAGTTAAAAAGTAGCACAAACACTGCAGTGTTTGCATAGAGGAACAGGCTTTGTTTCAGTCGTGACTCCTCTCTCGGTGTTGGGAAGGCTTCTATGGAAGTACCTACCCCAGCATCTTCTGCACTGACAAGAGGAATGAGAGAGCCCAAATGGGATTTTTTATGTCTGAAACTGAACAAGAAAATGGAATTCCAAGACACTGCTAACATGCTCCAAACACTTGCAGTCCCTTCGACCGGGCTGGACCTGGCCAAAGCAAAACCCTCTGAAATGTGGAGGTTGTTGGATCCTCACACCAGCTGTGCCACTCCATGGATCTGTTTCTGTTGGTCTGCACTGCCTGTTCATGTAGGGCATAACCCAGGAGTGTAAGGGCAGGGGTGAGGTGGAGCTCCCCAGATGGAGCTCTGGGGTCTCAGGTATTGCCAAAAGGAGATTTCATGATCAGGGTGACATGGGGATGTGTCTTCAAGGGAGGCTAGCAAGGAAAAACAACAGGAAAAGGCTGTAGGGCTGAAGGTGTCTGAGCAACTCAACACTATCTAAAGCTGCAGCCATGCCTGACACCAAAACGAGTCTGGGAGCTGTTGGGAGGAGAGGAGATGTTTACATGGGACATGCAGAACTTAGGGAAATCAGCTGCTTACAGAGATGCATCACCTTGGACATTTGGGGTGAGCACTTTGGACAGAAAATACAGAATTCACAGAGACCATGTAAATTCTCAATTTACTTTAGCTTTTACAAATCCTGGGCAGATGAGGCTGCAAAAAACCCAGGATGGTCCCAGTTTCTCCAGTCTATTTCCATCCTGCTTGCAGACTGAGCTCAGCAGCACTTTCCTGGACACTCACCATGAGCTGGATTCACGTATAGAAAACACATCCAGAATCGTGGCTACAGGTTATGGCAAAGCCCAGCTTTATTTAGTGAGTCCTTATCCAGCCAGAATTAGCATCATCTTTTCTAAAATAAATCTGAGGAACAAAACACAGGGTCTAAAGGCAGCAACCAATGAATCAAAGTGAATTGCTGATGAAAATGTAGCTCAGGATTGTTTGGCATTGCACCCCCAGTGATGTCAGCCGAGTGCAGTGAAATGGAAATAATCGATCTTATCCTGCCTCGCTCGCTGAAGCACTGACTTGGCATCAAGTTGTACAAAGCAAAACTTTTGCTCTTGCTTTTTGATGCTTGCTTTCACTTTTCTAAAGACTCCTGGAAATGTTGAAATGAAAATTGAGATTTTTAGGAAAAATTTTCCTTTTTAGAAAAATATATTTTGGATTGCATATGATTTCATGAGCTGTATTGGTCAGTCTCATTTCATGTATTCTGGCAACAAGAAAAAGAAATGCACCTTTATCAGTAAACTGGGTCTTGCAGCTCTATCCCTGACTGACACACAAATTTTGAAGGCTGATTCATGAGGAATCATTTGTTTGGTGGGATGTAGCCACTCTGGCAAGCACTGAGGCCAGCATCAGGGCTGGGTTCAGTTTCTAGGGGTGGATAATAAACACTACCCTGAGCCTGCACTTAAAAGTGTGGAAAACCTAAAGTCTCTGCACAGACAATGAGTGATAGTTCCTTCTTTTAGACTCTTAAAAGTAGAGTATCATCCTGAGGGAAGAGAGAAAATGAAGAGAAGGAAATAAAAGTTACAAATTAACCAGCTAGCCTTTCCTTTCCATACAACAGTACAATAGCACATTTCTCTCCTCATTTTCGGATGGAGAAACTGTGAAGGCAGCTGGAGGTTTCCCAACCCAGAAACCCCAGGACTCTGCTGACCCCTGGATGCTCTCAGGTGCCTGGTCCATCTCACGCTGGGATAAACAACACCCTTGGTGCTGCACCTGCCTTAGTGATGATTCTGCAGCTCTCCACTCCTTCCTCACCCGCCTCCCTCCTTCACCTGACACTTTTTCTGGCTCATCTTTTTTTCTTTCCGCCTTGGCACCTTGTATTCTGAAGCCAACACCACACCACTCTGAAATGCAACTGTACTTTTTACCCAGCAGGAACTTCTCAGGTAATCTTAATGTATCTTACCAAAATCTTTCACATAAGAAGGCCTGAAGCAATTTCTCTACATCATGCAACCAACTCACCCCAGTGCGTTAGGCCACAGCTGGGGACCCCAGGCTTTCCTTATTTATTACAGCCATATTTTTAACTCCAACTCATGATACACATTTTTGAATTATCATAAATTCCTCCATTTTTGTAGAGTAAAAAAAAGAAAATTGAGCCTTGTCCATTGGTTGTTTTTATGAAATCCCTTTCTCTGTGCCAAGGACGATGAAGTCTTTATTTTTTCTTGGGGCTTTCACTCCTCTTGAGGAAACAGTTTCTTCTTTGAGTCCACACCATCAGGATTACAAGCATTTACCTTCACCTGCATTTCCAGTTTCATCATGAACACATTGCAGCTTCCTTAAGACTTAGCAAATATTGCAAGTAGTCATCCAATATTTGTTTATCTCCAGAGTTCTGCACTTGGGGCTGAAACTGGATGAGTACAAGGTGCCATGTGGGATATGGGTGTTTATTTTCATCAGAGAATTCACCCAAATGAAACATTTGTTATGTTGCTTTGTCATTTACACCACCTTAGTTTCACAGCACTGCAGAACCAGAATATTCAGCACTCTACAGGGCATATCAGCCTCATTAGTTAATAATCCAATAATTCATTGACCATTTCTCATTCTTTGTCTTTTATTTATTGTGTAGGAAAATATTCAGCCCTTGAAAACAGCATCTCTGCAGGGAAGCATCAGCATGGGAAGCTGTCCTGAGGGTGCCTTCTCTTACATAGAAATGTTAAAATTCACCCATTTTTTTCACTGAAATGTAAGGAAAAAGTTTTTACTGTGAGGGTAATCAAGGTTAGCCAGAGAGCCTGTGGAGTCTCCATCCTTGGAGACACCCAAAACCCCACTGAACACAGCCCTAAGCAGTGCTTGGAGCTTGGCACTGAGCAGGGGCTGGATCAGGTGACCTCCAGAGGCATCTTCCAACCTCAATAATTTTGTGAATTCTACACAATATGTAAACAATGGGCAGAAAAAGTGCTTTAATTTGTTTTCTGGGTGCTGGAAGCAGCAAGCAAAGACCTCTGACCTGAATGAGGACACATCCACAGCACAGCATCATTTAGCAGAGACCAGCCAGGATGGGTATTCTGTGTTCTGAGTGTGACAGTGCAGAGCCTACAGAGGGGGGTTCTAGAAATGGCAAGTAGGGCTAATTTAGGTGATGAAGCTAGGAAAGACAATGCAGGAGCACATGTGACACTCCCAGAAGGGTGGGGAAGTGGAGGAGCATTATCCTGCAGCAATAAGCCACAGCTATGGATCAACACAGCACCTTGGCTAACACCTGTGTGTACAGGTTACCTTGTACCCAGAGCTGGGCTCTTCTCTAGGTGACCTTACATGTTTGCATAATGCACTTCTCCTTGTAAGAGGAACTCTGATGTCTGTCCCAGGATTTAGTAATTCAGCAGTTTTGGAAAGGTCAGATCTGGAATTTAGCCTATTAATAAAAACGTAGGCAATTCATCGCAGGCTAAGTGGTAATTTCAATTTAGCATCAACCTGAAGGCACATACCTCATCCTTTTAGCTGGCTAAATTTATCATTAATAGAAGCACTGAAGTAACCAATGTCATTGCTGGCAGTGCCTGGATCCACCAGCAGGATCAGATGATGAATATAATTCCTGAGCTGCACAGAGGAAGGGCAATCAGTTTAACATGGACATGTAAATAAATGCAAAGGGTTTGCTTTCAGACTAAAAAGAATGGAGAGTGTTTGATTTGCCTTAGGCAGCCAGTGGTTCCAACTGAATATTTTTGAGGCTTCTCTTAGTAATTCTAGTGGCATGACATAGAGGTTAATTACCCACATGACCATGCCTTTTTCTTGTTTTCAGGTGTTACCATAAGGCAAATTGCTGCCTGTGTTCAGAGACAGGAGTATTGACTTACAAAATCCTGGGGAAACAGCCTATAATACCAGAATACATGAAATAATGGAAATGCTTTAATTCTGCATATGGAAAATCAACATATAAAAGGCTAGATTTGCTCTTTTTAAATAGAGGGCAGAGGGGGCAACAGAGAGATGCAGGTACATCCAAAATCAGATCTTGGCTGGGTTCAGGTTCCTCCTGAATCCCCTTTGTCTCTCACTGTTGCCTACAGGGATGACACAGAATATCAAGTCTTCCATCACCTCAGAAGGCACCTCAGAAGATGCTAAAATGAGGTGGGGGGGGAATTCTCAGATAAGTAATTTGCTCCAGTTGTTTCATCTTGGGATAGGTGAGTGATTAAACAAGGTTTTCCAGAATCCTGATTGACATATCCACCATAAAAGAGGATTCTTGATCCACAATAAACATAAAACTTCTCTGTAGCAAAGACATCACATCTCATGCCTGTCTGCCATTTCAGATCATATAGTCACCATTTTCCCCTCAAATTTGTAACAAAACAGCCAACAGCAGTCTTTAACACTGAGATATAAACATCTACTGTGTGCAAAAATGGTATTTTTCTCCTGAAATCCAATCTGTAGCATATAAACAAGAACTGGACCTTTTTATTATACTGGTAGTGAGGTATTTAATGAAAAAACGAATCCCTTGACTGCATATGTTTTGGTGTTTTCTCTCATCCTGAAAGAGAAAAAAAAAATAGTCAAAGTATCAATCACATTTGCGAAAAGGAAGTTTCCGCAACAAATGTTTTTTGTAAGATCTGTAAAGTTGCAGTTATAATGACAAGCCTTTTAAAATGCATTGTTTGGAGTTCCTCTGGATATCCCTTAGGGCATTCTGCCTGGACTGACATCCTGTCCCTGGAAAATTTTAAAGGAAATGAAGCTTCACAGTTCTCAGCAGGAGAATGTTTCAGTTGAACAAATGCAAGCAGATTCAGAACAAATGCAAGCAGATTCACAGTCTAGGAATTTCAGTGCAAACACTGGTGATAATTATACAGAAATTCCAGCCTCTTCAAATAGATTTTACACCAGTTTATCAGTAAAAAAATCACATTCCCCCAAATTGCTAAGATTGTGTGAAAAGGTAAATGTCTACATTTTAAACTTTTTTTTTTTTCCTAGTCTTAAAGTCCTCATATGATGGAGAGTTTCCTATATTTAGAGTTAATATTCAGAATTCTTGTCTAGTGCACTTAGCAGCTGATATTTTTTTTTATACTTTTATTGTGAATTACACAGAAACTTAGCTAACCACAGACCTTCATCTTCACCCAATCTTCATCTGCTGATGAACATGAAGCCACTACTGACACTGACAAATATTGCTGGAGCAAAGAGATAACACAAAACTGAGCAGGATTAGNAGGGAAAAGGAGCAGTGTTGTGAAGAGTAATACTGAAATTTAAGAAGTTGCAGGGAGGGAGATTATTTCTAGTTCTGACTCAATGACCTGATATAGTGGGAATACACAGGAATGGGAGTTGTCCTGATGTGAGAGGTATCTGGACAGAAATAGGCAATTGTATCCCACACCAAGGTTACTTATGAAGTCTGTTTAACATTCATTCAGACTAAGAGTAATTACT
>WEZZ01038092.1:42313-108173 GCA_013400585.1 Chloropsis cyanopogon | reverse complement strand
TCCCTGAAGCTGCTTGTCAGAGCTGGCCAAAATGCAGCATTAAAATGGCAGTGCTGCATTTCCTTGGTAGAAACTGGCAAAACACAGGGAATGAGTCAGCAGAAGGCAGAATTTGGCATTAGATTCCTGCAGGAATGAGATGCCCACACACCAGCATTTCCATAGGCTGGTAGTTGAACTGGAGATGTGGTCTTGGTTCAAAGATACCATTGGACCAGCAATTCCAGTTCCAGGTTTAAAAATTTGTCATCATTCACTTGACCGAAACCTAACAGTCTCCATCTCTTTCAGTGTGTTTTTTGAAGTAACATCACAGCCAACATTTTTTTTATACAACTTTTTGCATCCAGCTCCTTTTTTAAAACACAAATCCACATTCCATGTTATATTCAGAAATTCTTTGCTGAATTTAGTTGTTTTCTCCTGAAAACCACTTGTTAAGTTGCTTTGAAAAAAATTTTATGTTGTTCATTTCTAATACATAATTTGCATGGGTGTACAAGACCTGTTAGAAGTGATAGATCATCAAGGGTAGCACATTTCCTTAAACTTCAATTTTGGCCAAAATAGTACAAAATAATTAACCACAGAAAAAGTTATTGATAGCAAATGCTAGGTACAAATGTACAGTGGGATGAGGCAGCTTTCAAAACCAGGTGCTGTTGGATTAAAAGTGCCATCTTCTCATACATGAGGGATTAATTCGGAATGTTTAGGGACACCATCCCATTTAAATTAGGCTTCCTGGAAAAACAGCACTTTGGAAAAACCAAGATGGAGTTTTTGAACCTGCTAAGTCATTTAGTCTTTCATGCTCTGCTTCAAAGTTCATTGATGGATACAAGAACTTTGTGATGCTTTCTCCTGGTGCAATCTCTTTCCAGTCCCTTGTGCATGGCAGTAATTCCAGTGCAGCACACTAACCCCAGTTTCTCTGTAGATTGCATGGCACCTTCCCCTTCCACTTGGCTTTACTGAAGGAGTTTGGGATTATGTGTTGGAATGCTTCATGCTGTAAAATGGCTGCACTCCTGCAGTGCTCAGTTCTCACAATACCTTCTCTGCTGAGAATCAGAGGGGGTGGTTGGTGGTGTAGGTGACAAAGCTGCTCTGCAGAGAATGTGTATGTAGCATTTGTAAGGTGGATCCTGTATCAACTTGTGATTAATTGATGAGCTGAGTTAGAATGATGAAAACAAGGTTGTAAAAGATTTAAAAACCCATCATCTCTAAGCCCAGAGGGTTTGTATCTCTTCTCAGTGTTTGTGTTTGGTTATCCTGTTTCCTTGACTCCTTCAGTGTTCTGGCATTAGGTGTAACTGGAGGTTTGTCTTTTGTATTTAGCTGTGCTGTGTTTCACACCATCTGTGGGATAGTCCAGTGATAAAGTTAGATTTTATTTTTTATTTTTGGAAATGTGAGTTCCTGAATCTGCTTCTGTTCTGTTTGAGCAGTGAGCTTTATAACTCCTTTGCCCGAGTTTAATCTGTGGTTGTAACAGGATAGTGCTTCTGAAGATGGTTGTGTTGCAGAATGAATGCTACAGCTGTTTGATGCTTGTGGTCAGAGAACCTTTGAAAAGGGCTTAGTACTTAAAATACTTGTTAACCTTTTTGGGGAAGTGTTTCTTAGTATTTCTGGAAAATCTGCCTCTTTGGTTATGATTTTTGGATGTTCTGGTATTTAGGCTTCTTTTTAAGTCACAATATTCTCATGAGCTAGTGGTAATATGGACATCAGTAATCTGCCAGTCAGCAATAACCAAACTTTGGAACTTTCCCATTTTTAACATAAGAAAGCCTGTTTGCACTGTCTGCTCCCTCAGGGCTTGTTTACTTTAGTATTGAATTGTGACCACAGACTTGCTTTGTCAAGTACTCAACATAGACAGTTTGGGTTTTCTTGTTATTGTTTGTTTTCAAGTGGTTGTCGTAGGTACTTATCTTCCACCTGAAATGCTGAAATGTTCCTTATGTTGCACTAGGGCTGGAATGAAGAATATTGACTTTGTTAGTGTTACAAACTGTATCTTTGAATTTATAATTCTAGTGGATTTCCTACTTTGTTTTGAAAAATATACCTTGGCTAGAGTTGGTTGTTGAGTGAAGTACACTCCTGAAAGATTAGAGCTGAAGGTGGTTGGTTTGTACTCTGCTATATAGGTCATACATTCACAAAATAATAAACCTTACGTTTGAGATGCTGCTGTCAGATCAAAAACCCCTGAAATAATTGAAATCCTGTGATGATCAGAGCCATAAACCTGAACCTCTGTAAGCTGTGCTGATTTAAACTCATTGAAACTTCTCAGAAAACTCTGTTGTGTCAGACTCAGTGCTGCATTAGGTGTTATCTCACTTAAAACAGCTGGTAGAAAGTTAATCAAAACCCCACATGAGTACTCTATGCGCTCTCATGCTGCTGTGGCCAAAAGATAGGCAGAAGTTTGGAGGTGATAGTGCCCAGGCCTGAAAGCTGAGCTGTCCTGGTGTGAGGTAGATTGCATTGATGGGCTGACTGCTAATTAGCTCTAAACAGAGGAAGTGGAAGACTTTCAGATGTTGTCAACTTTAAAATGTTGTGGTGGGGATTAAAGTATGTTTAATTGAGAAGATAAGTAAAAATTTTATCAGGACACTGTTAAATGGAATTCTCATTAGTTTCTCTGGCTGTTACAAAAAGTTAACTTTGCAGCATATTGAGTTAATTTTAAACTTACTAGAAATAGGTAATTTTTGAACATGACTTAAAACTGATGGTCAAGAAAATACATTTTAGGGGCTTCTGGTAATAACTCTTAAAATTTGGCTTTGGCCTATGGCTTATCCTTACCTCTGAATCTCAGATGAGGGCTCTTCTAGCTCTTCTTTGCAATGTAACCAACTTCAAGTAAATTTCATAAAAATAGGAAAAACAAAGCCCTGTAGCTGCTAGTTTACCAGCAGTGAAAGTAAAGCTGAATCCTTTGATTCACCTGAATGTTAGAGAGAGATTAAATAGTAACACCTAGTTTGTAAAAGCTCATGTGATAGAACAGATAACATGGTACATTGAGAATGCTTTAGTTCCTCCATTTTTTTGACTGTTAAAAGTCAAATTTGAAATTTCCTGCATTGTTTCTTATTTGTAATTTCATTGGAGTTACTAGAATGAGAGAGGAATCCAGCCTGGGTAACTGGTCATAGACTTCATGTTGGGGAAGACAGATTCCTGATGGCCAGAAGAGAGAATTATTTGGCTGTGTCTGCAACAGAGTTGCTTGAAGGTGTTACTAAACCAGCTGAAAATGCAAAGCAGTTGCTCTGGAATCTTCTGTCTTGATTCCAGTCACAAGCTTGATTGAATTGTGGTGCAGGAGGGGAATTTACCTCCCAATAATAAAAAAAGTCATAAGGCTGCAGGCTTTGAGACATCTGGTAGAGAAGCTGAGTAGCTGCATTCATCTTCTGGTTTCCCTCCAGAAATACATGTCAAGTCTGTGTTAATCTTTGTAACTGATATATAGAGTAAGATTAACTTGCTAATTTATCACACATTTGCATAACTGTCACCATAGCCACCTCTGGCAAAGTTTTCTCCTAGACATGTCGTTGGAGGCTGCCTTTTACTCTTCACAGAAACTAAATCTGCATTTGTCATCCTGTTGTGATATTTGTCATACTCAGCAACGAAAATACTGTGCTTTGCTTTTGTGAAAAAGCATTCTGCAGTATCAGTCACTGTCATTCTCCTTCCAGGGGGAGCTAGACTGTGGATGTTTTAAAATTGTTTTGAACTTCTTTGCGAAAGTATTTCTGAAGGAAAATGGAGAAAACTCACATGACCAGGGCTCGGCCTTTCCTGCAGCATTTCTTAGCTAGAGGACTAGGCCTTCTGTCTCCAGAGGACTTTGGCCAGGCTTTCTGTAGTAACACTGCCTGTTGTCAGAAGGCACTTTGGTGCTTTGAGCTATATGGACATCTCCTGTTAAGTAGTCACTCAGACACCCCTGAGAATTACTCTGGTAATCTCATTTCTTACTGCTGGGTGCCTATGGAAATACGGTCAGGTCCTTATCACCAAATGTACTGCACTTTGATAATGAAAGGGCATTATTCATCTGTTCTACACAAAGTGGGAGGTGGGTGTCCAGGAGAGAGCTAGAAATTCACTTAGAGCTATTTTGGGTGTATCTGGTACTGCCTGCAAGCAGGAGTAACGTTCACAAGCCTCCTGCCCTCAGTTTTTGACTGAGCGCCTGAGTAATTTCAAGAAGGTGGAAGATTTTTCTTTTGGGGACATTCATCTTCAGAGTTAGCACAACCACCAAGATGTTTCTTTTATTAAACACCTCTCGTGCTACTTCTGTCTTTTCTGGGGTTGGATGTTGTACCCCTGAGAAGAACAGCAAATCTTAAGGTCCTTGAAACCAGTAAGGGAGAAGCAGGAAAACAATGCAGCTTGTTTTGTGCTGTTAACATAAATTTCAAGGACTTTTCTCCTCATTTGGCTTTTGCCTTTCTCATCAGGAAAACATGATCACGAGTTATCACAGTGAATGCCGAAGTGGTGGGTGTTTGTCTGTGTCTCCTCCTCCAGTGAACCCTGCCTGTTCTCTGGCTGCCCAGGCTCAGTGCTGCTCTGGAGGCTGTTCCCCTGCCAGCACAAGCAAGGGAGGTGCTTCTGCAGCCTGGGGATGGTGTGCCAAATTCCACTTTGATTCTAAAAAAAATGTGTACACCAGTTAGAAAAAATTGTGCATATCAAAGGTCACCTTGTTTGGAAAAAGAGTATAAATATTTGTATCAGGCTAGACAAATTCAAATGAGAAGATAAACACACATTTTTAACACATGGATGATTAACTGTTGGAAGAAGCTGCCAAGAGCAGTAGTTTCTCTGGCTTTCATGTCTTAAAGACCAGCTTTCTGAAAAATATCTCCCAAGAGAGAAGGGAGTGCTTGGGCTTTACAGAGAAGTAGTGGAAGCTCTGGGAGCCTGGGGTGCAGAGCAAGATGCACCATAGAGCACATCAGCCCTCCTCCATGGTCTGTGAATTGGCTTCTTCCCTCCTGATGTGTTGACATTGATGCAGGGGTCATGTTCCCTTAGTGTGGCTTTGAGACTGGGGGATACTTTTGTGATGTGGGGGCCGCTTTGTCTCTTGGGAGGTGCTGAGGAAGCAGGGGAGCTGGGAAGAGAGGAGCCAACACCACGTGCATCTGGGGCAGCCTGATGACTATTGCCCTAAAGCATCCAGTTTGGGATGTGTAGGTGCCAAGAGTGGACTTCATGTGGGAGAAGACATTCTGGATCTGTTCAGGTAAGTTGCTTTATTGTAATGGATGAATTGGATGTTAAGTGAGGAGGAACCAGGGCGAGGTCCGTGATGACTGTGCCAGGGAATTAGATTTGGAATTTGCAATACAGTGAGCTCTCGTGTGTGTCCCTTCTCTTGTGTATGTATCTTCTCACCAACTACTGACTGCACACCTTGAGGCAGCCTAATTCCAACTTCTGAGTTAAAGATTAGGATGTTTCTTGTTAATCAAGGCAACGATTCAGCAAAGATCCACATTTCAGAGTAAACGATTCATTTTCTTGAATGTGGGCAATGTTTTAATGATCTGAAGTTTTTTATTTTTAGTGTGTGTTAAATCTCATGTGGGTAGCAATACATGTGTTTTGAATTTTAAGTGACTATGATGAAAAGAGCTGGCTTTTTGTTAATGGAATCACCTTTGGTAGTGTGCTAAATGCCTAAGACTGCATTATGTCAGATAAATGGTTCTACAGAATAGAAGTAGCCAGGGAAGTGTCCTACAGGGCTTATGTGTGTGAAAAACCTCTCTGAATGCTTTTTTGGGTTTTGTATATACCCAGAGCTGCATTTGTTAGATTTATTTCGAAGGGGAGCTTAAGGAAAGGCAACTTCCTAGAATTATAACTCAGCAGCATTTGGGTCATATAAGGAACAAACATAGTTTGTAACAAAACTAAAGTGTAAACTATTGTGTGGTAAAATCCTGGTATGTCTTGAGGTCCTCCCAGATTTTCTGGGAAAGGTATCCTGCTTGAAGAGTGCTGGAACTCTGAAGAATGTTACTCTTCAATGGTCAGATGAACCATATTTTGAGGTCTGAGTATTCAGCCCTGAAAATAGCCTTTGTACAGTCTCCTTTCTGAGCAAGTAATAAAAACTGTATGGCTTTTTCCAGTCACCAGCATGGACAGAGCCAGCTGTAGTGACACAAGGAATCTTGTTAATGGAAAAGCAAACAAGTGTACGTGCTGTACTGCTCTGCCCTTTTCTGGCCTAAAAGGAAGCTTGGACAGAAACATTTCTGTAGTTTGCAAAGTGTGTAGCCAGTGTACACCTTGAATGTTCGTTAGCAGTAAACAGCTTCAAAACTAATTGTTTTTAAACGTACCAGAACTGGAACTTGTCAAAGCAAAGCAATTCTATCAGTTTTATCTGGATTTTCCTAGGACCTTCAAAGATTTGAGTTGTATTCTGTGTGGAACCTGTTTCAGAGGTGGAAAATGCAGTTTTGTTTGCTGTACAACTCAAGTCCCCTGTTACAGTCACTGCCCGGTGTTTGTAGACTAAACACTGTTTTCTCTTGAGAAGCAGGTAGAAAGTTACAAGTAGATGATTGGTTTTTACCACTGTTAAGTAAAAAGAAAATTATGTGTACTTTACTATGCATATTCATATTTTAGAGATGATTTATATCAATGTCAGCTACTACTATATAGTATCTAAATTGCAGGATCTATTGCAAGGGGGTTGTGTCTAAATAATTTCAGAAGTACTTTTGAAATATTGCTATTGCCCTACTTTTGATCTATATTGAAAGTATTCACCTGAAAGAATTGGAAGAAAGTCCTTTTGGTTAAAGGTTGAAAGAAAGTTGAGTAATTTGTCCTGAAGCTTTCTCATAGCAGTTTTGTAGCCGTTAATAATTTATTTATTAATAGCTATAACTCTGTCTCGAAAAGTGTCATAGAACAGAAAGTGACTTTTAAGTGGCTTCTAATGCAGTGACTAATTGAGAAGATGCTTCTTGTAATCACTCCTAAAAACAAGAAGCTCAACTCAGGGAAATAAAACATTTTTCTGAGAAGACACAGGTGTTCAAACCTCCCTGCTCTTCTTGATGAACCGAATTGAGAACATAAGATTAACTGATTACTCTTACGTGGCTTCCACTCTTCCCTCTCCTCCAGCACTTGCTCTGAGATCACATGTGTGGTTTTGCCCTCGAAATGTTTATAGAAGATGATGACTACATCCCTGGTAACCCTTTTCGTGGAATAAATCACAAAGCCAAGTGCATGCCCCTGCAGGGGAGGTGCTTGTTGCCCTGCACAGAATAGTTTCCAATAGTGGAAAGTTCTTTTATGAGAGCTGTTTGTGGGGGGGAATTTTGCCTTGCACCTCCCAGCTTCTCCTGAAACCAAAAGCCAGCCCTTGGTTCACGCTGGGCCCTAGATTCAGCTCGTTGTTGTGTTTTCTGGGTGTGGTGGCAAAATTACCCAAATTGTCAGTGTCTCTGGAGTTGAGTTTGGGCCTGTAAGTGGCACAGAGCCAAGCTGGCAACTTAGAGCACAGCTTTCATGTAGGTTAGATGATAGATTGCTAACAGAGGTCAAAGCCTCTTCGGTTTTCTATTTTTGTGACAATTCTGGCTAATCTTTCCTTAAAAGATAGGTCCTCCAGATTTTCAGTTGAAACTGGGGTAGAGGTGGACACTCAGGTCCTAGCTGCATTGTCATCAGTGTCTATTTATTACTGTTACAACAGCGTGGTTTTATTTATTGATTTATATTCTCAATTGAATTCAGTGCTTTGAAGGTTTTTGCAAACAGATTCCCTCTCCTGGAAGGCAATTTTGCTGCCCTTTTGGCTCCAATTCTGTTTCCAGTCCACTATTCAGTCTTGTCTAAGCAACTTTTGCCTTAGAAAAACAGTTCATGATTCTTTTATTCAGTATTTTTAAATATTACTGTAAATGGAGATTGTTTCTGTAGAGATACCAGGCTGTATCCAATACCAGCAGTTGCAAGCAAGGTCAGAATTTTAATTGGAAAGTGACCAAATGTTCTCAAATGTGCAAAATATGGGACTATTTCTGTCAGTCACTGACGTGCATGATAACAAATGTAGGTGAACATCAGCCTTACCTGTTGTGCATCTGTTCCAGGTTTGCTTTCTGTCACAGTGCTGACTGCAGGACATTTCCAACCCTGCAAAGGGAGCCACACTGGTTCACAAGGCTGAGGAGAAATGCTTTTGTGTAAATTAAGTTTGACACATTCACACTTAGTAAAACTCTTGGTTTCTGAGAGATTCTGAGTTTGGTGATGTTCAAGGAAGAGGTGGAGCAGCTCTGCTGAATGCTGCACTTTGGGCTAGTACAAAATTGTACTTATACAGCTCAAACCACAGCAGTTTTGATATTTGTTTTTATAATTTTTTAAATATTTGTACCATGATATGTTGAGCCCACTGACAAATAGTCATTTAAACATTCTTTCATACAGCTTTCACTGCCATTACAGAATTACAGGAGATGAGGGTACGTCTTTATGCCGGGTGAATTTGAGCAGAAGCTGGTTTTGGCAAATTCAGGAGTTGTTCAGTTGTGCAGTTTTGGTGGGTGCAGCCCTCCCCAGGTCACATCCACTTCTCCACCAAGAGCCAGTGGGCACTCCAGTGTGGATTCCACCCAGCTTCTCTGCCTTTATGGTAGTTCTTAAATACCGGTCCCCCCTTTTTTGCTCTGACTCCAGAGATGTTGGTTGTTCCTGTCCTTGGGGCTTCATCCCATGGATCTCAAAGGTGTGTGAGAAGAGGAGAAGGTGGGATGGTGCCACTGCAGCAGCACAGGATGGGAGCAGCCCTGGCTCTGGGCATGGGCAACCCTGGGGTGGCCTTCCTGGGAGACACATGGCCTTCCTGGGTGCACCAAGAGGTACTAATGTCACTCTTCAAACTCTCCTTCTCTTTCCAAAACTCACAAAGCTCTCTTGGTAAAATCTTGCCTGCTCCCACTGGATCTCTGCAGAAGGAGCGTATAAACTGACGATACTGTTTCCAGGTACAAAAGAGAATTGTAAGTATTGTTAGTGTTGGGTGGTAGTCATGTTCCTGGTTTGGTGTCTGGGGTTTTTTAAACTGAGCAAATCTTCATTCCTGTGCTCTCTCTGTTGGTTGTTTGGGTCAGAAGTTCAGTTTGAGAAGCATACATGGAACAATTTATTTTTGTCTGTTTAAACACTTGCATGTATATGTGTGCATACATTTGTGTTTATAAGCATTGTTATTGACAGGATTTGAAAAGTTAGTTGTGTTTCTAAACTGTGGTGGGTTTTAAGGCATAGATCTTGACTATGGGTGGGAAAGGAAGAATGTTTGGAAACTTTGAGAGTTCCATGATGGATTGGAGATGCCAAACAACAAAAGTTGGTGCAGCATGGGAGTCGTGTCTCCTCTCAGGCCAATTGTACAGGTTTCATAATTAAATGTAGTATTTAGTCAAAACTACCATTGAATGTCAACTTGAATCACTATTTTTTTTCTAAATTCAGGCTTGTCTTTTTTGTGTCAAAAATTGAACAGCAGCTAACGACTTAGTGTTCCTGTCTCTGGGAAGATGTCAGAAACAGGACTGGGTTTTGTGGTGAAGGTTTATGAAACACTTTGAAACCTACTGAGCCCTCAGGAGAGGGGTGCTGTTACCGTGAGCATGTGATGTTTTCAGGGTCATTTAAAAGATGATGGTCTCTGGAACTCTGTAAATCAGGGATGTGTGCTCCCACTGGAAGATTGGATTTGCTTGCTGTAGTTATAGTATTACAGGGATAGATGGATGAGGAATAAATTGCATGTTGGGGGGTATAATTGGAGAGGGCAGGTATCTCTTCTTTTTTTGTAATTAACACGTGGAACCCTTAGAGTCAGAGCCATAGTGTCATATTTAAGCCTCAGGGTAGAAGGGAGAATATTTTTCAAATTATTAACCTGAAAAGATGAGACCTTGCAAACTGAGCATGGACAGTGCAATATGAAATGTGGAGCTTGCACTTACTGTCTCGTGTCTGTGATATTTCAACAGCCCTAATAGCCATTTGATGAAAGTATAAACTTAGTGATTTTGTGCTTTTGCCAAATTACTATGGAAGTGTTGACATAACAGCTGGGGAAGTCATTCATCACATTTTTCTGAAGTCACTCATGAGATTCTTTTCTTTTTAAATTTAACTGCATGGCTTTTTCTTGATGTATTTTTTTTTCTTTTACGGTAATCTGGGTTTGCTGTGCATTAAGGTTTTGAAGACTGGTTTAAAGCTGATAATCAATGGAAAAATATGTAACACAGCCGTACAATTTGCAAATTAGGGCTTGCTCAGAACTGTTCTGGAGATGCTCCTTTAGTGAGGGCCACTAATGGGAATTTAAGATGATGTCTTGATACTGTAACTCATTAGTTTTTAAGAGTTATAAAGATGTGTTGCAGAAGTAGAAGAGCACTTTTTCTCTGCTTTTGCTGTTTGAAGAGCTTTTTAATTAGAAGCAAATTTTGCTTGACCTGGTGGTGGTGACTCCTCAAAGGGCTGAAGACAAGAAGCAAAGTTTTGTCTTTGGGGACAGTGAAGGAGCTGTTTCATGTGGAACTGGGAGGTTCTGGAGAACAAAAGTGAGAGATGTGAAGGTCCATGGGGCCCTGCTTGGGCACAGGGGCAGAGGAAACACTGGTGGGAGGCACCTTGGGGTACACCATGGAGGACCTGGCAGGGCTGCATGTAGTTGCACAGTGGAATTTTTATTTCTTTGTTTTTCTCTAGTAATGAGTTTTAAGTTTCACTATTAGGGCTGGTTCCTTTTTTTTTTTTTTTTTATTCCCTCAGTAGGATTTTGGTTTGCACTTCAAATACAATTTCAAAGTGAAACTTGGGCTGCGAGGCTTCCACATGGTAGAGATGAAACCCACGGGGATTTCTGTCTGAGGTTGAAATACAGTTGAGATGAAAAACCCCTCTTTGTTTCAGGACAATTTGAGTTGGAAGGGATCTTAAAGTTCAGCCAGTTCCAATCCCCTGCCATGGGCAGGGACACCGTCTGCTAGACCAGGTTGCTCAGCAGAGCCCCGTCCAACCTGACCTTGAACACTTCCAGGGATGGGACATCCACATCTTCTCTGGGCAATCTGTGCTAGGGCCTCATCACCCCTTCAGTAAAGATTTCTTCCAAATATCTAACCTAAACCTGCCCCCTTTCAATGGTTTAAAGCCATTCCCCCTTGTCCTATCACTATCTGCCCTTGTAAGTTTCAAACCAAATCAAATAATTTGATGTCAGTGATACAATTTCTGGAGGAAGAGGAGCCATGTAAGAGACAGAGGGAGGTACAGTGTGCTGAGCTCCATCTCAGCCATGAGCTGTGTGTGGTGTGTTGGAGAGAGAGTAGGAACACCTGGTACAGGTTGTTGAAGGGGTCTGGTCACTTCAGTGTAGTGCTGTGCAATGAGACTTGCAGGAAATTGGGGTAGACCTGTGGCATGACTCTGAAAAGTGTAGAAAATATAATCTTTTCAGTAATCTTTATTGCTGTTTAAAAATCAGGTCCATTTGGTCAAGCTCCAAGCTTGAAATCTTGCTCATTTGTATTTATATATGTCAAGCTGTGAAGCTCATTCCTCATTCTTTGCTTCCTTTCAAAATTCATGCAGAAATGAATAAAGGGCCCCTGCTTGATAAAGTCTTTTAAAATTAATAAAATTCTCTTTGAGCTGCAGCATGCAAATTGGGTCATCTCTCTGCTTGCTGGAAACATGAGGATTCATGTTACCTCCTGCCATTTGCATTTCCAACATCCCAGATCTTTAAGATGAGAGAAACTGGCATTATCCATACGGATGCCCTGGTGTGCTTTAACAGAAGGAAAATAGCTGCAGAAACCTGGATGTGCTCAGCCTGTGCTTTCCCTCTTGCTTCAGAAACAATGTAGGATCAATTCATTGGGCTTAAAAAGGTTCTGATGAGGAAGTTTTGGCAGGAAGGAGGTAACTCCAGGCTCTCCCAGCAGCTCCCAGCATTTAGGCCAGGTTCCAGAGCTCGACCTGGTCCAACAGGAGTGGCTGTGGCCATTGATCCCCGATAGCCACCATGGGGAACAGCATGATCACATTTCCTTTCAAAGCAGCACCGTTGTGGTTGGTTTGTACTGAAAACTCACATGGTTTTACCAGTTGGTTGCAGATTGGGGAATCTTTGTGGTGAAATGTGCCTTGAGTAGCTTGTGATGTGCTGGGAATGCAGGATTCGTGTTGGTACACGCTGAGCTGAATGCAGGATATAATGGGGTTCTTGGGTGTGGATGGGGATGGTAGATAAAATCCACCTAAAACAAAAAAAAAGGAAAATCAAAATTTGAACTTTCTAAGGGAGCTGCTGCAGGGCAGGGAGGGTGAGCGAACCCAGCATGGGGCTTTCCCTGCTCTGGTCTGTGCTGCAGGGGTACAGCTGGGCAGGAACAGTGTGAGCTGGCACTGGAACAGATGAACACAAGGGCAAAAATAAAAGGAGCAAATCCATTGCCAGCTTTGAAAGCCAGAAGGGCAGAGGGTTGCTCTGTGCATTGAGCAGAAAGCATTGAGCCCTGCCCTTTCCCGGACACTGGAGGTGCTGCAGCCTGGCCTCTCCCAGGACAGAAATAGCATTCCATCAGCCTGTCCCTTTTCCCAAACCCCACACCCTTGTTTTTTCCATCACTTCCCAGGACTTTGCCACCACCTCCCCTGCCATCTTCTGCCACTTCTGGATTTTTCTTCCCACCTTGCAGGAAATGCCTGGCTTGCATGGCAGGCGAGATAGTAGTGCTAGTCCTGGCCTGGGAAAGGCCAGCCCTTACAAACTTAATTACAAACTTAATGTGAGTTTCGGGGTTGAAGTAGGGAGACATAACCCACATCCGAGTGCAGTGCCATCAGTGCTGAGAGAGCTGAGCTGTCAGAGCCAGTGCAGGATATGAGACAGGGAGAGGAGGGGGTGGGACACTGAGAGCAGGTTTCTGCAGGGCATGGATTGGGAGCTGCTGGCATCTTCAGTTTCTACCCAGCTGAGCACTCCAGGCACCGCTTTGGATAAATGTTTCCTTGAATTTTGCACTACAGGAGTCTCAGACAGACACCAGCAAACCCTGAATCATCTTGTGTTCTCTGTAACACCAAGTGCATTTACTCTGGAAAGAAAATGATTGCCAATAATTGGTGAAAGACACTGATCTGTGTGAGCTGACTCAAAACCTCATTGTTTGTCCTGTGCTTTGGCTGATAAACGTCACTGCTGAAATAAACTCCCTTTACAGTTTACAAAAGCGACGGTGCAGATGGGGCAGCTGCTCTGGCATTCCCCGGATAGTTTCTGAATGATTTCAGGCTCTTTCAGCTTTCAAAACTATGTGCATCTTTTTAATCAGAGGATTTTAAAATGGCTGCTTTTTCTTGTAGGCATCATGTCAAATAGCAGGAGAGAGATTTTTAAGGGCTGTCACTGTCAAACTCAGAGATGCTCTCCAAAGAGGGCTCGATGCAAATTTTGGTTTCTATCGAGTCTGACAAACCCAAGAGAGCACAAGCTGACACAGGGTTTTATAACTCCTGCTAAGCGTCACAGTGTTAGTGTTTCCTGGCATTTAGAAACAAGTTTAAGAACAATTAATCAGAAGAACTTGCTCAACATAGCCTCTAGTAATGGTGAGGCAGTATTTTCTTGGCTAAGCATGTTGTCTACAGTTTCAGGAGAGGTGAGGGGTGTGTGTGTGCACGTGGTTTTGGAAAATACCCTGGGCTGGGTGTTTTATAATGAGCATCCGTCTTTTCCAACAGGAATTAAAAAACCTGATGATTTGGCATCTTTCTAAAAACAACTTTCAAGGTGTGGTCTCCCAAATTAGACCATTTCTGTGTTTTAGTAGAGTCACTTGGTCTCCTGCTTTCTTCTCTGTGCTATCATACATTAGATATGAAGCTTTCACGAGAAGAAACAAAAGATCCAGTTAATCACCAGGATTTTTTCAGCCCAGGGTAATCTAGGCCTGTAGACAGATCTGTTAGATGAGTTCTCAGATTGAACAGGTTCCTATAAAGCATTAAGATTTCCCAGCAACTGATGGACTTCAGTCTAGGAAGAACTCTGATAGCTTCTGCCAAGGTAAATATTAATACTGGAGCTTCTGTAACAATGGAAAGAAAATTGGTAGAATGACTGGTAGAAAAATCTTATCAACAGGTTACAAAGATCATTGTGCAATCAGCTTCAGAGAATGTTTAAATGGGGATCTTTGTCTTTCACTTTTGATTGCTCCTTCCATTGCAGTTCAGCTCTCCGCGGCAGCAGTGGATGTAGTTGAGTCATCAGAAACTCCAGTGTCCCCTGTAAGCACAGGGTAAATTCCAAACCTTGTAATAGAAGGGAGGAAAAAATTCAAGAAAAGCTTCCCCCCAGCCCTGCTTTCTGCACTCTTTGTGATGTCAGCCTGCATCAGGAACAGCTCAGGTGAACCTCAGACTTCAGCTGAAGCAGCAATATGATGCCTTGCTCTGAGTTTACACTGCCCCTTAACTTTAGAGTCTTGAAGTATTAGAAAGACACTTCACAGGCCATCCTTCACAGAAGATTGGAATGGAGAATGTTTCCTGCAAGCCGTCTGGGTGGCAGGAGCTTAGCTCAGAGCTGTCGTGTCATGAGACACAGCCGGATGTCCCTCACCAGCTGCATCTCCTGACGCTGCTTACGGGACCTGGGGCTCTCTGGTGTTTGTGGCCTCAGGGAAGTGTTCCTTTGGACTGACCAAACTGGTGCACCTGCTTTTTATTTCATAATACAGGGGAAAACCCCGATTCTAGGTGTATTTCTCTGGTGAGGTGTGTAAGAACACAGCAGGCAGCAGTAGGGCTGCCGTGCGGGAAGTGAACTGGTAAATGCAAATCAGCAGCTCCATCTCCTCAGGATGTTTACCCTGGTTTGTTCAGCATAGTTCTGTCATTACCGTCTTGCCATTAATTACTGCTGATTCCTGCTAGGATTTCAGTTCAATTCCTGGACATACACGGATGTTGCTTAAATGTAACACTAAATAATTATGGTAGCCCTTACAGGACTGCTTTGGTGTGAAGCGCTCCGAGACTTACCTGTCCCAGCTCACCTGCATGTGTTTTTATTCCTGTGTGTTGTCTTCATTTTCCAGGATCACACACAGACCCTTTGATGTAGCTGGTGGCCCCCCTAAGCCCCTGCCTAGTCCAAGTTTGCGACAGCCGTGTAAAAATCTCAGTGTGGCTGCCCAAGTGTGGGCTGGCAGCGGCTGCTCCGCCAGGACAGCTCCCGACAGCCAATATTGCCCTCTACTGGTTCTCTACAACTCCTAGGAGCCCTATTTTCCACTGCCATGCAGCACCACTTTGCTATGAGAAGTTATTTTCCAGCCCTTCTTGCTGGGAACAGAAGGCAGCTTTTCGCCCTAACACGGCTTTTTAGGATGCTACAGGTCACGTTTGGTTGTTTCTTCCCTGAAAGCTGCTGTTCATTTCCTGCTGCACCACAAAACCAAATCTTAATTATTGTTTTTCAATGTTACTGGTAATGCCAAATCCATAATTTTCAGAACTAACCCTTAGAAACGTAACTTCTCCAAACTGGTTTTGCAAGTGAAATAACTGCTAGGTTTTTAATTATTATTTGCATTAGTAGAATAAGATCTTTTGCTTAACACTGTAACCTGGATGCTGATTCCAGCTGCCCTCAGTAATTTCCCCCTTTCCTGCCCCAGCTGGGGCGGCTGCACCATGAGCTGGCTGCAGGCCCTGAGCTGGTTAAAAATAAGCTGGCAAAAAGTTATTTTTAACCTGGGTCAGTCCCAGCTTGGGGTCACGGCGCGGCTGCCGGGCTCTCACGTGGGTGTGCTGGCCTGGAGGCACAGGGGACAGCAGGAAGGGGGTGTTGGGGGAACTGAGGGCTGTTTAAAGCCTGAGCACTCCTGGAAGGTGCTCCTTGGGTGGATATTCCTACTCAGAACTCAGGTATTCCATACCCAGCCCCCATCCCTAATGCCAGCTGTGTCCTACAAGCCATTTCTAGGACAAGCATCACTGCTGACAAAGCTCTAGCAGAATTTAATCAGTTTTTGTTGGTGATGTCCTTTGTGGCTGACTTCTCCCAGAGTAAATTCTATTCACGTTTTCTATTTTCAGTGGTACAGTCTGGCTCAAATGTTTCAAATATGTAGAACAGGAGAGAATAGTTGATGCAAATCACACTTTAGTTTGCTGTGCCAGGTGTGCTAAAGGTGGATGATCAGAGGAAGATCTGACAGCTCATGCCATGCATAGCACTGCAGTCAATTCAGTACTTAAATCACAGCTGACGTGATGTTGCACCATTTAACTATTTTCTGGTGCCATCCTGCCCTCCCACGACTCATAATGGGGGAAAAGTTTGGGCAATTTTTTTGGGTCTACTTGTTGAACTAAAATTTGCCTTTCCTCTGGGGATATGGAAGACTGAAGGACTCTGTTATCAAGATGGATTTAATCCTTTCAAATACTTAAGAAAGATGGAGACAGACCTTTTAGTAGGGCCTGTAGTGACAGGTCAATGGGTAATGGTTTTAAAGGAGGGTTGACTTAGATATGACGATGAAATGTTTACGATGAGGGTGGTAAAACGCTAGCACAGATTGTCCAGGTTGGTAGGTGTCTCACCCCTGGAAACATTCAAGGTCAGGTTGGATGGGGCCCTGAGACACCCTGATCTAGTGGAAGATTTCCCTGTTTATTATAGGAGGGTTGGACCAGATGAGCTTTAAAGATTCCTTCCAGCTGAAGTGTTCTATGATTCCAAAGGTGTGCTGGTTCCCTGGGCCCAGTACTGAGGAGCTGTGTGAGTGTGCCTGGCTGGGATGTCTCTGTGATGCACAAACACACCCAGAGCCTCAAGAATGGCCTCAGCATGTTTCCCATTCCTGCATCTATTTGCAAATATAAATTTTAAACATACATTAAGCAAGACTTCGCACATGAAAAAGAAATCCATGTACTTTGTGTTTCCATGGGAGAGGAGGGATCTCCTATTTCTGGTGCACTGTAATTTGTTAGGAAGTGAACTCTCTTGACTGGTTTTTGTATGTGCAGCTGATGTAAACAGGTTCCATGTGCTTTTTTTTCCTAGTCTTGGCTTTTTGTAGGCTTACCTTCATAGACCTGGTATCATCAGCCTGATACCTGCTGCAGTGCTGTTTGTATAGTGTGTAAAATCCTGCAGCCTCTTATGGGTAATGATGGCAATTCTGCATCTGGCCTTCCCTGAGCATTTCCTTGCCCCCTGCCTCCTGTAGCTGAAGTCCTGGTGCCATCCTGGCAGCCTCTCCACTGCAAGGAGAACCATACACCCAGGGTTTTACACTGGTGTGATGCAGGCAGGCAGAGACTAAAGGCAGAAATCCTTGTCTTGCCATCACTCATGTATCTGTGGCATTTGCTTGTCCCTTTGGAAGTGTGGGGGACTCCAGGGTACAAAAGCAGGAGCGTTGAGGTGGGGATGGGCATTTGGCCACTCGGGAAGGAGCATCCTCTGCCAGCAGCCAAGCCCAGCCCGCCGCGTGCTCAGGCAGACGATGTGAGCCACGTCCTGGAGCCCTCCTCCGCTGCAGGGCCTCGGGTGCCTCCCTGCACTGTGAAATGACTTTTTAAACACACCTTGCCTCCTTTTCCTCATGCCCTCAGAAGCATCTCCCCGTGTACGATTACAAGGTAAAGACAATGCAGCCCGTTGTGTTTGGAAGTGGAGGTGTGGGGCACCTGTCCCCTGTTGCGTACGTGGTGCCTTTTTCATCTTCAAAGCATTTCCCAGCCATTAACTAAGAGCACACACATTAGCTGAGAGCACACACCCCTCCCTTAGCAGCTGATGCCGGGCACATCCCAGGAAAAACTTCCAGAATATGACACACCACTTTTGATGAAAATAAAATGATGCCATATTTCATCAGCTCTATTAGAAGTACTTAAGTAATTGAAGTAATGAAACCTTTAAAAGCCTTTAAGAGACGAATGTGGTACACACCTTTGTTCCAAGTCTTTCCCCCCTGTCCCCCTTATTTTTCCTGTCGAACACCTTTTGTTGACTTTTTGGGATCTCTTTGTTTTTCAGTGTGTGGTTTTGCTGAGTTTTGTGTGTGTTATGGTAGTTGATTTCTCTGCTTTGCAGCAGTGCTACTGTTACAGTTTCTGCAGCAAAGTGTCATCTGCAAAGCAGCATGAGTATGACAGGAGTGCCTCATCTTTCATACCCGTTTTTGCAAACATTGGGTTTTATTTCCATTGTGTGCATTGGCCTGTGCTGTGTGTGCCTGCCTTGCCTCTGGGATGTGTATACCTCTCACAGCTTCAACACAATTTCTTGTCTTCATGTGTTCCATCACACATCTCCACCATCCTTCCAGCTGTGGTGTCCAACATCTGGCCCTTCTGAACCCATGTTGGCTTAATTCTCGTCCCACCACTCCTGTAGCCAGCTTGGGTATTTAGCTCTCATTTACCTTTTTCTTGAGCAGGACAGTCCAGGTGAGGTGGGATGTTGATGACATGCTCTGCACAGGACAGAAATCCTGTCCAGGGCCATGTGTTCAGCACCCTCACCCTGCCTTTTGGGAAAAAGGTAACAGTGGCCCCAAATCATCATATCTAGTAGACTTTTTTGGGTGGCTTCAGTGCACTGACCAGCCACTGATGGAGCTTTCTGCTCCAGACGCTCCCCAGTCTGCAGACACACAGAATTGTCTGTGACCAACCACGGCCAAGACATGAGTTTTGTGACCCCTAACGTCCAGCCCATTTCTGAGGGCTTTTCTTCCAGGCTAAACTTACACATTCTGGGTGCAGCTTACTTTCCTTGCGTTTGTTGCTTTTGCAGGGCAGGCAGATGAAGAAGCCTTTGCCGAGGAGTGCAGACGGAGAGGACAACACGCGCTGCCCTCCCAGCCGACCAACCTTCGCCTGCTGAAGCCTCACAAGTCTGCCAACTCCCCCCGCCTCGCCTGCCATTTCAATAGTGATGAGGTGGAAGAACAAGAGAGAAGCCGGGTTATGAGCAGCTTCGAGGCCCCTATTTATTTATCAGGTGTGCACAAGCATGTTGGTGAGAAACGTGCAGAGAAGGACCCATCACATAGTCAAAAGCCAAACCCAAAAAGCCAAGCAAGAAGTTGGTGTTGTGTGTTGACTTAATGTTAGTTCCCTGGTAGATAATAAATAGCAGCTTGTTTGCCTTCATCCTGCTTTAGCTCTGATCTTCCATGTAGCCTAGATTCACTAACGCCCTGGGATATTTAAAGATCCAGGGCAAATATTGTTGTGCTGCTGAAGTGCCTCTGCTCTTTGTTGTTAAAAGTGAAGGCATTTTAGAGGTTAACTCATCACAATACTTTGCACATTCATTTACTTATATTGTGCTTGGCTTCCTTGTCCTAGGAGAAGTTCTGCAAGTTGATACTATTTCTGGAAGCTGCAGTTTTAGGCAACTAAATCTTAATAGGGGAGGCTGAGAACGTTCAGGCAAATGTGGCAACGTGGCAATTGTCCGGGTTATTTTTGGAAGTAATTAGTCCTTTGATATATTTCCAGTCTGTAATTTTTTGGCAATGTAGTCCAGAGGCTATCTTGGACAACAAAGTCCTCGTAACTACTTGATTTAATTGGAACCTGTGGTCAGAGATCATCCAGGACTGCAAGGACAGGTTTTTCTGATACGTGAAAGATGCCTTTCTACTTGGATGCCCAAACCAAGGACCCTTCTCAGTAGTGTGAAATCAGGTGAAGTGCTGGGAAGTGTGAGCCTATGAGGCTTCTCAGGGTAAACACAGCACATGAAAAATATGCACTGTATCCCAAAACAGGCACTCGTGTACTCCCAGTGCTGTACCAACTTCCACTGCATTTATGAGCCTTTAAACCTAACAATGTCTTTTGTATGGAAGACCTAAAGATATTATGATGGATGGCATATTGAAAAAATAGAATAATTTAGATTACTGTCTTCCTGATAAGTTGCTGGAAGCTTTGTGTCTTTAAAGATGACCAAGTTGAATATGCTCTCTTATTTAAAAAAAAAAAAAAAAAAAAAAGAAAAAAAAGTTACAGAGGCCTTAATGTAACCTCTGGGCTGATGTCCTGAAGCCTCCCATGCAAGGGCTACAGGATTGGTCTCCTGTGTCTGTGGCTGGCAAAACAAAACTTTGGCTCTGCCTTTGCACACAAAAGGGTCTCTGCAATCACAATATTTTGCAATGGATTCCAAGGAGCAGCTGAGTTTGACATGCACCGTGCAATTTTTGGAGCAGTTTTTAAGATTGCTTAGGACTTTTTGCTGTGAATTTATTTATGCTCCAAGATGCACAAGTTTGCAATTAAAATTAATTTCCAGAAGTATTAGTGCAATCACAAAATGCTCTCTTCTACCAGTAGTTTGTGAGTTGCCAAAAAAGACTCAGGGTGAAAACTCGATTGCAGTAAGACTAAGATTTTACTGTTGCTTTAAATATTTTGCCTGCTGTTCCTCTGATGGACAGGGCTGCTGAAGGACTGGTCGAGTCAGTCATAAAAACCTACGTGAGTGTCTTATTCCCTTCCTGGGGAGAGTGTGCACGAGCCCTGGCCAGTAATGCCATTCCCCTTCATGGGTGTTCACCTCTGTTGACTGCCTTGCCCAGCAAGCAGCTTCACCAGCACAGCTCTGTAATTACAGAGACCACTTTACTCGCTTGGCTTCTCATCGATCACCGCTGTGCTTACACGGGCCGGCGCCGGGAGAGAATGGCCTCATTCCTGCCCTGCTCCAAGGCCCTCTAAATTCACTGGGAAATAGTTCAATGGCCTCAAACCAGGTGCAGTTCCACCTTGAATCAGATGTTTTTGCCATCACCAGTGTAGGGCCCTTGACAGCAGGACTACGCAGCAGTTTTAGATGTTGTCCCAGTTGGAGCATCTCAGGCAAACCCTCAATCATCAATGATTCCCCTGCAGTGAAGTAGTTTTCTTTTCCAAGCTCTAAGAATAGGAGTGTTTGAATTTTGATTTGTAAGTTCATAGGAAATTTAAATGAAGGAGAAGGGGATAGGTTTTGTCTTGACTATGTGGTGGGAATCCCTCTGGAAGTGGCATCTCTCTAGTGCCCAAAGGCTGGCCAACTCCTTTACACTGGAGGTGAGATGAATCCTCTCTGTAGTCAGGATTGCCAGTCATCACAGTGGGTATTTAACAAAAAAATTGGAGTTTAATTTAATTCTCCATCTACCATGGACACTTTGTGTTTTAGTAGAAATTGCTCTGGAAACTGTTCTTGGTTTCATAATGGCCTTTTAGAATAAAACTTCACCTCTTGTGCTCTGAAGTCACTGCATATCTCAAACAGTTCTCTAGCTCCAAACAAGGAATTTTTGAAATAAGAATTCAGATGCTGCAAGTGATGTGCTCCCTGATAGTGTGATACACAGCTGACTGGTGGGATCTGAGCCATGTCAAAGTGGTGTTAATGCCAGCAGAGACCTGGGGATGGCAGCTGTTAATGCCAGAGGTAGTGGTAACTACCCCTTAAAAACTACTGCTTTGGATTTGAGAGTTTTGACCTTCATCCAGCAAGAATGATTGAAATGTTCAATTGTTAAAATAGTGAAACAAAAAATACAAATTTCATTATTTGGAAGATAATATTGCAAGGTTTGCTCTTCCTTTTCAAATAAATAGCTTGCATTAACCTACAACTTACAACATTAATAATTCATTTTTTGCTGCATTTTCATCTGCTGGCATTTGTGAAGAGGAAACCACTCTAAAAGAACTAGCTTAACTAATCTTGATCCTTTCCTGGCATGGTTTCCTCTGCTGGAAAGTTGAGCTGTTTGTACTTCATTTCATCTTTAATCCAGTCTCCGTTCTTTTTACCAATGTGCAGTTTCCTGAATTACACTTTACTAACTAGTAACAGTGATGTGCTTTGTTATCCAAACTAATTACTTTATAATTCCATCACAAACTTTGTTTCGGGCATGTAATGGAAAGAGAAAGGAAAGCAAAGCCACTGATTTTTGTGGAAATCTAATAGATGAGGAATGCTGGAGGTGTGGAGATGAGTTCTCCCTCCCTTTGCTCCACATCCCCTGGCTGTAACTGTGCAGGTGGGATGGGGTTACAGCTGTATCCATGTGGGGCAGGGGCTGGGAAGGCTGGCTGGTGGATTTGGAGACTGGTTGGTTGCCCCCAGAGCTGCCTTCACTCATGGTGTTTTGGCTGCTGGTAGGAAACCACCCCGTTACCCATCAAAGACAGCTGGGCTGTGTGTGTGGAAGGGCTTCCATGGCTGCATAGCCTTGCAAGCTTTTGCTTGCCATTTGGGAGTGAAACCTTGGAAGTCTATTCAGTGCTTTTGTTGCCCTAATTAGCAGGAGGCAAACAGGTGGTATCTGCCTTGGTATGTTCTTGTGGCAGTTCTGGGCAGAATTGGTAAAGAAAACTGCATGGTGAGCAAGCATGAAGGAAGGCCTCTGCAAGTTGCTAAAGCTTTTCAGTCCCCTAAAACATCAAAGTTGGGATTACATCACCACATTGGCCAGTGAAACTGGAGAACTCAGCCCTTGGATTTAACAGTGTGGGTAATTGAATAGTGGAACAGCATACCTGGATGGGGTGGGATGTTTTGTCACTCCAGGTCTTGACTAAAGGCTCCCTCTCCACAATGCTCCATGGCACAGGCAGGAGCTGTGGATGAGGAGAGGGAATTAGTGGGTCAGGCTGTGCTGTGTGCTGGGCAGTGGCTCAGGCTGAGGGGAGGGGATGTGAAAGTGTAAAGTTGTAATTGCAAATTGAGTCACGCATGAAATTATACTCAAGCTGTGATCTGGGGTGAATTTTTACAATGGCATATGTGAGTGTGGTCAGTCTAAAATAACAGAGAGTGGCTGCAGCTCAGAGGTAAGCTGCCTGCCTTTGAAATAGCAGTTTATTGTTTTGACTAGAGACACATTTCTAAGAGCAGGAAATTAGAAAGAGCACTACAAAACCCAGCTTGAAAGTGCCTCACTGTCTTTTTAAAGCTCTGTGGGCGTTGGGGCCATGGGTGCTTCCACGCTTTGAAGGAAGGCCACAATCTTAGCAAAAAGTTGGTAGATATTGGAGAACATTTTCTCTGAGACTTGAGCAGAAAGTGAATCCCTCCCACCCCCAACCTCAGTTTTTCACTCTGAAAGTGGAAGGAGGCTCCTCCAAAGTCTTCACCTTAGCAGATCTTCTATAAAAATTGTGCCATGGCCTTTATTGCTCCCTGATGTGGGTCGAGCAGCAGCAATGCTGTGTGGTAATTGTCAGCTGGGGCTCAACACCTTGTTTCCTTCTGCTGACTCCTCTGCTCTTCTATGCTGGCAGAAGGGAGGTGGAGCAGACCCGTGGCTATTCTCTGCATCCTGGTAGAGGAGGCAGATGTCAGGCAGGGCAGGAAAAAGCAGGATACCAGAAGTGCATTGGGTAGGAGTGCCTTTCCTGGGACACTTGTGTCTTTGGATTGGCTGCCCGATGTGCACACCTCTTTTGCAGTTGCCACCAAGAATGTGATGAGTTTCACAGTCAGTGGCTGAACAAACTCGTGACTTTGGGAGGTGCAGATGGCAGGGAAGTAGAAAGGCAGAAGGAAAGCCAATCTGGGACACAGCAGAGAAGCTTCCCAGTTTGTTTGGGTCCTTGCTGAGTGATGATTGAAGGAGTTGCACCTAAATGTTTCTGGAAGTTTTCAGCCTTCAGCAGCTTCATGAAAGCTGGAATAGCTTCTGAATATGCTCCTCATGGCTCTTCTAGAAGTAGAAAAGAAGGGGATGACATGGAAAAGAGTGGGTTAGCTGATGCTGTTTGTTTTAGACAAGAATTATTCAAGTAGTAAAGCAGGTGTAATTCCAAATGGTGTGGATTCTTGCTTCACCCATCTCTGCTCCTGGCAGCTGACAAAAGCAAGAAATACCAACTTAGGGAGATTTCTATCTGCATTTGAGTGCATCTGTATTCCAAACGTCACAGCTTGGGGAAGCTCTTGGCAACCTGTTCTCCCTCTGCCCTGTGAGGCATTTCTGGAGTTTGGGTTGGTAAAGATTACTGCTAAGGGTGGAAATTTGAACAGCCTTCTCCAAGGCCAGCACTGTTTGGCTGAAGCCAGTTCAGCCTGGCACTTACTATGGGAAGTTTCTATGGACACTTTGGGATGCTGGTGACTCGCCAGGACAGAGGCTCACTGCAGATGGATCAGGCATGGGACTGCTGCTTTCTAATTCAGATTTTGTTGTCTCATGACTTTGGGGCCAGTCTTGTAACCAAGACAGCTGAATATGCTTTTAATTAGTGCTGGTTGAATATTGGAGTGAAATATACACCGAAGGGTTACATCTTTAGTGTGCAACTCTTATTTATGTCAGGAGCTCCTTTTCTTGTTTGGACCAGATTTTTGACTGTTATCACCCAGCATAGCATTGCTGGAGCAACAGACTGGCAAAGTTTGACCTATCCTTTCTTCTTAGGTGGGGGTAGAAAAGG
The DNA here is from genome assembly GCA_013400585.1 of Chloropsis cyanopogon. NCBI lineage: Eukaryota > Metazoa > Chordata > Aves > Passeriformes > Irenidae > Chloropsis > Chloropsis cyanopogon. Next base: position 83,564 of record WEZZ01038092.1, on the reverse strand, counting down.
AAATGGCAGACAGTGAAATTATTTATCACAGCAGGCTCAAAACAGAAAAGACCTGGCAGTTTTCTCTTGAGGAATACTCTGTGTTTGTGTGTTATCTCCTACTTTGGGCAATCTCTTTCTGTGTGTCAGTGATAACGCTTGAAAGATTTCCACTTTTCAGCCTTATCATTCCAGAGGCTGGTAGGAGACCATGTTGTCAAATGCCTAAATATCTTCATACCACAATATTTTAACATTTGAGTTGTTTCATTTATAAGACAATAAATTATGTGGCTTTCACTTCAAGTCATAATTTACACTGACTCAGTATTTTTAAGAAACAGTTGTTAGAATTGCCTTCAAAATCTCAAGCATTTGAAGAAAATGGACTATTAAAAAAAATATTGTATTATACAAAATAGCAGCATCAAATGAGATCATGCCTGGATCTGGAAACCTTTTAGAAATACTGACACTGTGTTGAGAATGAAAAAAATTATGAAGCTAATACTTGCTAGGGTTTAATGATCCTTTCCTCAATATCTGTGTTATTGTTTCATAGTTATTACTATGAGCTAGTTCAGATCAGCTGATATGATACTGTTTTTCCCTCCAGTAAAGGGAGGAATCCTTTGAATAACACCCCCCCAGATGAGTGAGTCTCAGGAGTCAGCACATCTCTTCCACCTCCCTTGATCTCTGTGGGAAACCAGGGAGATGCTTGAGCCCTTCAGGGATGGGCACCTTACTCAGTGAATTGAATGCAACAGGATCCTATTTTTGGTGATGTACAGGTGACCAAGGGGCTGATGTGGAAGGAAACTTCCTGGATGGAGTTCTTAGTGAGGAGATGTTCACACAGTGAACAGGGACAGGAGTTTAGCTCAGGGGGTGACAGAGTGCAGGGAAAACCCAGCTTCATCTGCAATTCTGCTAAGCACTGCCAGTTTCTCTCTTCCTTAAACAAGAAAACTGGTTTCCACTCCAACTTTGTGCAGGCTGATCACTCATGGCAGAATTTCTAAATAAATATCCTGCCTCTTGAATCAGATAATTGCAAAAGATGAAGTCATGCTGTGGGTACAGCACAGGAGCTAGAGTGATAACCTAGAACAGTTTCCCGTTGCTGCAAGGGAGTGTATTTCCTCTAAGCTTTCGATAATGTCTCAAATGGTTTTAGCTGAAAGACTTACCTCGAGGTTCTCCCCAAGTCTTAAACTGAGGAACTTCAGCCCTGTGGTGGGCACATCTCTAACTGTGCTTAGGAGGAGCTCTGGTGAGGAGCAAACTGCAGCCACAGCGTGGATTTGTACTCCCCTGGCCTCCCACCACTTCCTCTTCCCATCTTAATTTTGCTATTGATACATTGATGGAGAACCAGGTGAGCTGGTGAAACTGCTTCCTTGGGGCCATCTCTGCCTGCCTGCTGACAGGACAGAGGAAAAAAAGAGATTTCCATACAGGCAGAGCTGTGCCTTTCCACAGAGCCATTCCTCTGACTCCCAACCCTGCCTCTCAGCTGGATTTCAGGGGCTGCTCTGCTCTGTGCTGGTCCTGGTCACTGGACTGCGCTGATTTCCAGTGACAGAGCACCATTGAGCTGAAAGATCCCTCCAGCTGTCTCAAAACATCACAGAATGATTGTCTGAGGGAAATGTTTATTGGCTCTCAGTTTAGATTTATGAGTGCACCTGGGTAGATCTGGTGGCTCACACAGTTCACTGCCCATGCAAGTCTGCCAGCAAGTTGGATTTTACTGCAGGTTTGGAGGAAAAGGTGTGATGCCAAGCAAGAACTGTGTTACACACATCTCTGTGAGGGTAATAAACCATTGGAATGATGATCACATGGCTGGAAGCTTGTGCCTACTGAACCTGTAGCAAATAATTGTTGCTTGAACTCAATGCTTTCATGCACCATTGGGGCTGCAGTTGAATATAACCTGTGGTGCATAGTTAAGCATGAGCAGGCTGATGACCAGCATATAAAATATATATTGGTAAACACTGAGCACCTTCTTATTTACTCAGGATTCTTGGCATTCCCTAGACTTAAAATGGAAATGCAAATATCGTGGTAGCTCTGACTACTGTGAGCAGGAAATGCCAGTAGTTAAATTGCTCCTGCTGCATAAGTCTTATTTATTGCTTCCTTTTTGAAAATTATTCTGGTTTTGCATGTGCTCTAATTTTGAAGCTTTTCCTGAATGGCTTTGAAGTATTTTGAAAGTTCTCCAGATCTTTTAAAACTTCAAAGATTGGTAGTATTTTCTTTCTATCCTATGTAAGGGATACAGTAGAATGGGGGATATAGTGGAAATGGCAATTTAAAAAAAACCCCAAGCAACACATTAGGAAGCCAGACCTTTTCTTTAATATTGTTTAAACCATTCAGAGAACATGTGCTTTTGCTAGAGAGAAAAGTCTGTGAATGCTGTGAAAAGTGTTTTACAAGCCATGTTTCCTTAGGATACAAAGAAGGCAGCAAGAGGAGGAAGCAGAAGCAGAGAGAGGAACTGAAGAAGAAGAAGTCAACCAAAGCGAGTTACTAAAATGGACTTCTCTGCTATGCCAATACCTTTACAATAATGACAACAACTTCATGTTACCTTCGAGCACACCTCTTTTTGTGTATATTTTTTGATTGTTCACACTGCTACCAAGGAAGTGACTCATGTTTAAAACTGTACTAAAATTGCACTATGTTATTCCTTTTAGTTTCACGGAGTGGCTTTCTTGCCCGTTCAGGTTAGGGAATTCAGATGAGGCTGGTCGTGGTTAGAAGTGTGTTATGTTTGAAGATTGGAAAGTGTTGCAGAATTTCTTACCTCTTCCTTCCCTGGGACTAAGGTGACTCTAGTCTAGTGTTTGTTATTTGTCTTGTAGGATATAAAAGGCAAATGCCTGCTTGTTTGGTCACTGGCATCAAATCAGGCCCATTGAAAGAAGAGTCCTGTTCACTCATGTCCTTGGGAGTGGGACTGAGACATGAGCTCTTATAGGGTAATTTATGCAAGATTAATAAGTGACTTTTATGGTTGGGTTTTTTGGGTTTTTTTCCCCCCATGCTGGGCAGTTCTGCCCCTGCTATTAAAATGTTCCCTCATATTAAACTGTATCTTGAAGTTATATCCTCTGATTTTAAGAAATGTAGTTTAATGATGGTCTCCTGTAAGCACTCCTACTGATTTTTTTAGGCTTAGTTGACTCCTGATGAATCATTTAGTGAAATCATTCCTTATTTTAAAAGTTTATTTTCAGAACCTAGAGACAAATGATCCAAGTGCTACTTTAAAACTTCTCTTTGTTTCTCCTGAGTAGGTTTTAGATAACAAACATTTTTTCAGCATCCGTTTTAGATTTTATCAACTTGTTTCTGCAAAGAACTTATACCTTGATGTATGAAAGCATTTTGCATAGGTTTTATTGCAGGACTAGTGTTTTTTTTTAGCTTGAAAAGATGTCTTAGATTTAAAAGAAATACATATTTCCTGGCAAGACGACTTCCTTGCTTCCCATACTCGTCTCATGTGCATGACACATTGCTTCTCTTAACCTTTTAGTGTGTACAGAGCCCCTCTGTTGCCTTAAGCATTTACCTGCATGTTTCTTGTCAGTGTGTTGTCTCCTTTTTTTAACTTCCAGGTAGGAGTTAGCAGCTTATGGTTTTGTTTTGTTTCTTTTGTCTTCCTTTTGCCAATATGTTGTTGATGTAACAGCCTTAAACCTGGCAATATTGAAAGTCCAGAGTTCCTGGAGAAACTCACTCATCCTAATGTTTCAGAGATGGAATGCACATAATGGTGTAAGAGAGGAGCTAAACAGAAAAGCCAAGTCTGCATTCTAGCATGGTTTGATATAACAAATTCTGGTGTCTCTGGTAGCTTCAATTACCCAATGTAACCCTCTGCAGGCACCATATAACACACAATAACCATTTGTGAACTCTCTTAGGGTCTGTAAATTACGGTTAAATTCAAATAAGGACTGACTACCGGTTTTCTGTCACTTAAGTACCACTTTTTTTTTTTTTTTTTTTTTGTGCAGTGTTACTAATATTTAAAAATAAAGAAAATCTGCCTTTATACTTTGTCCTCTTGCACTGTACTGTAGACTGGCATCAGCTGTCTGGTTCATTTCCATTAAAGTTCAGGCTGTAAGCGCTGGGGGGAGAGTCCTCATTCACACAACGCCCACAAGCATTCCAGGTAATTCCTTTTGTTAAATCCATGCGCAAGTCAATACAGTCCCTGTGTCAAATGGCTGATACTGGAAAATGAGAGTTCTTTCTGGCTGGAAACATCACTATGAGGAGAGTATACTTCAAGCAGAGCTTGCACATTTGCCATGCAAGGAATATTCATCCTGGATAACGCACAACATTGAACTGCATCCTGGTTGGTTGCTTTCCATATTCTAAGAGAAATGCCCCCCATACATATGTTAGTTTAAAGCTGTTAGTGCTCATTATTTGTTGGGGACACGGTTTGGAAAAGCAGCAGAGGTGGAGGAAGGGAGAGGTGACACCAGCACGGGGCTGGTCTCCACAGGGCTGTGCCTATGCTGTGAGCAGCCTCACGTAATGGGACAGAGTGGCTCCAGACCAGGAATGTGCCTTCAGTTAGAGCAGACAGGGATTTGGTACGTAAATATCTCCTTGACTCAATCCCTGTGTTAGGCTTGATGGAGGCGGGTAGAGCATTAATTAGGAGACCTGCAGGCAGGCTCTAAATTAGTGAGGAAAAGCCTGTCTCAACAAAGGCATCCTTACCCCACTGGAAGGGTGCTGCCGTGCTTGCAGTGGCCTCCTGCACACAGCGCCTTCCACTGGGAGAAACTCCTGGGAAACAAAGTCCCCAGAGGAGGGAACCAGGCGTCATCTCTCCCATAACTACCTAGGATCTGTCCAAGCTTGCCCAGAAATTCAGACATGTGGGCCCATGGCTGTTGAGCCTTATTCCTTCTTTCTCAGCCTAATTATTTCTGGGTTTTAGCTGAAGGGGAACTGATCAAGTGTAGCGTGGCTGTAGCACTGTGCTCATGTGGCTGTGCTGCTTCCAGGACAGCCTGGAGCTGGTGCCGTGTCTGTAGGAGCAGGCACATGGCTCTGTGTCCCAGTGCATCCATCTGCCACAGGTGAAGGCTGCCTGATGATGTGGGTACTTAAATATGTGTTGGGGTAGGAAAAAAATGCTGGTGGGTGTGAGACACCACAACTGATAACAGATGATGCTGGCCCAAGAATGGCTGTGAATAAATGTATTGTGAAAGTTGGGAAATGATTCCTGCCCATCCTACATTTCTCCTGTGGAAGAGCTGAGAACAGAAACAGAGCTAGTTTAAATACAGGGCCTGATGTGATGTATAAAATGTATTGCAAAATGATTCTTTGGAGCAGATACCTGAGCTCCAAGGCCCGAAATGTATCTCATAAAAAAATAAATTTACTAGGGTAGAAAACAATTGAGTAATAGGAAGGATACACTGAAAAGTATCCCTTAAAAAGATACACTGAAAAAAAATCCAGTTTTGAGATAGAGGGGACACAATTGCAAACAAACACAATGCTGACAGATAAATGTTCCTGCTCCTCACTTGGAAGCTGCCACTATGAAAATGGTTTAAATTCATTTGTTTTTCCACACCTTTCAGAGATGTGCACTGTCTACTCTTTGAATCAAGATTTGGCAAGACTTTGACCTGAAATAAATGATCTCAGAGTGTGTAGGTGTCAGAACAATAAAAAAGGTATTTTTCAAGTTTTTGCCCAATTCCCACTCCGTGCTGGAGCAGCTTGCAGACCTGTACATCCTGCTCCTAGAGGTAACACAAAGCTCTGTTTCCTTCTGTCAGCTTGGCTGCCTTTACAGAGATTTCCCTTTTCCCCAGATTTCAAACTATCTTATGAGCCTTTGTACATATTTCTTGAAATAACACACTGAAAAGATGATGAGTCAAATATCTAGAAAATGTGCAGGAATCGTCAGGTAAGCACTAAGCTGCCTGTTTTCCCAACCACAGCTGAAACACGTGACTCGTACCCTCTTGTTCTTCAGGAATGTTCCCCACCATGTGCCACCAAACTGGTGCCTATCAAGTAGTGGGATTAGTTTGTTATTCTATCAAATGCCATTGTTTTATTCTACCTGTAAAGAATTCTATTAATTTCCATTTTTTCTATTTTGTTTTGTGTGCTAGTTGCACGGGATTCCCTGGATGCACAGGTTAGTCCTTCCTGCATTTCAGATCCTGGTTATCTTGTACAGTTCTGTTCTTTTATGTCCAAGCTGAGCTCACATTTTAGGGCTCTCTCATGTTTCCTTGCCCTGGGAGTACCTTGCTGCCCTTTAACTCACACATTCATGGGAGGGTAGGGGTGGCATATTTGCCCATCATTAGCTATATTGAATTCTCTTCTTTCCAAGGGGGAAGCTGGTCTTAAGACACTTTTTATTGCTCTTTGCAAAACTTTTCTCATTGCTACCTGTTGCACTAAAAAGTCTAAGCAAGGCAGCTTTCCTCCCCATTGATGAGAATTAAAAGAGGGCACTTACAGCCACATACAGATCTCAGTAAATGTTCATATTTCGAGCTATGATTGATTGACCTGCCCTGTGTCAGCACACTTTGTCTCTTCACAAGCTCTTCTAGCCAAAAAGGATTAGGTGGGGTGTTAGGAAGTGCCAGATTTGTTATGTACCTTGTTGGTGCCCTCTTAGCCACCAGCTGTTAACTCCTGACAGCGGGTGAAGCACTTACAAAGTGGCTGAGCTGATGTGAGATGACATTTCCAGCCATGATGAGAGGTTCTGCTCTCATCATGACAAGAAGAGACTGACCATGTCATTTGGCATACCTTGAACTACAGTTTCAAGTATCCCAAACTTGAGATTGGCAGGATCCTGCCTCTTCCTGAAGACCTCATGTTGTTACTGCAAACCCAGCCCAAAAAGTAAGAAGTGAGTGTGAGATTAAAACACTTGTACTGATAATGAGTCTGAATGCTTCGATTTCAGGGAAACGCCTCGATATCTGCCTGGAAGCGGTCACGGATTTTCTAGGATGTCTTCAAGGAGGGAATGGGACCTCACTGCGCTGGCTGGATGTCTGATTGCATCTCTTCAGTGTCTGTTTCCATTGGCACACACATGCACCTTTCTACTGAAACAGCAGATGTCATTTTTTCCATCCCTTGTTTGGGAACTGCTCATCCTTTGGTCAATGCTGAGCAATTTGCTTGTTCTTTAGGCTGCTGGTGATTGAAATTTAACGAAGTCTTATATGGCAGGTGTTATTTTTACATTATTTCAATGCTAGAAATTGCAGCTGGAAAAATTTCCTTTAACTTAAAAAACAAAACTTACTTCCAGGCTTTTGAGATGAAAACTTAGATGGCAAAATTGTGGCTCACACCAAAGCTTTTATGCACATACACCCCTTAAATGTAATGGGGTTAACCATATAAAATATGTGGTTTTGCCTGATTTTTTGAGTTCAGATGTGTAGCATTTTTGGACAGTTTAATAAGTTTAGATGAGCAGTGCTATTGGATATTGCTATGTCCTACAAACCAGGAGATGGTTTGCAGCCTCTGTAACAGACTGCACACTCAGAGCCAAGGAAGGGAAGGAGCACTGAGGAGAGGTTTTGGAGCACTACAAAAACACTTCCCACAGTACCTGGAAGGGACATTCATCCCAGGTGGTTGACTTGGTCCTGGCAGCAGACACAAGCTACAACCTGCCATACTGGAAGAGCTGTGACAGCATGGGTTTCACTGCTGCGGGTGCGAGGGGAGGAACCTGCACTGGAGCCTTCCCTGGGCTGTGAGTCACACTTTGTACCCATGAAAAGGATTTGTCAGCTGCCTGGCCCACTGTCCTGTCTTTGATAGTGACTAATGGTGGCTGCCTAGGGGAAAGCACACAAACAGGCTAAGCGTGTCGTACCTCACCAAAGTGTTTTCCCAGCTGTGGCACCCTGGGGGTCAGAGGCTCCTGGATCCAGAAATGGCCTTTTTGTTACCCAGTATTTTTTTCCTATTGACTTGTTGACCTAGAAAGCTGCTCAATATTCATTGTCCTACGACAAGGCATTCCTCCTGTGACTCCACTGGGTAATGAGATAGGTGCTGTGTTTTTTAAAACTCTCCTACATCTTCCTTTGGCTTCCTCCCCTCCTCCATCCCAGCATGGGAAGAGACACTGCCCACCATGTCCTCACTCACCTTTTCCATGGCATTTGTGATTTGACACATCTCACTCATGGCAGCCTTTGGTTAACTCTTTTATGGCTCAAGAGGTTCAGCACATTGAGCCATTCCTTGCAGAAAGCCTTTCCTACCTTTGATCACCCTCTCAGAATGGGGAAAGATGGGTAAACAGTGGCTCAGCTCCACAAATTGTGCTGACCATCTGGACAAGCATGAGTATCATGCTATCAGCTCACTAATACTCCACTGACAGGAAGGTAAGTGAGCCCTGCACAGCCTGGGATGCAGGAAGGGCAGACCTGGGGCCTGGCTCTGCTGCCCTCAGTCTCACCAGGCTCTCACAGGCTCTGGGTGCGAACGCATGAGCTCATGGCACTGATGGTATCTCCAGAGCGTGGTCCCACACACCTTCCCTCCCCCTCAGCTGAAATCATGTCTTGGGACATTCCTTGGCAGCATTTGGGATGTGCTCCTCCTGGCTCAGGCTCAGCTCCTGCCGCCACTCGTTGCTCCTCCAAGCGTTCGCTGTCGGTGCCTCTGCCCGGCTGGCAGCACCCAGGCTGGGCTCTGTGGCCACTGCCAGGCTGCCTGCTCCCCCAGAAAGCTGGCACTGGCCAAAGGATCCTGCCAGCCAGGGAGATGGGTCCAGTAACCTCGGGAAGGCACCGTGCTCCTGGTGTGACACATCCCTGCAGGCAGTGCAGGGCGGTGTCACTCCACGCGTCCCCGATTTCTGCAGCACTGCCCGTGGCAGTGCAACAGCTTTTCCACTGCCAACCCCTTCTTGTTCAACATGCAGAAGATACTTCCCATCTGAAGCAATCTGGGCTGTGAGTTTCCCTATTCCCATCAGCATCTTTTGTGCGGGGACAGCTGCGTGCAAGTGTTCACTTACTGGGTTTTTAGGTCATCCACGTCATCTGGGAAATCTTAAATGTCTGGGGAAATAGTTATGAGGAAATGTCAGTGATAGGAACACCCAGAGAGATGGGAGGGCACAGGACAGCCAACAGTGATAGTTAAAGTGCAAAGGCAAAACCAGCTCATTGATCTGAGCCCCCAAGAGCTTGTGTCAGGACCTGTCAGAGTGTGTCTGGCTCTGCAGTTCTGGGTCACATCCAGCTCCACTGTAAATGTGATTTTGCCCAACATGTTTTTTGCCCTGAGAGCAGACACAGACTCAGGTGATGGATGACCCCTGCCTGCTGTGCCTCTGCTCCAGCAGACAGCCCTGCTGGGGTGTACAGGGAGGAGGTGTTTGGGTGCACCTGAGCCCCCGTTTTTCTCAGCAGGATTCAGGTTTGGTGGTGGCATTTTCTTTAATCAGTAAAATTACTTCCCTTGGAACCACAGATTTTTCTATCATGATTTCTTAGGAAAATATTATTCAGCTCATGTAATGCAAGTCTGAGGTTGCATTATGAGATGGATGGGATAGAACACGATGGTAATGAGTCACCTCACATCATGTTTTATTGTGATGTGTCAGCTGAGAAAGGCAGAGAGCTATAGGTGTTTTCACCAGCCCAATTATGAAACTACTGCTGGTTCATGGAATTAGTAAGTTTTTCCTAGGTTAGTTAGCAGATAGGTTTTGGTCTGTCATTTAACAATGTGGTTTTTTAAGCTGCTAACAATGAGGTGCCTCAGAATCTATTTTCCACCCAGAAAAGTCATCAGTCTCTTGCTAGAAAGGGTTGTATGTGCTCAGAAACTCCAGTCACCAGGATGAGACTGTCTCTCTTGGCAGAGGGGAAAGGTTCTGAGATGGCCTTTATTTTAGGACTACCTTCTGCTGGCATTGACTAGAAGGGGGTGATGATGCCATCACCTGTTGCTGCTGAGAAGTGAGACTGTGGAGGTATCATTTGGAAAGCCAGGTTACAGAACAGTTCCCTGTTTAATCTTCTCAGTTTAATCCAGAGAGTGCCAGACCCCTGCACACAGGCAGAAGTGTTCAAGGCAGGCTTTGTATTTTGTCCCTGCTGGCTGTGTTCTTGGTGGTCATTCACAAGGACAAAGGACATTCCTTCAGGATGTTGCAGAAGTCTGAGTATGAAATCATGTCTGTGGGATGTGGATGATGGAAGTGGTGGAAACCAATGAGTCTTGCTCCCTCTCCACCACTGGTCTGGTGAGACTGTCAGCCAGGTGCTTTGCTTCCAGCTGAAATGCCCATGGATTTGCCAAGGCTACACAAGCAATCAGCCTCTCAACTGGGCAGTCTGGAAGTATCTGGTCAGTGGAAAAGTTTTTTTTTTTGGTAGAAATTTAGGTAAATGTTGAGAATAAAGATGTGTATTTTCAGCTTTTCTTGTTGTGCTGTTTTGACTACAAGTGGACTCAGTGGAGGGGCCCTGTAGTGTCCAGCCCCTCATACAGGGGACAGATTTGGGGTAAGCATAGGTGTCTTCTCTCCCACAGCCCTGTGCCTTCTCCTGACCACGGCTCTTCCGCAGTCCCCATCCCTTTAGCTTTATTGCAGCAGAAAAAATCAATTCAGTGAAATGCTCTGGGGCTTTTGCTGTGTCAATAAACAGAGGCCAGGGCAGGACCTTTCCCTTCATTTTTGTGCAATGGTTTGAACTGCCCTTCTCTCAGTGCTGGTCTCACACCATTAACCCCTTACAGCCCTGGTCTGAGGAGAAGGTTTCCTAGTGGGGTCAAAAATGCTTCAGAGGAGGTATCCAGGGAGGGAAGCTGAATAATGGAAATGTTAACAGACCTTTCACTACACACCCGATACATCATTACTTAATTTCTTTGCTTTTGTCTCCTGTTTTTATAGGGTTTTTGCCCCCCTGATCAATAGCATTCATCCTACTCAGTGAACGGTCTTGATATTGTTTTTATGGCATGAAAATTACTGTTGCTTTGACTGGCTCCTATTACCAGGTGACACTTCTTGGCAGAAAACAATGAATCTTCCTATTATTTGGAAAATAAATGTGATTTATGGGAGCAGCAATTGATAGTGGTCTGTGTTTCGCCATCAGCATGCTTGCTTTCCTGGAATAAGGCTTTTACCTTTGGAGCGTGAAGGCTGTTTGTCTAGCACTGCAGAGCAATTATATATATTTTTTTTTCAACCTCAGCTTTCATTAAAAATGTTTAAAAATATGATAAGGAAAACATCTGTTATCGTTTTAAGGGTCTGGTGCTATGCAGGAAGCAGTTGTGTAGGTGTGAAGTTAAGCAGGCTGCCAGGGAAGGAGTGTTGTAGATGCTGGAGATGGTGGAAGGAGGAGGGGAAAGCTGACCTAGACCTGCTGTCGCTTCCCTTCACTCATGGCAGAGATGATGGACAGCACTGAGGATTTATTATTAAAATCCCACAATACTGATAACAAAAAATGGACCAATGTAACTGCAGGGAAGGAGAATCTCTTCCCCTAAGAGCTGTGCGAGACATTGCCCAGCAATGTCTGGGGAGATCTGTGAGGCTGTTTCTGTTCTTTCATTCTTGCTCTTTTTCAGCAATCTTTTCTGCCAGCTGGTTGGCCTTGGCTGGTCTGGGCCAGCTCTCCCCCAGCCAGAACAGAAGTGGGTCCTCTCCTTGCTAATGCCAATGCTGAAAATGTCTTGTGCTTCTTGAAGGACAAATAAATAAAGGTCTCNGCTCATGAGTTGAGATAAGGATGGGGGAGATCACACACAGATTAACAGCGAGGCAAAACAGGCTTGACTTGAGGAGGTTAACTGAATTTACCAATCAGAATCAGAGCAGGATAATGAGAAGTAAAATGAATCTTAACACCTGCCCTCCTCCCTCCCTTAACGTCCCCCCCCACCCCCCCACTCCTTTTTCCTGGGCTCTCTCTTCCCCCTGCCAGCTCTCAGGAGCTGGGGAATGGAGGTTACAGTCACTTCATCCACATTTCTGCTGCTCCTGCTCAGGGAGAGAGGTCCTTCCCTTGCTCCAGTGTGGGGTCTCTCCCAAGGGAGACAGTTTTCCACAAACTGCNCCAGGCACACACCAAAGCCACTCTGTCAATTCCCTCCTCAACTGGACAGGAGAGAGAAAATACAAGGAAGGGCTCATGAGTTGAGATAAGGACAGGGGAGATCACACACAGATTAACAGCNTAAATAAAGGTCTCACCTATTTGGGAACACTTTTTTTACCTTTCATAGGGCAAATGAAATAAGAAATCCTCTACATCACTTTGGATTCTTTTTTTAAACTAAAAATAGCCATGNCTCTCAGGAGCTGGGGAATGGAGGTTACAGTCACTTCATCCACATTTCTGCTGCTCCTGCTCAGGGAGAGAGGTCCTTCCCTTGCTCCAGTGTGGGGTCTCTCCCAAGGGAGACAGTTTTCCACAAACTGCTCCAGCTCTTGGGTCACCCTTCCATGGGGTCAGTCCTTCAGGCACAGCCTGCACCCGTGTGGGTCCCCCACAAGGTGACAAGCCCAGCAGGAAGCTGCTCCAGCACGGGCTCCTCCCTGCACAGGTCTGCAGGTCCCTGTCAGGAGTCTGCTCCAGCACGGGCTTTCCATGGATTCACAGCCTTCCTGTCAGGCATGGGTCTCCTCCTAGACCTCTGCACCCCCGTGGGTCCCCATGGGCTGCAGGGGCACAGCTGCTCACCATGGTCTCACCACGGGCTGCAGAGGAACCTCAGCTGTGGTGCCTGGAGCACCTCCTGCCCCTCCTTCTGCACCGACCTTGGTGTCTGCAGAGTTGTTGCTCTTACATATTCTCACCCTGCTCTTCTCTGGCCACAATTACATCTGCCCAGTAACTCTTTTTTCTCTTTTAGAATATGTTATCCCAGAGGCACCACTATCATTCCTAACTGGCCCAGCCTTGGCCAGTGGCACGTCCATCCTGGAACCATCTGGCATTGGCTCTGCTGGACACAGGGGAAGCTTCCAGCAGCTTCTTACTGAAGCTCTCCCTGTAGGGTGGGAATTTTCACCTTATAGGAACCAACAAATCAGTCAACAACTTCTGTCCTACAATGCACTGCATAAGGGGCCACATTTTTTGCAAAATTACTCGTAAAAATCTCCACATCCAAAGAGGTTCACCTGCACATTTGCACAGGAAAGGCTGAACCCTGAACATACACCTATTACTGCTGCACAAAGGACCAATGACACAGAGACCAAATTATTTCCCTATACACAACTGAGAAAAACAGATAGTCAAGATATTTTCATTAAGGTATTTTGACAAAGATGAATGTTCCTGGAGGAAGCAGGTACATCAGACAGGAAGAGTTAGGCCATTAATTTTAAAAAGTCAATTTTCTGTCAGGTGAAGTTGTATTTTGGATCACTTTTACTACTCCTTCCTGCCAGCCTGCTTGCTCTGCTTTGGGGCCAATTTCTGCTCAAGATGAAGTGAATACCTTGAAGTTGTTTCTTTCTTCACAGAAATAAATATTCAGGCATACACATCCACATGTATATGGACCTTACATTTAGGATGTTTTTACCTACTTTTATTAGGCCAAGAAGATGGATACTGTCCTAGCAGCTAGGAAGCTGAAGCAAACTGGAATTGCCTTTATCAATCTTAAATCAGCAGTTTTCTGAACATCTTTGGTCAGAGCCTTTATTTTTCAGGCCTCTGAGTTTGTGTTCAGGCAGTTCCAAACACTGGAGCAATCTAAGCCTCATTTGGGATTCCTCAGTGGAACTCCTTTGTTTTATGGTCAAGAGGAGAATATTACAAAAATCTGATCTGCTACATTACGTGGGACCATATAATTTCACTTGATGACTGCATTTAAGTTATGATCTCATGGCAAGCCCAGGGTGTATTTCACAGAGAAACACCCATCCACAACTGGAATTCTTATCTCTTTTAAGCATCATCCCATACAGAAGGTACTTACAGTTTACTCAGTTCCTCAAATAGCAGCTTCTTCTGCACAACTGCCTGTCTGGCTGCAGGGTCTTTGCACAGGTAGGAGCATCTCTGGCCAGGACTAAACACAGGGTTTGTCCTGAGTTAGCTACAAGGAATGGGTTTTAGTGGGGGAAATGGCATAAATACAGCTTCCAGGGTAGCTGTAATTACACAGACTTTGATAAACATAATTACACTGTTGTTAAGGGGATTTTGGTGTATTTTATTTCTTCCACTTGCAAGAGCTGGATAAGAGATAGAGAGCTGTCAAAGGGAGTGCACAGTTTTGTTTCCTTATCTGAAATTAGAGCCCCAGGACACAGCTGTATTCTTACACTTTGAAGATTAATTTAAAATAAATACCATGCTTTTTATATCAGACCCTTGCCTTCTGTCTGGGATTTCTGTCACGTGGGTGCATTTCCTGCAGGTGCAGCTTTTCCCACTTTGCTGCCCCTTTTTGGAGGAATGTATTTGTGTGTGTACTTGTGTGCTCACCTGGTTTAGAACTCAGCACTGTGTCTTTTAGCACTGCATTTCTCATGATAAATACCTTTACTGCAATAATGACATGTGAACTTGAAGAGGTGTTAAACATTAATTATACCAACACAAATTCTGGAATTATTTAAGGTTTCATGCATGTAACATAAAGTATTCTTATGTGCATCAATACCCTGAATCTCACTCTTAAGGGATATTTTATTTTGATCAGAAAACAGAGAAGCCAAGTAACAGACGTACCATGTTGCAACCTCAGAATCCAGTCATAATTTGATGACATTATCAGGATGTGTCCTCTATAAAAGATCTCCAAAAGGTCTTCCTATTTAAATTAAACCTTGTGGAGTGCACAATGCTTTTCTGAATGGAGCTAACCATTCCTTAATTTAGTCCTGGCAGCTGCTGTGCTATTTGCACTAATATATGCTGATATTCAGTGAATTAAATCTTGATGCATCCTTCCAAGTGCAGTGGGGAAGAAATCCCATCAAGGCACTTCACCCTAGAGCAGCCTTCACCAACTGATTTGTGTCAGAGCACTTTGCTGTGATGACTGAGCTCCAACACCCACAGCAAACCCCCAAACCCTGACACCATTTATGAGCCTACAAGGAGCTTTGCTCCACAAAGCCTAACGTGCTCCAGTCAGGTTCCTGACTTCATAAATAAAGCAGAGGTCTGCCTTCCCCCTGGGAAGAGGCTGCTGTGTTCCTGCCTCTTGTCAAACGGAAACCAATACTGAAACAGCTTTTTGGCACCAGCCAAGTGCTCCTACAATGTGCAGCTACAATGCTTTGTAAGCTACTACCTCAGCCTCGTTTTTGATACAGCTGAATTTCCCAACATATTAGCTTGATTTATCAGCTTTGAAAAAGACCAGTATATCTTTCTTTTGAGTCTTTCTGGCTTTCTGAAATTCCCGAGCATTTGGCGTTGCTGAACATATTATTCTGGAAGAACCACTATTTTTTTTTTTTCCTGAAAGAGTTTGCCCTTATAGACATGCAAATCAAAGCTGAGGCAGAAAGTGGCTTGATGTGTGATGCATGGCCACATTACAAACAGAACTCTGCCCTTGACAAGGTGGGGTTCAGGGTTAAGAGACTGGGACTCAGAGGATTTTCATACAGTTCCTGACTCTGCTCCTGATTTCTTGAGCCAGTCTTAGAGCGGTTACCAGTCAGTTTCTCTGTTCCCCCTTGTATATCTCTTGCACTTCATTCAGTGCATTTAGCTCATTAATTTTTCAGACCAGGAAACCAAAAATGCTCCTTCATAAGGCAAACAGAGAGGGAAACAATGTGGAATGATACAGAATAAATAGCCTTGTTTCAGCTCATAAAGATGAAACTAAACCCTACAGGGTATTTCTCCTTAGAGCCAACACTGAGACAGCACATTTCTCCCTGTCCCTGAAATCTAGACACACCAGAGAGGGACATGGGTGAGGTCTGCTAAGTGCCCTGCTCCACCCTCTGCCTGTAGCTCTCCTTGCACGCCCCCCTCATTCTGAGTAATTGTATTTTCAGTGCAAGTATTTGTACAACCACAGTCACATCCGAGGGCTTTCCCAGAGATAAGGGGCTCTATTTCACTTCCACCCACAGCTATCTGCAATATAATGTAATTAATTTATCACTTGTTTGTCAAGAGAAAACAAAACTGAACAGCTGACAT
This sequence comes from Chloropsis cyanopogon, assembly GCA_013400585.1. Lineage (NCBI taxonomy): Eukaryota > Metazoa > Chordata > Aves > Passeriformes > Irenidae > Chloropsis > Chloropsis cyanopogon. The sequence continues at coordinate 67,332 of WEZZ01038092.1, read as the reverse complement.
GGTATTTGGAGGAGCAGCACATTCCTGCCCTTTGGCATAATTCAGCCTACAACCCTTTGTCCAGCTGTTCCTGTGCCATGATGTCCACCACTCCGGGATGTGACACAGAGCAGCTATAGGAAGACACCATCTCGATTTATAGGAAAATTTCAGCACATCCATTACTGATGAAGTTATTAAACTCCTTCAGTTATTTATCTTCTGTGTTTGTGACTTGTCCTTTGTAGGCACACACATTTTGGGGGCGTGGGTTATTGCAGAGGCAAAGTACCCAGTTGTCTTCTGGCTCTCCCTCAGTGCTGCCCCAGCACACTGGATGTGAGTCCCACTGCAGTGAACAGACCCTGGGACTCCTCTCTGAAGGGTTTAAATACATTTTCCTGCTTGTTAGACAAATGTAATGGAACTCTAACTACCCAAGCCAACCAGTGTGGTAAAAAGATGCTGTAAAATCTCAAGAATCCAGAGCAAAAGGAGGAATTTTTAAAAAAGACCCTCAAAGCAGCTATCTGTAATGGAATTAGATATCTTAGCTAAATAAATAAGAATCTATTGCTTGTAAAAAAAAATCCCCAAACCTCAGTGATTTCCCTTGAGGTAAAATCAGTAGAGCAAAAGGAGGAAAAAAAAAACAGGACTAAAAAAAAATCCCTCAACATAAACCCCAAAGGGACTTGTCAGCTCTACAGCAGAAATTGGAGAGACTACTCAAGCAAGAAGAGGATTAGGCTATCTCCTATCAAAGCACCCAGGGACTGGATTTTTACAGCAACTTAAACAGAAAGTGGTGGAGTTTTGGGTTTGGATTTTTTTTTACCATTTCCAGCTGTGGCAAAGACTGGAAGAAAAAATATACACAATATTACCCCTAAAGTGATGTCTTTCCAGCAGGGCCAGTGCCTGTGTCCTCCTTCTAGGTCCACTTTAACCATTTTAAAAGTGCTTTGCATTGCACAGTGACCAAAGGCAGTGTGAAACATTTACACCTTTGGGTAGATCTCCGAGGACCCACGTCCCACACTGCTGAACACGAGAGTGAGCTGGCCTGGCCGTGAGAAGGACAGGACACAGTTGGTGACAAAGGGTCCCGGATGCTGCCTGCAGCAGGAGAGCTGGAGGTAGCCACAAATCCTTCCTCAAACTCCTCTCTGACCTGGGCTCCTGATCCTAGACACATCAGTGTTCAGCTATTTGTATCTGCTCAGGCTTCCAGAAATACCAGGCATGGCCCAAGCAGAGCCATCTGGCACAGCTCTGCTGGGACAACGCGCTCCGAGCTCGTTTGCTCCGGGCCAGAGCCCCATGCTCGCCCCCCGTGCACCTCCCTGCCCCACAGACAGCATCACTGCATCTACAAGTGGCAGATATTGGGCAAATTATCACTGCAGTGTGAAGAAATTATTCCTCATTAAAACTCAACAGTTTTTCACTAAGCCCTCAAATTTGAGACTGTGCCTTTGCTCACGTGTGTCCTTGAGTCCAAGCGCTGAGGGGAGGGCATTGGTTACATTACTGCTGGGTAGTCCTGCTGTGCTCTGGCACAAGTCCCCTGGTTGCTCTGGTCCTCTCCTTCTTTACAAGGTGCTTCCAGGGACCATCTCCTCTAGGCTCAGCCCAGCTCTCTTCATTTCTGCAGCTTCTCAGGTTGGGCTGGCGGCACCTTCCAGGGACACAGAGAAGTTGGTGCATCCCTTGCCAGCTCTGTTGTAAGGCTTCTGCTGTCATTTGACAGTAAACTGTGCCAGGGGTGCATAACTGAGCATCTTCACCTGCCCATCTTCAGGACTGTGTGTGCAGTGACTGACCCTTCTCTGTCCCTCTGTGATTCAGTCCTGCTCCCACCATCTGCTTTGTATCTTTAACCAGTTTTCCCCCAAAGAGAGAACAGATAGGGTTTTAATTTGTAGTCTACTGGGCTTTCAACTTGCTCTTCTGAAAGTTATTAATTCCAGGACAAACACAATTTTCTCTCTCTTTTTCTGCCTGGATTCTGGTGCTGTTGAGGTAATGTGTCTCTGTCTATCTAGCTTTATATAACTGTCTCCCTTTCGCTTTCTTTTTTCCTTTTTTTTTTTTTTTTTTTTTTTAAATTTTCTTTGCCACTTTATCAACAGCTGGAGAAAAAACTGTTATCTCCTTCCTACGGGCAGGGCACGAAAGAGATAAAAAAGTAATTCCAAAGCCAAAGCTCGAAGTCTACCTGCCTAGCCTTCAGCCACCAACCCTCCTTGGCTAAATCTGACAGTGTCCTAAGCCTGGGGCCTCACCAGCTTCTCCTTGGAGATTTCCTTTAACATGTTCTGCATTCAGAGACACACAGCCACCAAGACTGTGCAGCAACCTGTGCTCCTGCTGGGGGTCACCACCAAGGTGCTCTGTGCCCATTCTCACCTTCAGAGCTGGCCCTGAAAAGGCCATGTGCCTGAAGGTGGTGTCAATTTATGCTCAGGGGATGAAACCTCCTGCTGGTGTGGAGTAGCTGCAAGTTCACCTCCCTCAGCTGCCTGAAGGCTTCAACAGCATTATCTGCTGCCAACAAGGCTTTGCAGCTGTAGAGAGAAGAGTAACTGGGCAAATCTCAAACAGGAATTCCAGGATTTCATGAATGTGGGAAAGCTTGACCATAACATCTGGCATCAGTGGAGTCCTCTCCATAGGAGAGCTTCACGTGGAAGAGGTGTTTTTAGCCCTTCCCCTGTAACACTTTGTCAGTTTACCTTATCTTGATGCCATTCCTTAAGGTGTTTGACTTGCAGCAGTGCTCTTTTTAGGTATTGGAGCGCTCAAGTTCTGCTAATAAATCTAAATAACTCATCCAAGTTAACACAGGAGTTTATTTATTTATCAATCCAGTTTGAATTTACATCACTTCTCTTTAACCTCAAGACTTCTACAAACAATTGCCTCAGTGTATGAATGTTATGTTATCAAATAATTTTCAAGGATGCTACTGGCATAGACAGGGCTGTATCAAGGCAAACTGTATCAAAGAATCCATTGCTCATTGCTCAATATGTGATTACAATGGATTCCATATCTTTGCGAGTTTACATGTTTAGCTCCAGGCATTTTATTATGACTGGCACTAATGATAACCTTTCAAAATAAATGTGTGTGTATTGTTCCATATTGTTAGTAAAGTGATTCTAATCCCTACTCCTCCTAGTTTTCCTGTTTTAAAAATTCTTCTAACTGGGACTTTGCAGACCACTACTTTCATCCTTGAATTAGTTCAGATTAATAATTTTGATGCCAGGAAAATATTTTACTAGTAACTCCCTGGAAAACCCATTGATATTTTAAAATCTTAGAAGGAAACCAGAAATTTGCCAGTTCCCAGCTGTCACTTGCTCATCATAGCCTGCTTTTGGAGCACTGCCAGAAGCTCTCATCAGTCTGCTCGTGATGTATATGTGGCTCTTTCAGCATCATGTATGGCTGGGGACAGGAGATAGGTACATGGGAATGATGGCTGCTGATTTCACTACGAAAATGCCCTTTGACCTTGACTCCTGCCTGGAAACCACAATATTGTTAACTCAAGTCTCATGCTGTCTCTTCTCTTTACTTCTAATCTGTGTAGGTTTTGTAACTAAATACAGTTTACAGATTTCACAAACTAGGAATAAAATCATGCTGTTAGCAGGACACCCCCAAAGTCTGTCTGCCAGGGTTCTCATGGGAGCCAGTTACTCTTTGCATGCCTTGGAACCTTCCTACTGACCCAGCACAGGAGCAGAACTAATATTAGAAAGCCCTAAATTCACTGTTAGTGTAGAATAATTGTATTTAAAATCATTAACCTAAATCCCAATTGAATTCATTGGTTAAAACTCGAGCCCTTGGAGTAGCACAGATACATTTTTTTTGTGTGTATTTTGTGATAGCACAGATTCTTGCTTAGGAAGATTTATTTGATATAATGACATAGCTGCATTTAGATTGTGTGAAGCAGTATGTGTCATAAACTGCTTGAACACTCGTTACACCTGATGAATGAAATAACCCTCCTGGGCTGGAGAGACATGTTGCTGTTATAGATTATGATACATCATATATCACATCTGGTTGCTATTGTTCTACCCAGGTTATGTTATGTGTAAAAGGGATAGCACCAGCAGGAATAAGCCCTGCTTATTTTGGAAGAAACAGATGCTCTGCAAACAGGATACAGAGCAAAAAGCTCAGAAATTGGGAAATCTGCTGGAAATCTCTGTGTCAGTCACAGGAAGTGCGGGAGGACTTGACTGCGTGGAAAAAAACATGAAGAATATTATTATAGATAAGTTATTATACTGAGGGGTGGTTTTTTATCCTGAAGTACACCAACTCGTATTCTGATTTTAATTCCTTTTGTTCTGAGTGCTCATCCTCTGGAAATGTTGCCACAGGGGCTGCTTATTCCTAGCTTGGGTCTCTCAGGTTGGAGTCTGGTACTCGATGCTACTGATATATGTCTCTTCTTCTGTCCCCAAGGTGCACTAGACTGGGGCCCAGATTTGCATTTCAGTGGCTCTTTAAACTGTCAAAGTCTTGGGCAAAGGTGAATCCTCCTAAAATTGCAGGCTAAGCACTGTTCTCTTTGTGTAATCTGTATAAACTCATATTTTTTTATTAACTGGTAGCACAAATCCTCCAGTTCTCAGGTTTACACTTTAGTTGGCCATGTATCTGTTGGCAGGCAGAGAGCAGCTTCTTTCAGCCAGAGCCAATTCCTGATGGAGTCAACGGGTTCTGAGCCAGGCCAGCTGCCCTTGGCTGTGAACTGTAAAATAAATATTTCTCTTAAACACAGAGCATCTTGACTATTCCAAGAATGTCTCAAAAGCCAATCTAGGCTATGTCAGCTCTTCATATGCAAAGGGGAAAAATCCCTTCAGAACTGAGGCATGGGAAGTATGTAACACTGAGATGTGTCATTGTCTAAACTCTGGGCAGGGTGGGATGTTAGGGAAGGTTTCCAGGGAACCAGAAAAACTTTCACAAACTTACTGGCTGACATCCATGGCAAATGTCATTCCAGATATGGCAGAGAATTAAGCAGCTCTAGAGCAAAGTAAAAGCACATCGAAAAATAAAAATCATAACCCTTATATTTTAATGCTAAATGCTAAAAAATCAAGCGCTGTAAAAGTCAGTGAGCATAAGGAAGATACTTACAATCCCTGGTAGTATTTAAATGAGTAATTTTCTTTGATTATGATTAAAAACAAGTCTTTGGATGCATTCAAATGTGTGAATTGTTTCCTGGCTTTCAGAGGGACCAGTCTTTAAGTTGCACGCAGTGTGCTTTGCTAAACTTTGCTAAATTTCTCTCACCTGGCCAGTGATGGGTCATGCTGTGATGTGAAAACAGTGTCTCTAACTTAAAGTGTCTGTTTGAAATCTAATAAATAGATAAACAAAGCAAGCAAACAAACAAAAGCTGCCTTTCAAAGAAGTCCACCTAGGACTAAAAACCTTCTCACTCAGGCTACATAAAATTTTAGAACTAAATATTGTCCCTTACTAATTCTCCTGATTTATGTCCATTTGCTCCTTTATTATCTCGTTTTCCAATCCTCTCTGGGGCATCACTGGTTTTGATCCCAGTATCCTCTCAATGCTGGCAACATCTGGATTACTGGGTTCCTAGCGGGGAAAGCACCCTTAGGTAGCTGTGTCCTTGGAGCTACTGCCCAAGCACCTGCAGCAGGCAGTGGAGCTCTGGTCAGGGCAATCCATTGACCCACAGGAATACTGGAGATCATCCTGAAGTTCTGACCTGCCTTTGGCCACATGATTCCCCCTCTGGGCTCCAGAGCTCACACTGACAGCTACACACAGGCTACACACAGCCACCCTGGCAGATCCCTCGGATTCTGTGTCCTAAGCAGGATTTGGATCCTACCTTTGCTGTCCAGACTAAAACCCTGGCATATCTTTGTGATTGGCCAGTTGCTTTCTGTTCAGTTTTTAATCTTTCCTCACAACGTTTCCTCCTTTCCACATCCTTTCCTAATCATGGCAGGTGATAAGGCTGTTCTGCCTGTCACTCAGGCTCCCAGCCCAGCCATTGTATGAGCTGGGATTTGGCTGAGCTGTGATTACTGAAATCTCAATTCTTCATTTCTGACTTCTCTATCAGCCAGCCCTTCCCAGCAATGCCCACAGGTAGACCTCTCATCCAGGCACCCCATTTTCACACTTAGATCCTTGCAGGTTTCTTTCCATTACCCTTGAGAAATTCAATCCCTGCTCCTACCCATGGGCTACAAAAGGTCATTTTCCAGCCTGCATTGCCTCCCACCTTTCTTTTTCCACACTGACACCTTTTTCTCAGATACTGAACGTCAGCCTTGGCTCTCTGGGCACAGCCTGAGCAGCTCCCAGCCTTCTGCCTCAGCTTCCACTGTGTGTCAGGCACTTCTCCCTGCCAGGGTGCCATCATTCCTGGTTCACTTTTCCAACAAGAACCTGTCTACTTTCTTCCACAGGTCCTAGGGCCCGGGAGAGACATCTTGCAAAAGCCACAACACGACATCATTACCTGCCTTCAGAGCTCTTATTTTAATTATACTTTGACATAAGGCTTAAGAAAAAAAACCCCAACCTCTGACATAGTACATTATACAAATATTTTATTATACAGAATAAATGTAGTTGTTAATGATTTCTTTTATTTCCTGTATATTTTTATTTTTGATTATTAAGCTCCTTGGGGTATGAACTACATTCAGGAGTTTGTTACTAGAGAAAACCAAAGTACCTCATTAGAATAAATTAAGGAGAGTAGTAACTTTTTCATTCAACAGAAGGACAGGCCTAAAGCTCCTGTTAGTTGGATATTGTGAGCTCCCTTAGGACCCGTGAATGTAGACATCAGTTTGCCTCATTCATTGGCTTTTTTCCTAGGGTAACAGAGCATGGGGTTAGCTTTGGGAGACGTGAGAGCACCTTATTTCAGTCAGCCTTACTTCAGCATAAAACCCCAGCTGCTTCTTCAACGCTGCACTTTTTGGAGAAGCCACTGGAGGGAAACCTCCACTATGAAACCAAACCCAGCTGCAACCTGCTCCAGCACCTCCAGCCTCGTCTCTGCTGCTCCATCTCGGATGGAAGACTCCAAACACGGTTGTTATTTTTCTGGTTGCAGATTACGTCTGGTTTGAAATCAAAGAACTAATATGACATAAAGTTATTGGTTCTATAGACACAAGAGGAAAAGAAGGAAAGGAAAAATGCTTGTGTCACTTTGGACCAGAGTTAAAGCTCACAACTTTAACATTGGGGAAATAATGTTGGAATTCCTGCTCTGGCAAAGCCCTGCTTGCAGGGCACCTGTGCTGACACGAGAAAAGAATCTGCGTGGGGAACAGCTATAGCTCGAGTCTGCAGCCACCAGACACATTTAGGCAACCAAATAATCTCTGATGGCCAGGCTGCTCCTCCTCCGGCTGAGGGTCTTGTGAGCGATAGCCACAGCAAAAGTGAAATTATCTTATTTTGGGTCCCTGGAAGCTGCACAATTTCCCTTTTCCACACCAGGTCTACTCCTGCTATTGCAATCACAGTTTCTATAATCTAAATGAAGTAGTATTTATGGCTATCTGCTACTTTTCTAAAAAAAAGAATAGTCACCAAGAAAGTGGCAATCTGGGGAAAATATGGCAAGTGTGTCTAAAACATATCTCTGTGCAAACATGATTCTATTCTAGTCTGAAACAGAAGGCAGGAAGCATTTATGTTCCCGAGTACCTAAATTTATCTTGAAAAGAATATTTATTAAAGTCACCATAGAAACAGAAATTTGGAAGTATTAGACTTATTCCAGTTGTTGCAATTACTATTTCCTCCACAGCAGGATCTGTTATATTACAAATAATGAACAGTTCAAGATCTGTTATAATCTTATTCTAGATATTTTTGCTCTTTAATGGAAAAAACCCAACTTTTGTGGCCTGAAAAACTTCCCTTTCACATCCCTGCTTTAATTCACTGATCAAAAAAGAGAAAAAACCCTTGAAATATTTACTTGGAAGTAAAGATATAAGGAAGAAGTTTGCACATGCAGTGCACAATTTTTGGGCAGTATCCAGGAGTCTTTGTCAGATTTAAAGATGCTGTTTTATTTTCTGATTGATAAGCAAGGTCCATGACTGAGTGTACACAGAACAAAGAATCTGCTCAGCCTGGTGGCCCAGTGGTCACTCTAAATTGTGTCATCAGTTGGCCCAGCTGCTGCTTGCAAAGCCATTTTAAAAATGACCCCATCGCTGGCTTGCAAAGACCATTTTTGTAGCTTGACTTCTTTAACCACAGCATCCCTCAGCTGACCCAGCCATGAGCTGCAGCCCACGCTCTGGCCATGCTCAGGACATTCCCTCTGGTTTTCCAAGGGCATTACACACCCCACGTTCCTCCCAGATTGCCTCATGCTGACCACAGCCGAGCCAACGAGCTCCATTCCAGAACTACTGATAGAGAAGGATCCTACAAATGCCAAACTCTGAAAGAGCTGGTTCTGTGTGCTAAAAAACAACTTAAACCACGAAAAATGTTAAGTACAAAGCAGTCTCTGCTCTCATCCTTACTCTGTGCAGCCTTTCACACCAGCTCCTCAGTGCTGTGGCTACTCCAGAGTTTCAACATTTCCAGTATGAATGACACAAATGTCCTGTCATGGAGGCTTCACCTTTTCTCACTGGATGCATTTTCTGAAAGCGACAATGTAATCCTGTATGCACAGGTTATATTTATCACAGCTGGCTTAGGCAGCGACAGAATTAATTAGGAAGTGTCTCAAATGTCAGATCATTAAATGAAATTGTAAAAAGGTAAATTGTAGTCTTCAGCAAGCAGAGATCTCAGAAAATGATCCTTGAAACAAATTGCAATCGCTGTAAAATATTCATTTCTTCTTTACAATAGGGACAGTGTATATGGTTCCACATAAACACTATAACTTTCTAATTTGATGTGAAGGTCAGTATAGAGGTCGTGATGAAGAATTTCTTTTAGTCTCTGAGGAATGACTAAACACTGAACAAATATTTAATTTGCATTTTACATTACTATTGAATAGACTTTTCTTCTTCAAAAAATCCCTGTAGAGCTGATTTCAGTTCCTGTCAAAAATTTACAGGATTAAAATGGAAAAAACCAATATATACAACAGCTACCAGTTGACAAATTCCTCCTTTTTTGTTGCATCCTTTCCCTTTTCCCTATTTCCCCCTATTAAAAGGTTTTCCCCACTTCCCCTATCTCCCACGTATTAATTTGCCCCAAGCCCGTCCCCCCTTGCTCATATGCACCTTTCCCTCTCCCTCTCCCCATATTTGGACCCTGTCTCACTGTCCATCTCCCTATCCCCTCCCTTGTTCTTCCAGAAAGTTCTGTTAAATTGTTAAGATGATTGGTTTGTAATGATTTAATTGTTCATGGTTGGCTACTGTTCCCCAAATCCCTCCCAAAGTTCCTCCCCTGTTGCACCCCGATTGGTTTCTGTGAGTCCCTCCCTAGCCAGCAAAAAGTCTGTGTAAGCGTCTGCTCGGGGCTTTTTTCAGAGCTCCCTGCAGAGGTTTCAAACCCTCTCCCGCGGTTTTTCGGTTCAGACCTTTTTGTTCTCTTCTCTTAATAAACTGAACCTTGCTCTGCAAAAAGACACTCTTTGGGTCTTTGCTTCGGTTGTGCCTGCAGCACTGCGCCTTTTCCGCGGACCCTGGACTCTCTAAGCCAGTCGGGACCCTGCCTTCTGGGGGTCTCCTGGCCCCCCGTCTCTGCCACCACGCTCGGCGGGTGAACGAGGCCCCGCGCCGGGGCGGTGACACTTTTTTACTATTTTAATAACAAAAAAGGTAATGTAATAGTCAAAAAAGGGAAAATGCAGAATATTTCTCTCTTTCTATCATAACATTTTTTTAAAACCATGGATGTGAGGTCTGTTATTTAATGCACTCTTTGATTCTGGGGACTAACAGGAGATTTCTGTATCAGGATGCCAATTCTCACCCACATTGCAAAAGGTAGCAAATTAAGACAGAAAACAGCATGTGGGGACAACACATTATTTTCTTCCCTTCTCCCTCTTCCCTGCCCAAGTCAATCTGCTTGGACTGTGTCAGCTGTGGTGTCAGAGCAGTGTGTTGTGAAAAGGGATGCTTTGAAGGGGCAGCTTATTAAATTCAAGCACAGCTCCTGTAAAGCAGGGGTCTGAAATATGGCACGATCTATTAAAGGGTCTCGTTTCTTCTTCAGATTACCCCCATATCTACATCTTCTGTGTGGACACCATCTGCCTGGCCTGCTGTATTAAAATCTGTGGCTCTTACACCTCCCACACTGATAACTGATAAGAGGGTCTTGAGATTGGCCACCCTCATGGGATGTCTTCCCTGGAATTTCAACTCAGTTGGATGGTTGCAGAGATGGTCTCTACCCCCTTTCCTCTGCAGAACAGTTTGGACAACCTGTTCCTGAACTTAGTGAGTGCTGGGAAAGTGAAGCCACTTAAGTGGAAGGCCTCCGATATTTTTTTCCTTATAAAACATTTTTGACAGCAATGTTGCTGATCCCTCCTACAGTCCCAGAAGACTTTGGAAGAAGGGAGTTCTCAGCAGAAAAGTGAACACAGATACCTGTGTTGCTGTCCCTGTCAGCTCTGCACAGTGCTGGAGAGGTAAAAAGAGGTGTTAGGAAAAAATTCTTTACTGTGATGGTGGTGACGCACTGGCACAACTTGCCCAGGAAAGTTGTGGATTCCCCATCTCTGGAAGTATTTGAAGCTGGGCTGCATGGACCTCTGAACACCCTGGCCTAAGTGGGAGGTGGCCCAGCCCATGGCAAGGGCTTCAGGGTCTTTAGGGTCCCCTCCAACTCCAACCATTCTATGCTCCTATGATACTGGTCCCCATAGACAGTTATGGCAGCTTCACCCAAGCTATGATACATCCACAACCTGCTGTGACAGAGAAAGTGTCCCCACCTAGAACTTGGCAATTCTCCACTGCACCACCAGACTCACAGTGCTCAATGAGACTGGCAGAACCCGGCAGTCAAAATGTCTGTGTCCCTAAAGGGACCCAAAAGTGACTGCCCATCGGTCTCTAATCCTCCACCAGTCTTGCAGAATTGCTTTCATTCAATCTTCCTTGTGTTTTTACCTGGTATCACACAGACTCCTTCATGCTTGCTCCTCCTATTGAAAGCACAAGCCTTGGTCATCTGTTAGGAGGGCACAGTGAACATTACATGAGTGAATTATTGGATTTTTTTTTCTTTGTGAACTGTTAACGTTTCTTCTGGAGGACATAAATGCCTTTTCTGACTGTCTCCACTCCTCTGTCTTCATTTTTGATGCTGAGGACATTCAAGAAATACAGGTCATGTTGCACGGGATGAAGGAAGCTTAATGCACAATTCACAGACCTTCTGTTTCATTCATAAAGAAATAATAGGAGATTTTTTTTTCTCTTAAATAAATCTTTTGATTAATAGGATGATGATGGGCATTTTTTAAAAGGAGACAGCAGTAATAATAAAAAGGTCTGTTTGCTTTTTGTTTCATACTATACAATGATTTGCCTGAAAGAGATATCAATTATATTTGTATAAGAACATTTTTTTCCTCACTAGTTTTAGCCCTGTGTGTTGCACTGATTAAGGGGAATTGATCTTTGCTGCCACATGGAAATGGGAAAACAAACATAAGCTCAATGGTTGTATAAGATGTGCTCCAGGGCCATAATTTGAGCCAAGAGGAACACTTTGTGGCTCAGACCATGCAGACAAGTCTATCAAATGTACAACGTGTCATATACAGATTTCTGTTTAGTGGACCTTTCTGTCCCAGCCTCCACATTTATCACTGTCTCCCTGACAGGAGCTCTGCCCTGTTATCCTGACTTGTATGTCATTTATCAGTGTTAAGTACAACAAAAGAGTATCTCTTTAAACCCCCTTTACCCTTTCACATGCTTCTACCCTTGAATAATGATATCTGTCTCTGCAGCCACAAATATTCCATTTCATCCTTTCCTTTGTATTACGTTAGTTGCTCAAAAAATGATTAAAATGGCATTAGTGCACTTTAAAATGAAAATTATTATATTATTGTTGGAGTCATGTGTAAGAGAAGAGATAAAAGCGTTTGGGTGCTTTTGCCCCCTTTTTAGGCTTGTCAAGGCAAAAGAATTTTGTATATATATGTATATACAAAAAAACCCCATCCACAAAGTCAAAATTTGCAATGCCACTTCATCCCAAATCACACAGCCTCAGGCCCAAAGCTGAATTTTCAGCTGTGGGTATAAATAGCTGTGTCCAAAGGAAAAAGTGTAAATTATAACATAAACATAGACATTAAAATAACATTAATGGTCTCTGAACACACTTTCTCATATGACTGTTGCATTTATTTTATTCAAGAACAAAGAGGAAAGAGGTGAAAATGGGTCACAGAAACCTTACAAAAGCGACACAAGAAGTGTACACTGAAAATAGTACCTAGAAGAGATGTTTTCAAGCAGCATTTCATGGCCATGCCTGCTGCCACGTTTTATAACAACAGACTGCTTTTATAGGAAGTTGGTAACATGCTGGGAATCATAAGCTTCACAGAATTTATGTTTAGCTACTGCCTTGCTAGACATTTTATAGAGATGTGTTAGCAACTCTCTATAACAGGTATGGTTCAGGCTCAGGTTATTAATTATAGCTTGGAGATTCAATTTATAATCAATAAAAAACCCAAATGAATTGTCAGTTTGAAACTTTGCTTCTCATTTTCTCGTGTGTACATACGCATAAATCATCCAGTTGTCACACCTCCTGCTCTATTTCCCAGACCTATTTCCCAGTTCTCTTTCTGAAAGGCAGAAAACACCTCATGCTTCACGTTTTCCCCAGCCTCCTCATGCTCCTGCAGGGGTTGCATGTGTTCCCTGGCACTCCTCATCACTGTGCTGGATCCCTTCAGACACCACTTACAGGATGCTGGGACCTGCAGTCTTGGGCACAGTGAAGGAGTATCTGCAGGGGGAGAGAGCACTGCATGGCACAGCTCCTGCAGAGTGATGGCACGGGAAAGGATGAAAGGATCCCTCTCACTACTCCAGATCTGGATCCTGAGACAGACATCATTTGTGCAACACGTGTCAAAGCCTCTGTGACAAAGAGGGGTAAGCTGCTGTATGGGGAAAGTACCTGATGCTGAGGGAATGCCCAGGAAAGGATTATTGGATAAAAACAGGTCACCCGCTCCTGAAGCTGGTACAACACCAGGAATAAAAGGATATATGGAAATGGGGGAGAAATTTGAAAGGTAGGGTGTCTCCAGAAGCTCCTGATTCCCAGGTCTGGTAGCTGAAAAGAGTCTTGGGGTGTCTAGAAGCTGGAGGCTTGTTGCTATCCCTGCGCAGATTTGTCTCTTGTATTTGTATCCTTGTGACCATTTGCTTTCAATGAGGTAATTAAGAGCTTGGCCATATATCCTGCTAATTGCCTTCTGGGGTTTTGCCATTGAGTTTACTTGATCCTCTGCATACCCTGGTATTAAATACACTTAGCTGAAAATCACTACATTTCTACTGAGTAGAAGAGGCAGGTTCTGGACCAGGTTTTCAGCTGAGGGCAAAAAAGCCCTAACAGACTTACAAAAAGGACCATATAATGGTGTCTGCAGCACTTGTGTGCTGGCATGGCAGACTCTGGAGTCTGCTTTTTGTTGATGAGTTGCTATCACAAACTGGAGATCTGGGAGCAAGCCTCTCACAGAGGCTGCCAACTGGCACAATATATTTTCCAGCTGGAATGCAAGTCCCAACCCCTGACTGTCCCAGGAGCATCTCTGGAGGGCACAGAGGCAGTCTGACGCTCCTTTCTCTGGCTGCTCTGCAAAGACACCACCAGAAGACCTGTCCTGGTGTGACCACCACGTGTGCAATGCTTTGGATGAGCTCCTCTCAGACAAAGCCTTACTCAAAGCCACTATGGCAGCAGTCTTCCCAAAATGGGATAAACTGACCTGACAGCCACCTCCCAGTAGAATCAGTGCCTACTCCTTTCCCTTTCTCCCATCTCTGCTTTCTGCTACACACTCTCATCATTAACCATGTGGTAGGTATGTGGCTCTCCGAACCCCTCTGCAAATGGATGCAGCTCATTCACTCAGAAAAACCCCATTTTTTGTTCCTTGGTTACCAAAAATTGCAGGAGACTGGACTGACAGGCAGCAGAAGACCACGAGAAGGGACTGAGGAGAATAGAGACGGTGCACAGGAGATAGTGGGAGCCATGTCCGAGTGCAGGAAAAGGGTACAAGACTCATGTTTTTAGGGCAGGAGTGAGCCATTAGGCCAGCCCAGAAGATCATGACTCTTACCTTGATGCATCCTTAGCTCTCCTAGGAATTTCACTCCTGGTACAGCTGAAGGCAGCCTGCTCAGAACTGCCCTGGGGCTGGTGGCTCACAGCTGCCACACAATCAGCTCATGACCTTTCAGTCATTTCCACTGATGAGCTCCCATCTTATGGGAGCTATTGTTTGGGTGTTAGTTCTAAATGTATCAGTTAATGTTTTGCACCTTGAACGAATTTTACCGTTTCCATTATTTCAGTCTGAAGCACTGTGCAATCCCTCCTTGTACCCCATATCAGTTCTTCTCTGTTGTGAACACCTCCCAGCTTTGTGCCATCAGCACACACCCTCAAATACTCCTGACATTTGTGCCAACTCAGTGTTTGCATTTAGGGTATGTTTTCAACAAAGCACATGGCACTTCACATACCCTGATGGACTATGCCTTAACCCCATGTTGTCTCCTAGTGAAGCCTTGGATGTTAAACACCCTCCTGGCAAGATCGTTATAACTTCCACTGAAATCACAAGGGGTCTTGGCAGGGATGAGAGTGTGTCAGGCCACTGTGCAGAACAGGCTGGAAAGTTTGGGACCAGTAAGTTTAAGTTGTGAATAAAACAATTTGAATATGCCAATGTTTTTTTAGGGTAAATTTTGTAGCTTTTTATTGATCAATACAATGGAAACCACTCCCATCCCCCACCCTGTGTTTAAACAAAATTACAGTGAATTGCTCAAAGGCAAAACAAAATTCTCTGCTCAGCTGTTTGGCTCACATTCATCTCCCTTTACTCCTATACAAGTGACATTTTAATTAACTGTGTCAGGTGGATGTGTAACATCTCTGCTGAAAAGCCTGTATCTGCTCAGCTGTGTGTCATAGTTTCTATACCACCAAGATCTACTAGAGGTCATGCTTTTGTAGCAGGAGTATCCAAATTCTAAGCAAATACTTCCTAATACATAATCTGTCTAAGCTTTTCTTCTACTTGCACAAATGTATGGAAAGTAGTGATTTACATACACAATTTTTTCTAAAAGCAAGCAAAAAAAAATTCTATAGCAGGTTCAAAAATCAGTTCTTTGTGAGTAATAAACAGTTTTGCATGGGACTGGCTGGCTAAATGGTAGTGATTTTGTTCCTCGAGTGAGTGCTTTTAGCTATGAATACCTAAGTGTGCAAATGTAAACCGCTGCTTCTGCAAATATATGTGCAGCTCTGAGGTTCACTTTCTGTGAATGTTAATGGACACAGAATTCAATCACATGAATATTCAGAGAAAGTGAACACAAAAGCAGCACAAGGGTGGTTGAAGCGAACAGATGTAAAAACGTAAGCCCAGAATCATGGTTTCCCCCCCCTGCCAGTGTGAACGCCTTCAACTTTGAGAGCTTTACAGTATTGACCAGATTCTGAATTTTTCAGGTAAATATAATGCAGCACAAGCCATGACACTCCACAGTGTCTTGTGAGGAACATATCAGTTGTGTCAGGAAGTCTGATTTGGATCTGAAGCCTTCCTAGTCAACTGTCAGCTTAGACCTACATGGGAACGCTGTGGTGCAGGAAATACTTCTGCTGGGATGACAAGGATATGGTCAAAGAAGAGGATCACTAGCTTTATGAGAGTCCCTTGTCAACCAGGAGTGAGGGAAATGATGTTTGTGAAATTCTGTGAAAGGGAAGGGATGAAGGTGAGCAATATTTTTGTTATTTTACAAGATAACAATGCATGGTGGAGTTTAAATTGCAAGTGTGTGATTTTAACATCAGTGAACAGGAGGAAGAAACAAAGGAGGAATGGAAATCTATATATACACTTATACATGTACTTGAACATATATTCTCAATCTATCACCTTTAGACGTGCCCACTTAGCTGCAGCTGTGAGTGGGAACCTCTGAAAGAGTCACTGAAGCAGGAGTGGGCATACAAATAGAGTAAAACTCCAGGTGGCTGGAGTGCTGCATTTTGTTATTCAGGAACTTTCCTGATGCATTTTAATTTTGCCCATAAAGAAATCACACAGACGCAATCTACAGGGAAAGAACACTGGAGGCTATGAACGAAACCAGTTAAAACTAAAGAGGGGCAATTCAGACCTTTGGAAAAGCGAGTGGCATTTTCCCAAGCACATCATGAGCACACAGTCAGTGGGAGCTCGCCACACATCAGTAATGTGAGGAAATGGCAACTCCCCTGGGGAAACTGAGGGGAAACTGAGGCACCTAGGTGACTGACTGAACTCTGATTCTGCAAAGCACTTCAATATATGCTTCAAACACGGGCCATCCTCACTGATGGCAAATGCTGTTTTCCTGAACTCAGTAACTGTCTCAAAGCCCTTCTCCTTAAAAGAGGGATGATGTGATGGCTGTGCTTAGAATCATTCTATGGTTAGAAGTATGCATCAGTTTAGTTTGGTGAGATAAAAGCTACACAAATGGCTGAAGGCCAGAGCAGGAGAGGGTCAGAGATGGGCTTGAGACAGAAATATTGTTGAGAACATCAGGCCCAACCATCACTAGGGCTTGATGGCAGTAGGAAGTGAGGAAGAGCAAGAACTGAGACTGGAGATGACAGATGAAATACAAAAGTATGTAGGAAGCCTCAGGAAGATGCACTGCTGAATCTGTGTTGCTGTTTCAATGGAAATTAAATGTAGCATGCTTACTTACCATGCAGAGTACACAGGAACCAGCCTGGAGCTTCCTAGATAGCCTTGCACAGCATCAGCAGAAGTGAGGGATACTGTGGAAAGGCTCACCTCCCCTCATTCACTTTGTAAGATGGGCAAGACTTGGCAGGGCAGAATTCAGCACATTTCTTTTCAGTATATTTCCTTTTAATCCTCTTCTTAAAAACTAAGACAAACCTGTGCAGTGATTTGTGCAAGCTCTGTGCTCAAGATCTTCATTTCTTCATGACACTTTCATTTCTACCACACCGCAACTTGTTTCTTCAATAGCTACAGAGGAATACAGATTATTTATTTAGCTAATAGGAAGGGTTTGGGTTATGTAGTCAATCTAGTAGGTCTTGAGGCCTGTTCTAACAGCTTAACAGCTGATGACAGACCCTCAATAATCAAATCTAAATTCATTTTCAAGGAAATTAAATACCACCTTTCATTATACTATCTTATTGGCACTATGTCAACTGCTATTTTACTGATACTCCTCCAGAAAAATGAGATCTGATAAAAATTTGCATTTCAGTTTACATTATTTATCAGAATTTTAGTTTAGACTTCATAAATGTCTCATAATGATAATATCTGCAACTCTCTGCACAGCTGCATGAAGACCTACCAAAACTGTAGCGCACAGCATCACTTATTCTCTGTGTGGTTCCAACACAGAATAACTCCCTCTCTACTCCAGCCGGTGTCAGCACCTCCTGCCTCTCTGGAAGGAAATGCCACCAAATGATTTGGAGATGGTATAAACATGACTGAAATCAATTTAATCAAAAGGATTGTGCACATTGATACATGGGGAGATCCGCTGTGGTAACTTATGGAAAATTGTGGGAAAGGCTGGGGCTGCCTGAGTGCTTTTCCCTTATTCTTCAATGAGACGATCTGGTGAAAAAGCAGAATTTGAGTAGGTAGCAACTCCCCTAGTTGGAGTAATTTAGGAAGCAGGCACATGGTCTACACCAGCCACGTGGGGTCCCCCTACATTCAGTGAAGAGGAGAGACACCTTCCTCCCTTTTATTGTGGCCTCTCAGAGCTTATGCTGAGGGGCCACTGTGATTTTGGCAATCCTTTCTCAGGAAGACTTAATTTTCTTGGCTAGGATTTGCCAAAAATTCTACCTTAAAAGAAAAAATCTCTTTGAGTGCATTTTTCACAAAACCTCATGTTCTTTGAAAATTTTCTGATCCTTTACTTTGAACAGTATCCAAACTGAAATAAAACCTAAACAATATCTAGTTGCTATTTTTCTTTTTCCATATTCCAATACTCTCTGCCTTCTCTCCATTTTGCTCTTTATTTTCCTTTGCTTTTACAATGGAAGGGAAATAAAACAGAAGTGTGAGGATGAATAAGCCTATTTAACTAACCTTTCTAAACATACAGCCAGGGATCTGCTCAGGACTCTCAGGGCAACTATGGTTTCACGATAGGATATTCTCTGCAGAGCTGTATGGGATTAAGTGAGCAGGGTTACCTCTTCACTTTCTCTTCAGCCATTAGCCCACAGCAATCTGCTCTCCACACTCTCAGGCTGCTCAGACTTGAAGGGACACGAGAGAATTTACAGTAATGGCTCATTTCTGCCAGGTCTGTGCCCTGGTGGCAGACAGTCCCTCTTTCCATCAACCTGCTGGCTCCAAGCAGGCAGGATGCTGCAAGTCAAACAGAGCAGCCTGGTTGATTATTCTGCAAATATTTTGCTTTTTCAAATTTGCTTACATACCAAAATATGGGTTTAGCTGATAAAAGCCAACAGCTCCATCAGAGTCCATTATAATCTATCAGGCAAATACTCAGTAATTTCCAAATTAGTCCATGGACTACAATACATTCAAGTCATCTTCATAATCTCTCTTGTAAAAAAGGCCCACCGTTATAAGAATTACCTAAACATGGATTTACCAGACAGATAGCTTGCAATGTAAATGACTTGTGTTTGGATAGGTAGAATGCATATCAAAATGCACGCTAAAATGAGAGCCCATATTGACTCTCTCTGAGTTGTTATGGTCTATTAGATAAATATTATCTTGGTTCAGGATAGTGTTAGTTTTCTATATGCACAGTTTCCTAATAAACCATATGGACTCTCAGATAAAATTGTGCCTTAAGATTTCAAAAGTGATATGGCTGAATAGCTGTAATGAGTACGAGGAGGCTCCTGTTAACCAATTAATCAGAATGTGTCACGGAATGCCCCCTCCCTGTTTTGTGTTAGGATGTGTTACAATACCCACCCAGCAAACATGCACTGCTCAGTGGTATTCTGGCAAAAAACACAGGCCAGGGGCATGGCAGCCAATCCCTGTACAAGAATGGTGGTTGGATTAGTATCCCTGCACTTCTGTGATTCCGGGCATCTTTTTATTATTTTCATCCTATGCACGCAGACTTACAACCACTGCTCACCAATATTAACAGAAAATAATTTTAATGGTGTCAAAGACATAAATTTCCATCACACATTGCTTTTTCTCATTTGATAATAATGTACTAAACACATTTTTCACCATCAGTGGCAAAAACTCAGTGGATCTACATTTCATCTACATGGAATGTGACCTCCAGGGATCCCTGCATAACCTGGAAAGTGTTCACATGAACTAAACAAGCCTAGGACACAAACCAAGAGAAAACCCATTTGCTGAAGCCAAGTCTGAGCTTTGTAGGTGACACCCCAAGCAACTTCTTCCTCCTTAATAAACATGGGGATTAGTCCAGTGCATTTGCATACCACACTGATGTGGAAAATTATGTGGTGAATTCTAGTTTATTTCAAGTGATTGTGTTTCTTAGAGCTGTTTTTTCTCCTTCTGGCTATACCTTGCTAAAGAGACCTCTTGATACGACATAAAAAAACCCTGTGACTTCAAGAGGACAAAAAAGGACATAATTTCTAGATAAATCAAATTTTGTTCAGCTTTTCCTCATCATTATGGAGTAAATTTTCTCCTGAAGAGCAACACAAAGATGTACCTACACACCATGGTTCAGCATTATGCAGAGATAACCGAGGCAACCTTTGGGTACCACAGGCCTCATAAATGACATCTGGTGTGCTTTCCCATAACTGTCCCCCAGACTGGGCAGCACACCAATGCATTAAGTACCTGGTAAAAAGTTTTTTAAAAAGATGTAAAATGGTCTCCCAGCAGAAAAAGTACTACATGGCTGCTGTGCTGGATTCTCCCAGATGGCTGCAGAGGATGAGTCTCACTTTGGAAAAGGGATGGTCCAGATACAGGCAAGACCACGAGTGCCATGCCATTATTCCTCACAAATGGTTTAAGTAACTTTTGGTTTAGACCATTGCTTATTTTAACTGCAGACCTCAGAAGCTAAGGCAGCAGATAGCATATTATAAAAGTAATTTTAACAGGTGAGAAATGTAACTTCATTTGGTCCTCTGTTCCATTACTTCCTTGTTCTCTTAATATTATTTAAAAGTAGCTCTGCTTTGAATGACTAAATTCGTTCTCTGAAGCGTGCTGCTGAAATGTAAACATCATACAACTTTGATTTCCTCTGAATAGAGAACACATGCTGTTCCTGCAAAGAACATACAAGATTGCCACGCTTTTAGAAATCAAATGTTAATTATTACTGGGGATTGGAGGACACAATAAGCTTTTGCCCATTCATTGTGGCCAAAGATAATTTCCAAGCCTCTACAAAAATTGTATTTTGCAGGTCTGTTTGGACTCTTGTATTTTATTAGGAGAGAAGTACTTCCAGCCCCTAGTCCTGGCAGAGGAAGCTGTGGCTGCAGGCACTGTCTAATGCTCTTGCCTACCTTTGCAAAGAGGACACCAGCATCTTGCCTGTGCTCATGTCCACAGCCATCCTCCCATGCAGGAGTGTTAAGATTTTCAGCTTTAAGCAGCTCTGCTGTGCTGTAAATGTGCTGTTGAAGCTTTTATAGGCCAAGTTATACAATGATGTCTTTCCTTCCGTGTACATTAGTTTCTATGTCAAACTTCCAATATGAAAATAACACCATTGTAAGCCTGAAGCATTTGGAGGTGTCAAAAGAAAACCAACTGTAATCAGTTGCTTTATCTTCCCAAAAATTTGACCACAGGCAAATTAAGATGTGGCGTGGGCTTCCACTAAAACACGTAACTTACCAAACCAAAGTTGCACACTTGGTACAAGTTTTGGATTCCCTTTGCTTTTCCAGGCTTTAATAGTTTATGCAGCTTATTTTAACAATGAAAGAAATAAAGTGGGATAGAGCTGAGCATTGACAGTATTTCAAAATTTTGTTTCTGGACCCCGTGTTTCAGTGCACCTTTGGCACTGCCAGACTCTGAAGCCAGCAGAGCACTCTGTGGCCAGCCCTTCTGAAGGCAGCCCTCCTTTCCATTCCCCAAGGAACGCAGCTCTCAGGAGACTTCCAGCACAGCCCAGGCTCTGTTCAAAAGGCTCAGATAGGCTTGAATAAACATCTGACTTTCTTGAGGAAGAAAATATAAACTTCCCTCCCCTCCCACCCAAGCTGGGATTCTTTTGACATTCTTTTTTACTATTTGTCTTTATTTATCAAGCAATGAAAATATGTTTGACCCCCATATAAGAACAGAAGATTTTCAAACTTGAAGAAGTTTTCAGCTATAATGGAAACAAGTGTGACGTTCAAAATTGTGAATAAATATAAAGTTTGTGGGAAGGAAGATTTAAAGTTTTTATACTGGGAAGAGTAAGAAGAGTAAATAAACCCCTAGGTACACAGCACATGATGAACCCCGTCCCCAGCATTGGGTGACAGTTGTGCTTGTAACTGTATTGCAGGTTTTGTGGGAAAAGTGCAGAACTGTGTGGCTTGATCAGTCAGGATTTCATGTTTTTATTTTACCAGAGCACTGCTATTTTCAGTGAATTTTAATGTGTGCCATCAAACCCCAAAAGTAACTTAAGCAGATGTCGGTCTTTTTTTTTATTAAATGCACACCTTTTCTCTCGCGTTTTTCACTGAACACTTCATGTCCTCCAAATTGTTCTAAGTTCAGCCTCCAAGAGCGCAGTGAGGGAAAATCAGGCCATTTAAAAATAAAATAGATTACTTCTGCACAGCTTTCTTTAATCAAAACCATTATAACTGAAGGCTCAGAGCCTTGATTACACCTCTTCAGAGGGCACCCCTTGATTTTTGCTCGACATCCCTGATTATTTTATTTACTTATTTATTTATTTATCAGCTTTTACTTTTGGCATTGATTTCTAGGTCACTGAGTTGAGGCTTTTTCTTGCTTTAAATGGACTTGCTTGTTTCTCACTGGCAGGTTATTTTTCTTACAGGGGCTGTGAAGTAAACATGCCTCTTTTTCAGAAGACGACAGAAATTCCCGTGATCACATATTCCTGGAGTTCTCTTTTGCCTTCCCCTAGCCCCTGTGGTGAGCAAGATTGGACCAAGAGTCATTCCTCCCGACCTCTCCCGAGCCCCTGCAGAGCTAAGGGCCAAAAGGTCATTTTCTCAGGTTCCCTCTGGAGGAAGAATCCAAAGGTCATTCCCTCCCTCCCCAACTTACCCCAAGTGCATCTGAGAGACATTTAAAACCCCTTTGAAGAGGGAGGGGACAGCCTGAGTCCTTCTGCTTTACCTACTGCCCCTCAACAGCCAGGAGATGTGAACCAGGGCTGTGTATGAAATGTTTATCATAGAATCCCACAATTGTTTAGGCTGGAAAAGACCTCTACACCACCAAGTCCAACCATATGGCCAGCATTGCCAAGTCCACCACTAAACCATGTCCTTAAGTGCCACATCTACATGTTTTACAAATACCTGCAGGGATGATGACTCCACCACATACCTGGGCAGTCTGTGCCAATGCTTGATAACCCTTTCATTGAGGAAACTTTTTCCTAATATTCAATCTAAACCTCCTCTGGCACAACTTGAGGCCATTTCCCCTTGTCCTACCACTTTTTGCTCGGGAGGAAAGACCAACCCCCATCTGGCTACAACCTCTCCTGCTGTAGAGAGCAATAAGGCCCCCCTCTTCTTCAGGCTGATGCTCAAACCTACCCAGGCCTGGCCTCGGGTTCCAAGTTTGGCACTGTGAACTTCAGCAGAGATGGGCACAGATTGATCACACAGCTGTGACATGGGCCTAACCATTTCTACTTCCTTTTCCCCAAATAAACCTTTTCCTTTTCACAGTCCCCAGAATCCTTCTTGTCCTCCCAGATCTGGGTTTCACTTGGAATTAACCAGATGCCATTGGGGAGTTGTGTTAAACAGCTCTGAACATCCTGATGTTCCTGGTTCTTGGGAATGGGGCCGCAGGGATCATTTTATGAGTCCCCTTAGGAAACAACCCCCGACAGACTCCCACAGCCTCACCCAGAGCTCTTGCTGCTGCCGCCTGCTGCCCTGTCATCCGTGAACCCGCTGGGCCAGTTGTGGATTTCCCAAGACAGAAGTAAATAGTTAAGGCTAGCTCCTCTACACTTCCTCCTCATCCCTTTCAAGGAAAAAGTCTCTTCATTGCTTGCTCTTTGAATTGAATGATGAAGTAAAAGTGAGCGATTTCTCATCGTTAAATTCTTTGAGCTGCCTGAGGAAGGAAGGAAGGAAGAGAAGAGCAACACTTATTTCACAAGGTCCCCTGCAGAAGGGGGGCACCAAGGGTCACTTCCTCTCAATCTGTCCCCTCCGAAGGAGAGCAGTCAGGCTGTGTCAATGCCATGGTCCCTTTGTGGCGGGTAGGCAGCCGGAGGTCATCCTGTGCCCCAGCCCCGCTCTCGCTGGGACGCACACACGCTGCTGAGCCCCGGCTTTCTCTTGCACACTGGGGGCAGGGGAGATTAGTTCTTTTTTCCTCTCTCTGCTTTGTGTAGAGGGAACTCACAAGTCACTACCTGGGCCCCTTTTGGAAAGAGACAATAGCAAAAGGGGAGTCCCTAGGGTTTTTTTTCTGGGGATTTTCCAGGCTGCTGGGACACAGTAGGATTAGCTGAGCAAAGCTTTAAAATCCAAATAAAAGCGAAGTGCTGAAGTACAGGTTTCGAGCCGCTTGGAGGTTTTGGTGACGCTCTCAGTGTAGTTGCAAATCCACAGCAAATCCACTGACCTCTCCTTATACATCAGCCCAAAATTTGGGGAAAACACTGAGCTTCCATGAAGTACTTTAAGAAAGCAAGGATCATATGAAATACACTGGGAAATTCAGGTTCTGTGTTGTCAGACAAGAAACAATAAATAAAACCACCTATCCTACTTGCTCTTTGGTGGTTTGCAGGGTTTGAATTGTTGCAGGTGGCTCTTTTAGAGCCTGATCTCAATCTTTTGAAAGAACTCAGGTGTTATGGCTGAATTTCATGGGCTTTACGTCAGACCATGACTGGGCTCCCGTCCTTACATTAGTCTCTGGGCAGATCTTTAAGGAGCTAATGTGGAATGTAGAGTGAAGAATTACCTCTTCATAGATATCTTCTGTTCTTTCAAGTCTTTGGGTCCAATTTTGTTCAGATAGGGGCTTGCAGTTCCCACTGAACTCAATTAGCAAGATTTTGCTCCCTCCAAAGCAGACCCCAGGGAAATAAGCATTGTTTACCTGCTTACTTTGGAACAAGAATTTGGACCCAAGATGTAACTAGTAAATACTTTAACCTTGTTAAGATATCCTACAATTCCAGCCTTCACTATTTTAAATGACACCAACAGCAAACTGCTCAAAGGAGATGTGCAGACTCTCTAGGTACTCCTACGACAAGAGTAAATAATTCTCCACTTGCTGAGTAGAGAAACTAAGCACCAGTTCAACAGCACCAGTTAATGTATGCCCAGAACCTCCATCCTCCATGTGAACTCATTGGCACGATTGAAAAATCCTTTTGAAACCCCTTCCTTCCTTCCTTCCTTCCTTCCTTCCTTCCTTCCTTCCTTCCTTCCTTCCTGCCTGCCTGCCTGCCTTCCTGCCTTCCTGCCTGCCTTCCTGCCTGCCTTCCTGCCTGCCTGCCTTCCTGCCT
>WEZZ01038092.1:4669-39282 GCA_013400585.1 Chloropsis cyanopogon | reverse complement strand
TTAAAAAAAAAAAATCGGGGGGGAAGGTGGGGGGTGGAAATCAGTTTTGAATCAGAATCCGCCGTTTGCGCGTCCCCCGCCGCAGCAGTGGCTCCCGAAGCCGATGGCAATTCTCATGCAAAGGCAGGGCCAGAGGTCACTATCTGTTATTTGTTCAGGAAAAGCTTGTAGGATTTTTCACTGAACTCCATGACCTGCTGGGGTATTATTTTTTCCCCCCTCTTTGGTTCGGAGACAAAATAGGATACAAACACCAGAAGTGGTATTTTCTAACAGTTGGAGAGGAAATTGTGCCCTCGGTGCGTGAGGGACGCAGCATCCATGCTGGCTGTTCTTGCCTCCTAAAAGATATCTTTGCCCAGACGTGACCCAAGACCTTCCATCGGTGCAGTTGACGTGGCTCAGGCCTCTGGATATGGTGCCAGAAGCCCTTGGCTGTGCAGATGTTCCCTGCCAGTGCCACAGCTGCAACATGCCTGCTTCACTTCTCCGCAGAACCGGACCTTGTTCCCACAGATCCCTCCCCAGCTGGAACCCCTCCACCCCCGCTTGAACAAAGCCTCTGGTGCTTCATACCTGAATACACAGGTTGCTACAATTCATTTATTTCCCCTCATCTTCGTTGAATAAGGAGTACGGTAGATGTTATCCTACAGAAATGATAATATTTTCCTATACCTAATGAATACTGATGTCAGAAGAGACACCTCTCTTGTGCTCATGCAGAGTTTAGTCTTGGTTGGGGTTTTTTTTCAAACTAGTGAGAAATTGTTTAAATCCTTTCTGTGTAAAGCCTCCATGGACAAATGTGACTTGAAAAATTCTTAATTCTGGCAAAAATAATGAACCTGATCCTTGTTTTGAATCAGATGGTGTAATTTGGGCCAGAGTCAGCTGAGAATGGGCACCCTTAGCTGTCCAAATGTTGACCTCAACAGAGGTCTCTTTGTACCTTGAAGGTTCATCATTGATGTGAGAGATGAGATACCCCTACTCCTCCTCAAGGCCCTGTATTTCAGAGAATTCTGCACTAAACAGTTTACTCAGCAAGGAAATTACTGAGCAATGAGATGAATTTCTACATATTTTGTATTGTGGAATTTTATGTCTTTTGCACCTCAGATCCTGATTGGTTCATGGTTCTTCCTCTAGGAGAAGTAAATATTCAAGTAGGAGCTCTGAGATGAAGATGGAATACAGCTGACCCTCCTGTGATTCAGAGTAGAATGATGCCTTGTTTCTGGGATTATTAAACAAAATGTTCTGTTGTGTAAAAACCAATGAGCACTTAAAAAATAAGAAAGTCTGTGAAACACTGCATACAGGAGAAGAAAACACTTATGGTGAGCTCTGGCCATCAGGCAGTCTCTAAGAGCTTCAGCTGTAATGGTCCTTATGTTTTATTATTTTCTATTATTAAAATGTTTTCTATTGAAGAAAATGATTAAGGCAAAACTGTATTGTTGACCCCATCAATTTTTGAAAGAGCTTTCATCAAATTCCAGTAAAAAAAATTCCAGGCTATAGAATTAAAGAACCCACAGTGCTTAAAGTTGAGAAATGTCTGAGGTATGTTTAGCTGAAAACACGGTATTAAAATTTGTATATATGGATGTGTTAATTTAGTTGACTTTTTTTTTTTTGTGGCAGTGGTTCCCTGCAACATGCACTAAAACAAATGCTATGTAAACAGTTTGCACTTGCAGGAAATGTAGGTCATGGTTTTTGTGAACCCTGTAATTGTGGCTTACACTTTTCATTTATTGATCTTCATTTTGGTATACAATACTTTATGTCTAAGGCATTGGAAGATGATTATTCCTACACCTATACAAATACATGCTGCACGTACCATGAGATTTGGGATAGCTTAAATAGTCAGCAGAGAGGCAGCAAATGATTTCTTAAGCACATAAGCAATTTAAACAAATCCATATTTCCAGTGCTTTAGACGGCCTTAGCATCTCTCCCCTGCTTTCTATTGAGGAATCACAAGAAATTCAACCAGCAGCAGCTGAGCTCTTTCTGTAAGTCTGCTGCCAGGTTGTGGAAAGCTCTTGTAATGATATCTGCAGCACAGCGTTTGCCTTCATGAGTCGGTCCAAACTTCACCAAAACAGTGCTTGAACCTTCAGGGCAGAGAGACCCCAACTCCAGCAAGCCTTGCATCTTCCCCAGGACATTTAGTAGGCAGCTCCTCAGGAGGAACCTTGCTGAGTTCTCCTGATTAAGATTTTAAAATTCCCTTTGCTGTGTTTGTGCGCTGAAGGGCGAAGGAGGGGCTGGAGGCCTTTGGGGTATGGACCTAACAACCTGACTCAAATGGATACAATACATACTGGACAATAGTTCAAGTGTGAGAAGGTCTGGAGTCACCAACAGGGACAAAAATGATGCAGGAAGCTTTCACAAAAGAAGCAGCTCTTAAAGAAAGAGCTGAATGAGGAAAGGGAACATTTCGGTGCATGATGAGCGGGAGGTTGGTGTGTGGCCAGGGTGGAGCAGGAGGGAATCTTCAGAAAACAGGAGCAGCTAGGAGGAACAAAGGAAAAATAGTAAACTGTATTTTCTTTCCTTCATTTCTGTGGCATCTGATTGAAAAACAAAAATCAAATCTATTTCCATGGAAAATATCAAAGTTATATTTCCCCTCAAATTTTAAATGTTATTGTTTCAGTGGAAGTTTCTTTCTTTTAGAAACAAAGGGCTTATTTCAATTTACTTTAAAAAATGCAAACTTTCTAATGCTCCTTTTCTATTATAGCTGTATAAACAAAAAAGCTTTGCATTTTTATCAATAATAGTTTTAAAATAGTGCTTTAGCACAAACATGTTCTTCACAAAGATCCTTCTGTAATTTAAAACATTTTTTTTTTTGCTGAAGTAATTTCAACCAGTTTATGCTATCAGTAATCTTCATAGAGTTTACATTAATCCACAAACATTGTATAGTGTGATGAAGTTGATGAGAATCAACAAAGGATAAAGTAGAGTATTGCAGCCCAGATAAAGAAACCCTCTGTTTAATGCCAGCTGCTCAGGAAATGTCAAAAGTAAAGTGAGTTTCAGGTCAAGGGCACTGGGAACAGTCTGTTAGCAAACCCTAAGACAGGCAGCTCTTGTTATTAGTATGAACAAGGATATGGTGAGTTCTTTTTAATCTACCCCTGGGCCTCCTTCTGGCTTCCCAGACATGAATTCGTCCCATTTGGGCTCACCTCTGTGGGATTGCTGGGAGTTTTTCAAAACATACCCTCTTTGCTCTCTCTAATGTTCCCCATCAGGTTTGCTAAAGGCCAGGATTTCAGTGAAAATCCTGCTCCTAGGAGATCTGTGGGCTCACTGCCAGACCTTGAAAGTGAACAAAATTGTGGGCAACTGCTCTTTTTTTTCACTTGTCTTGACAGAAAGGATTTTCTTCACCCCTGTTTTTTTTTGCCATGTACGTGTGAGTGTACCTTGTTTATCACCACTTAAGGGAGTTTTACCTCTTGATACAATACTAAGTTGGCAGGTGGAACGTCTGAGGAAATAGGACCGAAGTGTGGGCAGGGTAATAACTGGATGAACTTCTCTATTGGTAGCCCTTTCATGAAGGATGGGGCACTCTTTTATGTGACTAGGAAGCAGAGGAGCTGGTTGGGGAGAATGAACATGGTATATGCTGATACTGCTTGGCAAAATGACCCCAGCAAGGTACTGCAAAATGAGAACACTGTTGACAACCACTCTGGAATGAGCAGCAAAGCAGCTTGGCTCTGTGAATTCAGAGCCATAAGAGGCACTTTGCTGTATATGTCCCATGGATGTGCACCAAAAATACAAGGAATTTTACAATGATTGTTTAGAATTGTGCAGGTTAAAAGCACGGTATGACTCTTTTCTTGCTGATGTTCTTTAATCTCTTCAAATGTTTTGATCTCTTCAAGGGATCCCTTAAAATGCATGTTTAGTTCTTGAATGCTGTGTTTTGGACCAAAGGAAAAATCCTAGTACAAAACTCTGCAATGTATTTTGTAACATGCAAACTGTAAATGTTCTGTGGGACATGACTTGTGGGATATCACAGCACTTGATGAAAAACTTCTTCAGTACAAAGCATGTACAATGCTCAGCCAGAGCATTAGTCAAACTGATGAGGCCTCATTTAGGAATTGTCAAAATATGCAAATATGTTCTCACATTTTATTGTTTGAATAGTGAATATTGGGAGATATAGATTGGGAAGAAACAGATGAGTGACTCAGAGGCTGCTGGTGCCATAAAACTTTATGGTTATTAGAGCCAGACAGTCTTTCAGATTTGGTTCTGTTTGCAGAGTAATTGTCCTATGAGAAAGAAGAGCCAAAATGATGCAATCTACTATGGATCCAAAACTTCCTCTCCACAGTGAGACCATTTATTTCATAATATGTTAGATATTTAGAGGAGAAATTTACAGCAGATCTAGTGAGCCTGGGCATTGCAGATAAACATTATTTGGCACATAATTTGCTTGATTTATTTAGTTCTCTCTCCCTTAGATTGAAACCAGCCCATGTCCTGGAAGTAGGTGTGTTGGGATCACAAGGCCAAAATGAATATTTTGTCAGTGTGTTATGGTGATCCAGGCTCTTCAGGAAACTCACTTTATATCTGCTTCAAAAGATCTCTGTACAGAGCAGCCAGGGGATCAGGCCCAGCCAGTAAGGGTTTATGGAATGTAGGCCTTGCTTGATCAAGCTCATCTCCTCCTATGACGAGGTGACATAAGTGGGTGAGGGAAAGGCTGTAGATGTTTACCTTGGCTGTAGTAAAGCCTTTGACACCATTTCCCATAGCATTCTCCTCCAGAAACTGGCTGCTCATGGCTTAAACAGGTGCTCTGTTTACTGGATAAAAACTGGCTGGATGGCCAGGCCCAGAGAGCGATGGGGAATGGAATTACATCCAGCTGGTGGCTGCTCACAAGTGTGCTCCCCAGGGCTCAGTAGTGGGGTCAATCTGCTTAATATCTTTATCAGTGATCTAGGTGAGTGGATTGAGTGTGCCCTCAGTCAATTTGCAGGTGACACCACGTTGAGTGGGAGTGTCGATGTGCTGGAGGGCGGGAAGGGTCTGCAGAGGGATCTGGACAGGCTGGACTGATGGACCAAGACCAGTGGTACAAGGTTCAACAAGGCAAAGTGCTGTGTCCTGCACTTGGGTCACAACAATCCCAGGCACTGCTACAGGCTGGGGACAGAGTGGCTGGAAAGTGGCCCTGTGGGGAAAGGACCTGGGGGTGCTGGTTGACAGCAGCTGAACATGAGCCAGGTGTGCCCAGGTGGCCAAGAAAGCCAAAGGCATCCTGGCCTGTGTCAGAAATGGTGTGGCCAGCAGGACCAGGGCAGTGATTGTCCCCCTGTTCTGGGCACTGGTGAAGTTGCACTTCTAATCCTGGATTCTGTTTTGGGTCCCTCACCACGAGAAAGACAATGAAGTGTTGGAGAGTGTCCAGTGAAGGGCAACAAAGTTGGTGAAGGGTCAGAAGCACAGACATAATGAGTAGTGGCTGAGGGAACTGAGGGTGTTTAGCCTGGATAAAAGGAAGCTTAGGGGAGATCTTATTACTCTTTGCAACTGCCTGAAAGGAGGTGTAGCTAGGTGGGGGTCAGACTCTCCTCCCAAGGAATAAGCAACAGAACAAGAGGGCACAGCCTCAACTTTCACTGGGGGAAGATTTGACCAGATATTAAGAAAAATGTTTTCTCTTCAAGGGTTGTCAAGCACTGAAACAGGCTGCCCAGGGAAGTGGTGGAATCAACACCCCTATTTAAAAGGTATTTAAAAGAGGTATTTAAAAGATGTGTAGATGTGGCACTTAAGGACTGGTTTAGTGGTGGACTTAGAAGTGCTGGGTTGAGGGTTGGACTCAAGAATCTTAAAGGTCTTTTCAAGCCTAAAAGATTCTGTGAAGCATCTCATCCCTGCTACTCTCTGCTGTCTGCCACACAATCCTCTTTCACACAAAACTTGTTCACAAGCCTGGAAAGAGCCTTTTTCTGAATGAGCCAGGAACAGTTACTCCAAAGCAACTGGTTACTGGCCTCCCCACTATTTGAGCAGCAGCTGTTGGTAGATCATGGCAAATGTAGCAACAGAATCTGCTTTAACAGCAGCTTGGTAGCTGCTTCAGCTTTCCAAGACAGCTGGCAGCTGAGTTGTGAAGCTGCAGCCAGCCAGCAGTGAGATGTCTAATACATCTCCAGAAATCACTGTGTATTTGCCATGATTACCATAGTGACACGTCCCACTGTTTTGTCCATGCTCTGTGATCAAATAGAATCAGTCAAGATGTTGCCATTTATCCTAAACTGAAATAAACCAGTGAGATAAGATGAATAACAGCATTTTGGATGTGGATCCAACATGCCATAATTCTACTAGATTACAAATAGCTTCTGTTATATATGTCCTGGGAAGAAAAGGTACTATGATGGATAGGTTCCTTCTGGAGAAAGGACTATGGTACCAGAATTATGAATGTTTCATAGAGAATAAGTGCCTGTGTTGCAGAGATGTTGATATGGTAACAGGTTGTGTGAATAAAAGCAGCATAGATAATTGGAGTGTAATAGTTAAAACATTACTCAGCTTATTTGCAAGCAAAAGCTCCAATTTACCTTCAGCAATCCCTGTGTAATGCAGTGGGGTGCTGCATTGTGCGTTGTTTGAGCTTTTCAGTCAGGTCTTGAACTCATAGCTACTGGAAAAGGTGGCAGGTTTGAATATCCCTGTGCATATATAGGAATTTTGTTGGCATTTGTATCAAAACTCATATTGTGATAAAGGAAAACAACATTGATCCTTGATTTCTTAAGAATAATTCATTCTAAAATAGGAAAGCACCGTAAGATCCTCTAGTTTGATCTCCTGTATAATATCGTCAGTTCAGTTGATACACAAGTATTTTCATGGTTTAAGTGATGGTTTTAGTTAGATTAAAGAATTTAAGTCTTAGGGGTAGCAGTTGCGTGCTACAGGCGTAACACAGAAAGAACAAACTGTATGTGTAAGGCCTCAGTGATGATGGAGAGTTCATTAAATGGGACATGCCTAATTGATCACAATTAGTAAAAGTAGTGCTTTCTCCCATCTTTTAACTATTTTTTTTTTCCAATTTGACCTGAGAAATTCTTTCCAACTTTAAATCAATGTGGTTCTGTGTATTTAAACCAGAAATACGTACATAGTATCTAGGAACATTTGTATCTGTCTTGTTAGAAGCCAGATCTGTGGTGCCTTTTTGTCAGTTATAGCAAGTCTGTGATTTTGAAAGCAAACCCCAACCCTCAAACAGTCAAATAAATAAAAAATCCCAATCTCCAAATGCTCAGTCATCTCCATCTGGCCAGTTGAGCATGCGAGGGAGAGTGGGAGGGGATCCTTTGTGCCCAGGCTTGCTCTGAGGCTGCATTGAAACCACAATTTTTAGGAAGGTGTGTGGTATTGCCTTGGAACCTCCAGCCAGTAGTGAGATCCTCACCTTTACTGGTAATCTTTTAGTGTTTAATTACCCTGTCTGCCAGAAAGTTACATCTTGTTTCAAGGTTGAATTTATCTAACTTCCAGCCATTCAATCTTGTTCAAGCTTTTGTCAACAAGATTGAAAGCGCTTTATTAGGTATCTTTCCCACCAGGGAATACCTATATAAACTGATAGAGTCATTGTATAACTTACCTGACGTTCTGCCTCTAAACATCACTTCCCAACTCTTGCTTTCCCCACATCTTTCTGCCAGAGATTTCTTCATTCTGTATGCTGGATGGTGAGAAACCGACACTGTCTTCTAATAAGAGATGAGGAAAGATGAAGAAATTATCTAAGAAAGGAAAAGGAGAGGTTCAAAAGTAATTGCTTGGAAGAGGCATTTTCTCTTGATTTCAACTCATTTCTGCAACACTGATAAGCAGTGCCGTGTCCTAGACCACACCTGGCATAAACCAGCCAGCCTCCAGTGGTGGGGTCAGCTCTTACCAGTGGAGCTGTTGCTCTTTATAGCATTTGAGGAGGTAGAAAGTGCTTTAAAAAGAAACACATGGATTAGGTTAAGGAACACTGGCTAAAGCAGGGATTACCTGTGTGGTGCTCTGCAGAGTCACAATGAAAAAAAACCCACAGAAACCCCCAACCACTTAATTTAGCAAGTCATGTTAAACACAAAGGAACAGTTACAATTTCAATACCAATTTGCTCTCAAGAATTCATTTGTCACCCTACCTCTCCAGTTATTAATTTGTATAATCAGCATTTACCTTTCACATTATGAAAACATTAAGACAGACCTGCCATTGCAGAACATCACTAGATTAGGACAAAAATGTAATGCAGTCCCTGTAACACTAAAATGTTGATCTGTAATATTAGCTATTTATTATGTAATATTTGCTATTAATAGCTGACCAGGTCTAACATTTAGTGTAAAAGGAGTGAGGAATTCAAAGTAAGAAGGTGAATGCAGCTCTTCCCCAAGGAGGAGCCATGATTAGAATTCAGCCTTTGCTGGTGGTGTAGTTTTTGTGTGTACCCTATGGGTGTAAGTTCTGCAGCAGTGCTTTATTTCAAACATCTTCATTTTTCCTCTCAGGATGAAGCAAATGTTTTAAATTACAGCTATAGCATGGAACAGAGAATTCAACTGAAGCACAAATATGAGTCATGAAAGTGTTTGTGCCTTATTTTCAGGGTAATCACTAAACACCTGCTAAATTACATTTTAAAAAATTACCTGGTATTTCACAGTGGGTTTTATCCTCTTGTTTATTATTTTCTCTCTTAAGCCCCACTCTCAATCCTTGATCTGCGTGGGAAGATTGTCTCATCCATGCAGAGCTCCCTAAACTCAGCAGATCTCTGCATGTAC
This sequence comes from Chloropsis cyanopogon, assembly GCA_013400585.1. NCBI lineage: Eukaryota > Metazoa > Chordata > Aves > Passeriformes > Irenidae > Chloropsis > Chloropsis cyanopogon. The sequence goes on along the minus strand of WEZZ01038092.1, from coordinate 30,397 downwards.
TGATGCTCTGCCCATGCAGGGCTGATTACAGGACAAGGACTGAGGTTTGTGCTGCGGGGACAGACCTTGGGGCCTTTAGGCAGAGTCTTGGCACAGCACTGGGTACACCAACACAGCATGAGAGAGGAAATCATTGCCCAGAAGAAAACCATAGACTTTTTCTGAAAGCTAGTGCAGCAGAAATAAAAAAATAGAAGTGACTCATCCACATTGATTCTGTCTAAACTTTACTTTCCGACACGTTGCTGTTTTCTTCTGTTAGGAACTTTAGTGCAGTAAAAGTCCCTCGTGGAGGAGAAGAATGTTGTAGATGGGCACTCTCCTCCCTGAGATGTGTAGTGTATACTTGGTTACTGTGCCTCCTGGGAACATGCTGGAGAGCACATGCTCAGTTGTTTTGCTTTTTATATTTTCTTTAGTTGTTTTTTAAGTCTGGCACTGAGTGGGCAGACAAGACTCTTGAACAATCTGTAATTACATCGTGTCACAGTCGATGAGGTTACAAAGGAGTAAATATCTAGTTGGTTTTAGAGAGGGTATTTTTAACAATACTCACTCTACATCTAATAGAGTGCATCTGTGTCCTCTGTGGGCACTTTGCCTTAGATAATATAAAAGGAGAGCAATGGGGAAAAGAGCAGAATAATTATATCTGCATAGTCTTCAGCAGAATCAGTTTCTGCAAATACACACTTGACATTTCAACTATTTCATACCACTGCTGCTCCTATTGATGCCAGTGGCATCTCTGCCCTTGAATAGGAATAGGATTGAATTCTGACTGTTGAATCTCTTATGCCAAGAGAGGTGGAAGTTTCCCAGCATGACTTGATTGCCATAGGGAAAGAGAAAAGTTTTATTAGACCATCATGTCAGTAATTCTTGACCTGGGGTCATGACTGTGTCTTGACAACTTTCCCTTCTTTTGGATCACAAGGAGAGACCAGCAATCCAATATATTTTCCTGTTGTAACATGGGTCACAGCACAGAATAAAATAGTTCCATCAGCCTGCCTCTGCTGGATTGTTACCTGCTGTGTTTCCACTTCTGCTAGCCAAATGTTGGCATCTCAGTGATCAGAGCAGCCTGCTCTGGACAGTATCACATATCTAAAGTCATATGAAATCAAATTGCATTTATACCGCTCAGAGCTGAGGGAAAAAACCTTCTAAAGAGTCAAGGGCCACTTTCACTTTATAATGGCAATGTAGAAAGATTTGTTTAAAATGCTGTTGGATACTGATGCTTGAGGCTCTTTGGCGAAGCAGTTACTGGACACACTCGTGGTCATATTTAATAATTATTTGTTCTCCAACAGCACCTACTAATGCACCTGTCTAGTCCAAACATACAGAGTGACATTGCTTGAAAGCCCATCATTTCCAGCTTTCAGGACAGGTGTGGGAACAACCAGACTGACTTCCATGAAACAGCTCACTTCAGCTGTTGCTCTACCTTTGCAACCTGAGGATGAGAGTCAGGCTATTGGGAACATCCCCTGCCTCTCAGCTTCAACATTCAAGGTTTTGCAAGTTGATTGACCTTGAGAAACGACGGACTTCCCTCTGCACATTATGATGAAATAGCAGAACTCGCCTCTATAGAGGGATATTATTCCCTAGTTTATAGTGCAGGAAAAATAACTCTTAAAAATACCTTTAGGAAAATACGACAAAATTGGGAAAAAGGCAATAGTACACTTAGTTTGCTAAAACCAGAACATAAGTGCAGACCTGTTTTACAGAGTCACTTGCTGAATTTTTGAAGAGATTACTAATAATTTGTTTTTGTTTTCCTAGCCTTGCTCTGTCTCTCTTCTTTTCAGCATCTGACAACAGCACCACCTATGCAATACAGCAGAAATGATCAAGAAATCAGGGGAGTGGTTAGGTGATCTGCCTCTTGAGCAGCCTGCTAAGAACAATCTTCTGAATGAGAAAATTCAGACACAGTGTAAGAGAAATCCAAGAGAAAGAGTTGCTTTTTTCCTTCTCTTTCCTCTAGCCAAGGGAGACCAAAGCAATCTCTATCCCCTGGGCCTGTTGTCCAATGGAAGGATTATCCCTTCCTCCAGCATGAAGGGCTATTTGTGTCTTCTTTTCATCTACCATTTACTCTATTTTCCCTGTCTTGAAGGTTTTACCTCTCTTATTTAAACAGTGTTGCTCTGTTTTTGGCAGTAAGGAGTGCGGGACACAACAGAGCCAGGGCTGCCTTCACCTAAAAGGCAGAAAAAAAAGAGTCCTTTTCCTTCTGGCTTTAACATACTCTGTGAGATCTCTGCCTAATCCTCACCATTCTCTTTCTCTGCCTCTGCTCCTCCTTTGGGCTGCCCACTCAAACATTCCTCTTGCTACTCTTCCCCCTCCTTGTGATGTAAAACCTCAGCATCCAAGTAATGAATGCTGTCTCACCTCTTTCTCCTCACTCATATGCCTGCAAGGTGAATGAATGCCCTCACAATGGAAGGAGGAGATAAGAAATCCCCCATGGAAATATCACAGATACTTAAAATAATTTGGAGCAAAAATCCCTGCAGGTTTATTGAAAACACCCCCCTCGACACACAGAGATTTATTTATCTGCTTTCCTGCATTTTGCTTACGTCAAGAGCTGGATTGCTCCTGTACAGCCCCCTCGCCAGGCAGATAATTGCTACATATTCTTTTGTACTGCTGCCACCACCTCCACCATCGGGCGTTTTCCCAAACAATTGCCTGCGCAGCCTCGGAGCAATCCATCTCCCTGCCGACACTGGGATAGCAGTGCTTTGGTATTAGGGGTCTCCCAGGAGCAGGTGAGAGTCTTGCCTCTTTTCTTGAAAATCAAATGAAGTAAATGCGGTGCATTTCTCCTTCTTTTTCCAGATAATTAGCAAAGATGTGCTAAATGAAGCCAGGGTAGCTCTCTGACAGCTCCAGCCTCTCCTCGATGGCATCTCGTTGGCCATCATTTCCATGCAGACACACTGACCTGATGTAGTGTCATTTATCTTTACCTTTTGTTTACAGCCACTCAGCCTGTTGTCACTCTGTGTGACAGTGCCTGTATTCAAGCCAATATGAATTTATTTTTCAAGAAAGACTTTCTGAGAGCAAAGCTTATGCCTCACTAAGGATCCAACTAAACTGCATTGCTGACAAGACCTTTTCCTTCACCATCATCCATTATATTCATGATTAAACAAATGACAGCATAACCTGGCCTTTCTTTTTTTGTTATTTCCTGCTCAGGGTTTCTTCCACATTCTGATACTTATCTTTTCAGCTGAATAGTCATTAAATTCTATTGCTATGCATTTTGGCAATAACAATTTTTAGGCATTCTTTGATTTCCTTCACCTGTCTCCAGCTCCTCAAGACTGGTTTCCTTCTCAGCTCCGTGGGCATGGAACTGTTAGACTTCATTGGCTGTAGGCAGCTGGAGACCCCAAGAGTGCAGAACTAACCGTGTTCTATGTTTTGTCCTAGGGGAAGGATGGCAGATGTGACATCAGTGTGTGTGAGGCAGAGCATAAACAGCTTTTTGTATGTTGCTGTACTCACAGCAGTGAGTCTTGGTTTTGAGCTTCTTCCTTTCCTTCCCTTCCCTTCCCTTTTCCTTGGCTGTTCAGTGAAGGTGAGAGGAGAAGAGGTGGGTGCAGGGGCAGCATGCCAGGGAGAACTGGGGCACATCTGTTGATCCTCTCTCCCCTTGCCTGCATTCATGTGGCAGTGTGCAGGTAGCAGCCTCTTTGCCATGGCCTTGGGCAGAGGCAGGAGGATGCACTCACCTACTGGGTTTCTTGCATTTTTTTCCTTCTGGACAAAGGCAAAGGTGAATGGAGACAAAGTGCAGGGACTTGTTTTCCATGGGGCATACCAGAAGCGGAGTTTGCTACACTCTAGACAAGTAATGACTCTCCCTTTTCACTGTTAATGTATTCATTGCCAAAGTAAATATTTCATTTCTCAGTACAAATGCAGCTCCAGAACCAAGAACATGTGTATTCCCTTCCCCAATGTCTCTTACCCCAACAGCACATAATATGTAATTGCACAAAAAAGTCTGGGGGACTCAGGGCATACCTTAGACTGCTTCCAGTCAGTCTAGAACTTCAAAACCAGGAGCCATATGCAGGGCCAAAATACACAACTGGATGAAGTATTTTATGCAAAACTTCTGGTGAACCAAGAAGTTTCCATGATACTAAATATTTACTTGTAAAAAACCTGTTATCTCACTGTGAATCTTGCTTTCTAATTTCATAGGAAGCATGCTTCTTTGTTGGGGTGTATATTTTATTTTTTTTAATTGGAAAGTACATTTTAGCTAGAAACCACATGAAAATTTATTCCAGAAAAGTTCAAAATTCTAAACATCAGATGAAAAATAAAATATTTTGGTACACGAAGCATTTTGTTTTACCTGATACAATGATTGTTAAATATTTTTCTATTTGCAGATAAGTAACAAAGTAGTTTGAAATGAGACAGTCTTTTCAACGTCATTTTTTCAGAGCCACTAGTGAGATAAAAAAATCCATTTTCTGTAAAGCTCAGACTAGAGAATCTAAGTCATGAAAGTTATGTTGAAAGCATCTTCTGATCTTTAGCTGGTGGATGCTGGCACATATATATAGTATAAATATGTGTATATGTGTTTATATATGCACCTATATGAAAGCATGAGTGTATATTTATAAACAAGGACATTGTGCCACAGGGCTTTGCCCTCAGATGTAGTGGCTCCATATAGCTCATGGAGAGGCATGCACTTCAGCATTATTGTGGGTATTATTTCTTTACAGCTTTGGACCCAGGCCAAGACTTAAGCACACGGTTATATTTGAGTGTATCAATACTTGCACCGAGCTTTGTGTGAAAGTTTTCTTTAAGTCTTTCCCAAAAATCTCCCATGAATACACAGTGTGGGATTTTGTTGCTAACCCTTTTAATAGTCCCCCAATCCCCAAATTTTCTTGTTTTTTGGCAACCATCATGGTGTTATACATGTGTGTGCTGGCAGTGGTATATAGGATGCTGAGGGCAGTAGTTACACGGCTCTTGGAGACGGTGTTCTTGCTGCCATCCCTGCCAATATCAGGATAGGTAAATTCAGTTCCAAGCCTTCTATGGTGGGCATGGATCCAGCAACCTGGCCTTGATCCTTCACCCTGAGGCCATATCTCAGTTTTGCCTGCGTCCTGAGTCAGGTTGAGCTGCCTTTGCCTTTACCTTTGGACAGAGTGTATTGGGCAAGAGGTGCAGCAGGAGCAGCACAGCCTGCTCAGCGATGCCGAACGTGAGCGCTCCGTCGGGGCGCAGGTGCCACCTGTGCCGTAGGTGAAAGCAAAGCCAGGGAGAACAAGCAGAGCAGCCTTTGGCTGCACAGGGCTGCAGATCAGTTCCCCAGTGCCCTGCTCCCTGCTGATGGACAGCAGCGTGTTGTGGAGGCAGTGTAGCATAGCTTGTTTAATGCTGCATTATGGTAATGAATACTGCAGAGACATTAACTCGGGAATCTCAGATTTCAAATATAACGAACCACACACTTCAGTGTTTTCTAGCAGCGTCTTCTTTGGAGCCGTAAGCGCATGAATTTTTTTAAATCAACTTTCATCCCAAAGCAAATTTTCCCAGCTAAGTACCTCTTTAATAAATCTATTCACAAATACATATATTTGTTTTTAATAACATTTTTTAATATTTGCCAGAAACATAATGACACCGTTATTTTTACCCATGGTATGTTCTTTACCTATTTAATGTTATACAACCTTTCTAAAACCAAATTAAGCACAAACATTAGCATCAATCCATTGAATTCAGGTGCTATTAAAATAAAGTAGATGTTTTCAAACATGAGAATGAATGGAAAAATATTGCCTTGACTGTCAGATTGCATTTCTTTCCCGTTGAAGCTAAGTGGGTTAAATTAAGTGATTAATTGACTATGCATCTGCACAATTAGGTGGGCATTTTTATTTTGTTTAACTTATATATTTATTTCCAACTTGGGAAAAAAGAACTGTAACAGGATGGAGGGAAAGCATTTCCCATAGCACTACTGTAGTGTGGTTTTTCATTTCCATTGGAGTGCTGTTAATTACTTGGGTTTACAACTCAGGCATAAAAATTTGCACAATGGTGAAATTTCTCAGAGAAGATTTTGCGAAGTTTTGTTAACTGTTGTTTTTAGATTAGAAAAGCTAAAACAACGTCCAACAACAGTAACCACCTTTGTTGCAAGTGTTCTGAGTCTCTCCTTGTCCTGAACTGACTTGGTCCAGTCTGGCATTGGGGTACCATTTCCAAAACCATCTCTGGAGCTGCTGTCTGGACCTTTGCCTGTGGTTTGCATGAGGGCAAGGCAGATGCTGCTTTGAGCTGAGGAACTACCCAGATGCCCAAGCCAGTCTGGAGCAAAAACAGCAATCACAATTTCAGTTTCTTCAGTTCCCCTTCCAAAGTGCATGTGGAGGTTCATAAACCTCCAGCAAACATTCAGTGGAAGAAGAGCACCCAAGGCTTCTCCATTTGGAATGAAGCTCTTCCTTCCCATCCTTTACACTGCTCCCCCAAAACTGCATCTGGCTGCAGCATTGTGCTGGCTTTCTGATTGAATTTTCTCTTGTGTAGAAAAACCAGAAGTGCTTTTTAGTGCTGCCATTCACCAAACCTCATTTCTAAGATGGTTTTTATCTCAGTTCTTGCCAGAATCCCGGTCGCTGGATGGTACAAATGCTGCAAATGGACTAATGTGGGCCCAGCAAGTACTGGGACTGCTGCTTTGAGCTGAGCTTTTGAAAATAATGAGCTGGATTGTCAGTCCTTGGTCAGCAGCGCGAGAGAATGAGAACCCTGCTGCTCCCCTGCTCGGTTTGCAACTCCAGCTGCTGGCAGTGGCAACTATTCAACTGAAATTCCCTCCAGTGAGAAAGGTCTTTGGCAAGATGGAAATGTTGAGATTTTTTTTTCTCCTCCCCTGTAATTTTTGTGGGTTTTTTTGGCATCAGATGCCTTGTGTCTTCATACAAAAGTTCTTTTCTTTTTCTTTTTTCCTTTATTTTAAGCTGACATTTTGATTCTGCCTTAATTAAACCACTTTGGAAACAGCATGACTCTGTTTTGGAATGAGTTGCACTGGTACAAGTTTTGTGCAGAGGCATCTCTGTTTCAGAGTGACTACATCCCTTCTGACAGTCCTCCCACAGCTAGCCCACCTTGCCTTGCTTCAGGCCTGCATCAGGATAGGTTTTTTTACCTGCAGGAATCCTCCTGCTCCACAAGCATCCTGACCAGATGTCACAGGGCACTTTTCATGCCAAGAGAAAACCTTTTTTGCTTTTGCTGGTTTACTTTTCTGCTTGCCTGACAGCCCTCTTGCTCCTTTGCCCCCTCCTCCCCTCTTCCATTCAATTACTGACCCAGTGTGGATGTCATGCCCCAGGATTTCTCAGGGCTTTTTTCTCTCCCAGAAAAAGAGCATGTCCAGTCCTCACTGGATCCATTCTTTGCTGTGACCTCCCAGTGTCTGGGGCAGAGCATGCAGGAGGAAAGCACTTATGGGGACAAGGGCCAGCACTCTACCGCATCCAAGGAACACATGTGGCTTTACCTCAATACAAAGATGCTCTCTTGCTACTTCCTCCACCTAAAATTGTGCACATGATTTTTCAAGGTTTTAAATAGTTATAAGTAGTGGTCGTTAAAAGATAAGTGATTATTTTTTTTTGTGTTGCCCTTCAAACCCACCCTCCTCCTGCCCTGCTCATATGGTGCTCCTACAGCTTTATGCTTTAAACAGCTTTGTTTTGTTCAAAGTGTCTAATCTTGCAGCAATTGGCCAAATATCCCACCTCTCCCTCATGCCCATGTGCTTTATCTTTCTCTGTCTTGCCTCTTCAGAAACCATCGTAGACATTCAAGTATTTTTGCTTACCAGATTAAAAAAACCCCAAAACTTTCTCAGAAAAGCCATAAGTGAACTGCCTATTAGGTTTTTTAACTGTATTTATAGTAGAGGAGGTAAACTGCCAAAATTAAACCATGACAACATGACAAAAACCATGGACATGATAAGGCAGAAATTCCTAGACATCCTCTCTTGCAACTCCACTTCCAAGCCCATGAACTCATTCCCACCAGTTTGGGATGTATTTCTCAGACTGGAAAGCACCTTCATAAGGAATTATTGGTTATTTTTAGTAAAATCCTTGGAAATTTTAACAATTGAGATTGAAATGTAATATTATTGTCTAGTTATTTTAACATGCACTTTTATGATCAAAAACCATAGGGGAGAGTATTTAAAGAAAGAGAATTAGTGCTCAGTTTCTGGGCTGGTCTATGGAATAGACAGCCAATGGACCCCAAAACATGGGGCTGTGTTGATTCAGTGTTTCCTTCACACCCCAGCAAGGCCTTTCTGACCACCAGCCTGGTACGTGAGCATTGCTCCATTTTCCAGGCTTATAGAACCTTCTAAAGCAATATCAATTTCTGTTCTTCAGCCCAACATTTCAAGAAATGAAAAGAAATCCATGGAGGTTAAGAAATAATTACAAATTAACTATTAGAATTACAAATACTTTTACCCTGTGCTGTTGCTTAGTGGATTGAAAATTGAGCCCACTTGGACGAATTAAATGAAATTGGGAAGAAGACTATTGGGAAGTGATTAGCTGGTCCCTGTGTCCTGGAAGTCTGGTAAGTCACTGCTAGGAAATTCATAGCACCCCTAAAGCCAAACAACCAAATACTGGATTCACAGGATGTCTTCTCAGGGCCTGCACAGCTACTTTGAAAAAATCCAGCTGTACAATAAGCATGAAAATGCTCTTAAACTGGCATTAAAAATATCACTGAACATGTTAAATAAAAATCTTCTATCAAATGCATTCTTTTAGGAGTGGGACAGAACTGCATAAGGACATGTCAGGCAGAATTAGGTAATTCCTGGAATTCTGGCCCTGTGATCCCTCTCTTGAAAGAGAGACAACAGAAGCAGTTTAATTCCAGGAAGAGAAGCAGAGCAAATGTTTCTCCTTTGAGCAAGCAAAGAGAAGAGGGAAACTGTGATCATTCCCTGTTCTGCCTGGGCTGCAGGGCAACTCCAAGCTATCTCCTGTGCAGGGCAGACAGTGGAATTACAGCCAGCATAGTCCAGTGGGCTACTCATTGCCTTACCAGCTATGTTTAGTGGTGGGTATTTTCAGCAGCAGGATTTTGTCTTGTAATCCACGTCACACAGCACCTGACTGGCAGATGTCTGGGTACACAGGGAGGCTGGCAGGAATCAGTAGTTTGGGAGTGCTGGAGGTTTTTTGGATGTGACTATTTTGGTCATATTGTCTTTATACCAAAAAGTGAATTTCTGACTGCACCCACAGTTCTGGGTGAGTAAAAAGCCAGACCTTGCATAAAAACAATCAATTTTCTAAAGTTGTTAAAATGGCAAGATCTTTAAAAATCTGTCAGTTCATTAATATATAATAAACCTACGCCAGCTTGCCCTGAAATAATTTTGTAGATAAGATCTCATTTTGCTGATAACTAAATGAGTTTTAGAACATTCAGGGTATTTTTTAAAAAATCTTGTTTACATTTACAATTGCTTGTAACTGTTTATATCCATTTAATGACTAAAAAAGCATGTCCACAATCTGTCCCTGGCTGAATTCCTCTGAATAGTTCACTCGTTCAGAGCAGTATTGGCTTAGTGCGTTGGTTCAGTGACCAGCATGATTTTTGAATCAATGTAACACAAGAGAGGGTTTACATTACTGCTGCCACAAAATGTAATCAACTGCCTAGCATACTTGTCTGAAGAATTATTAAAGCATAGAATGCAAAGTGGCAGAAATAGAAGTATAATTCTAGTAAAATCATCAAAGGATGCAATAACCGAGTTAGAAAATGCAGTGACAGATCTAATTAACGAACTAAATTACAATTCAGTCCAAAAATAATTGTCATTAGAAGTAAAATCACATTTCTGTCTGAAGCGTCTCAGCATGTTTGCCATAGTGATTGCTAAAACTAGAAAGAAACCCACTCTCATTATTTTTTTAATGCAATTATTACACACAAAAATCAGTCATGAAATCGAATATGCCAGTTTAGCAAACGATTCTCAGCTAAGAGCCTTCCCTCTCACACCACAAGGTAGAGATTTAGGCTGGGGCTGCTGGCTTACAGCACTTTGTTTTTGTGCTCATGTTGGAGTCAACATTATTTTTGGACTGACTTCTTCCTCCCAAAGATCTCTTTGTATTGTGACTTAAAACAACAGACCATTTAATTTTAATATTGACCTAATTGCACATCTGAATCCATTGGAAGCTGTCTAACAAAACAAAAATACTAATAGGACATGTGCCAACTGCAGTTTAAGTTGGGCTGCTTTTAATATAAGCTGAAGAGCTTTTGTATTAAGCTCTAACAATGGCTAATACAGCTGCTGAGCTGATTACTTAAGCAACTTCTGGATATATTCACATGTCAAATTTGAATTCCAAGTATTTTGCATAGTGTTTCCACCTATATAATTGTCCACTGGCCCTTATCATTATTTATTATGCAAAACTGATTTTTTTTTTTTTGAAGCGTGAAGAATGAAGTAATTTAGTATGCAAACAGTTAAAATTCTCATGTGGATTCCAACTTCGTATGTGTTGATAAATTCACTTACGATGACTGACAGTGTGAGATTTTTTGGGGTCATATCGGTCGCTCTTTCCATGACACTGATGAAAATGATAAACTAAATGCCAGAAGTGTCCCTGGCGCATCATAGGATGAAATGTGTAAAATGTCAGTGTCTAGCCTGTGTCTATTAATAACTAAATATGATTGTGTGTAATGAGCAGAGATTTTCATGTTGATTGAAGTATGATTTCTTTTGATCTTCCAGATGTTGCTGCTTAGAAATTCATATTGCTCTTTTGCTGCTAAATGCATAATGACCTTTTAAAACCTTTTAACTGTTAAAACCCCTATTATTTTCAACAACATAGTCAAGTTTCCATCTTTTTTTTAAATGTTGATTGGAAGTTTCTTTCTCTTCCCATCCTCACCTTCTCTTTTCCTTTCTCTGGTCTCCTCTTCCTCTCTCTTTTTTAAACCCTTCTTTTCCTCAAATACAGTTCTCTAGTAAAGTTTCTGACATCACACAGACTCCTGTGCTCAGAGGGGCAGACAGCATAAGAGGCAGGACCCTGTCGTCACTTGTGTAGCTTCTACCCCCTAAATGTCCCAGGCTGTTACCCAGCATTGCTGGAAAATTTGTCCTGAGCAACCATTTCAGGCAAGCATCCTGGTCACCTCGCTTCCGAGGTAGAAAAGGAACAAAGGCAGGTGTCAGAAATGAAGAATCGTGTAGCTGACGTTGATAGTGGAGTGATCTGCTCTGAAGAAAGGAATTGTGGAGCATTGTAAGCTTTCTGCATGAATAATGCATTTGTGTCGCTCATTTTTGGGCTTAGTCACACCCTGCCTTCCACATTTGGCCCCTTTATGGTTGCACCTGTGCATGAATGGTGACTGCCTGAGAGCCTGCAAGAATAAAACGAGTCCCTGAGTAAAGGCAGCAGCAGTAGCAGCAGCAGCAGCAGCGTAAACATCCCTTCATTATTCAACTTTTGTGCCAATCCCACGTTGGCAGAAGGCTGTCTCTGGCCTGTGTGACTCAGCCATGTGAATGCAGGAGCTGCTTCTGCACCCTGAAGGTGTTTCAAGGCTTGACTGATTCGGTCAGCGAAGAAAGGGATCTCTGCTCCTTGCACTTCTGCCAGTATGAATTTAGGATGCTTCAAGAGCTCTGAAGTGGCTTCACAGTGCCCAGGTTTCCTCCTCATCCCTCACCACTGCAGCACTCCAGCACTGTTCACACTAAAAGGGCCTTGGGACACTACCTAATCCAAACTCTCATTTCAAGCAGGGCCAGCACTGGTTTGAGATCTATTTCACCCAGCCCATTTCAAATATTTAGCAGGGGTCTGGAAGGAGAGCTGCACCTGGCTTGTTATGTTTGTGTATACTTAATGGGTCAAGGGCCAAATCCTCTTTATAGTCTCACTCTGGGCAAATGCAGTGTCTTTGAGCAGGACTCCTATAAATTAGCATGAGGATAAATCTACTTGAAACAGTATGACCAATTCACTGTAAAAGGACTGTTCTGTCTAAATACTTCCAAACCCTCCTTTGGGCCCACTAGGAGTTGGTTCAACTCTACTCATTACCTTCTCATGCTGGCACAGGCCACGCCTCAGGTGTTTTGTGCCCTCTGAAATGGCTCATGGATCTATTTAAGGTGTTGGTAATAGCAGGAAAATGTACCACTTCTGCCTGGGCAGTATGTAGGTGGAAGAGGAAAAGCAAAGTAAAGCATCTAGCAAAAGAAATCCCATTTCACCAAGTTTTTTACACCTTGATATGTTCCTGGAAGTGTTCGACATAGAAAACAAATTATTTTGGTTAGAGTTACAGATTCTGTGGCAAATATGACACACAGAGCCAAACCCAAGAAGATCCTAGACCCTTGGAGGCCCAGACCAGGTTGACCATGACAGGTAAAGAATGTCTGTACCAGATGATTATTTAGTAATTAAAAATGCTGTCTGTCATATGGCATCTTTGCAATGTCATTGTGAAAATAGATGCATCTTTTACTGGTGTCCCTGTGGTTTTGTTTGCCCCTAATGCAATAGTGACAGTCCTGGGGCCCTATTGCTCTCAGCTACCTCGTGGTTCCTGTGCAGTGTACTGTGTCCTTCATTATATATTCTGGTCCCATCTGGTCTGACAAGCCTTCTCCATCCTCAGAAGTGATTACAAATAATAATGATGACAAAACCCAGAGAATTTTTGCTTTATTTTGAAAATGATTGTTTTGTGTTTCATGGTGGTGCTTCCTGCCTCTCTCTGGGGTCGCCTGGCAACCATTTCCTAGCCCCCTGCCATCAGATCCCTATCGAGCACGGGCATCTGGAAGCTCGTTTGGGATGGAAACTGCTCCCTTTCACCATCCCTGCTGGCCTTCTGCAGGCAGAGGTGAGGTTACTGTGCATGCAGTGGATTCATGACCATCACTCTGATAGAGGCTATTTAAGCATATTGTAGCAGTTTCATTTGAGTGTTGCCAAAATATTAAAAGAAAAGCTGGTGATAATTCAGTATCAACCACCAACACTGCATAATTAAGCATGCATTATTTGCAGTTGATGTTTGTCTGTTTAATAGAATTAAGAATAATTAGGAGGAAACAGTGAGGAGATATCTCTGCGCAATACAGCAATCTACCAAAGCAAATGAAACAGAGAAAGCAATGTCTCTGAGTGGGACTGCTTACCCTGTGTGGTGTTTGCTCCTCTGTTTCTTCAATGGGTCACTTATTATATATTAAAATTATATATTTGTATATGTACATGCCTACATACATAGGTTAAGTGAAAAAGTGACAGATCATGGCTAGGGCATATTAAGATTTTATAAGGGCATGGTCAGATTTTAAGAGTAGAGGCATTTGCTACATAGGGCTAAGATGTACACATCCCAACTTTCTCTCATCCAGCATCCTTTCCTTTTGTTTTCACCGAGATGCCCCGTGACTGCTCCTGTCTGATCACATTCCCCACTCTCCTCACCCTGAAGCTGACGTCTCTGCACTGGCTGGAGTAAGCCCAAGGATTGTTAAACACTGGTTTGGCCACTGGGTTTTGCTACAGGAGCGAAAGTGGATGAATGTCTTGTGCCTGTCTATACCTCAGTAAGAGCACCTTCTTCGGACATCCCACCTTTGGGCTAAGCCTCCTCCCCTGGCTGTGGTGCTACAGAAATAAATCACCTCTCTGTGGCTGGCTAACCCTTTGCTTTAAGGGTCTGTTCCTTTAAGCAAAAGCGGTAGGGACAGCAGAGGGAGTGTGGCTAAAGATGTATTTACTTGAAACATCCAGAGCTCTGAATATATCACCAGCATCGGCCAGAATGGCCTGGGGAACATCTCTGTTCCAGCTTTGCTCAACAAAGACAAATACATCTCACTCAGTGCTTTGTTCTTATATAAGTTTCCATATTGGTAGAAATAATTCAATGTATCTTGGTAATTCTGTTAAGGCAGGCTCACCAGTTTCCCCACTTCAGATTCAATAGTAATTGTGTTGATATTACCTGCAGGTATCTTTGTAAGATAATGCTGTTAATGTCACTACTCCAGAAGCTTTATCAGTATATTAATTGGTGCAGGAAAGTTGACAGCTTGCCCTTACAAGTGCCTGGCTTTGAGCAACCTGAAACTGAAATGATTATTTGAAATTATTTTCATTTTTGAGGATAGTGCTTTTCAGAGGGACAGCAAGAAGCAGCATCCTTAAATGGCACCCAGGTTAGCTGTGTGGATAACTAATGCAATCACTATTTTTGTTTGTTCCTGTAGTGAATGCATACCCAAGGACTTTGGTGAGGATTAGGGTCTCTGTGCTCAGTACCATGTTACAAACAGCTTGCAATCAAATGTGGATTCATATATAAGAAAATGAAACTACTCCCTGTCAGAAAAATTGAATTCCTTTCCCAACAGGTTGATAAGTGACCTCAGACAGAGGTGGTTGAAAAGAAGCTCTGCCATGGTGTGCAGCAGAGCTTCCTGACAAGGATCCTCTATCTCTAAAATTCTCCAGCAAGATGAGTCCCTGCAGTAACTCAGATGTCTGGGGGAAAAATGTGCTCCAAGACAGAAACTTAGGTCTCTGTCTTCATTCCTCCAGCTTCACCTTTGCAGACAGGCAGAGTTGGTGGCTCCCTGTGGCAGCAGTGGCTGGCAGACTGCCTTGCTTGGACAAGGCACATGGCAAAGCCCTCCCCAGTCCCTGGTCCCCAGTCTCTGGTCCCCAGTCCCTGTCTGACCAGTCTCTATTTCACAAATGCTGGCAGATACTGTTGGAGACAATGAGTACTAATCTGTTTCTTCCTTCTCAGCAACAACTAAAGAAGCAAGTCTAGTTCTCCTTCCCAGGATTGTCCCTTCCCCCTCTCACCTGATCCAGCATTTCCTGTTCCCACTCACAAAGTTTTCAGGTAGATAGCTCAGAGACAACTTAGAAAAGCAATCTTCTCCCAAACTGGTGTCTCCCAGCTTTTCCTACATTCTTCCTCTAAATATTGTTTTTTTTTTTTTGTTTTGCAGAATTGAATTTTACCTGTAGTAAGGATCAGCCTTGAGCTGACTTTGCACTCTTAAGCTCTGCTGAGAGCTGATCCTGAATTGCAGATTTTGCCTGGATTTTGCAGAGTTCTCTGAGGTCTAGACCTCCTGACACTGCACAAAAAGCCCTGAAGAGGTACCACAAAGGAGTAATGAGCACTACTGCCTGGAAAAGGTGGTAGAGGCCCCATCCCTGGAAATAGGGATGCTGACGTGGCTCTGAGCAACCTGATTTAGTGGAAGATATCCTTTCTTATTCCAAGGGGGTTGGACTTGATGAACTGTAAAGGTCCCTATTTTATGATTCTATGAATCTATGAAAGTGGCCTGAATCCAGCTGGTCTACCTTGCATGTATGGTTGAACTTTTAGGGGCCTGGGCAGAAGGAAAAAGAGACGGATGCAGCTACCTAAATCTTTTTGCCAGTCAATGCAAAGGCATAAGCAATGATAAAGACTTCCAGAGGTTGCTCCTGTCTCCCATATTTGTGATGTGTGAGGAAAGAAGAGGGCACTCACTGGAAATGTTGTCTCCATGCCTTTGAAATCTGCTCCATCACCCCTTTCTATAAAGGCAGGATTCTACTACTGGATGGTGCCATTTGTTATGTTATGAACAATGTGGCAGCAGTTTGAGCACTGATTTAAGATGGGGATTATCTAGCTCTCAGCCTTCCCCTGATGCAGGAAGAAATGTATTCCCATTTCCCAGATCTCCAGCCCTGAGTTACTGTATCCTGGATGAGAGCAATCACCAACTCTTCTTTCCAAGCCAAACCAGGCTACAGCCAGGCTATCAAGAGTCACATGGAAGACACAGCAAGCAGGAGGGAACCATGCATGGTCAGTCATCAGGCATGCACAAGTTTTGCCATGGTTTTCTCCTAGTTTTTAAGCAGTCATGCTGAATTCCATCAGCAGATCTCCCCCAGCATGGTGCAGCCACAACAGCAAAAGGGAAACAGCTGCACCACCCTGGTGGTGTCAGAAGTCCTGGCTCATATGGAAGCTGAGAGAGGGTGCAGGTGCCTGCTGATCTATGCTTGGGTTGCTTTAGGATCAATAGCCTCAACCATGTTGCCTCCACCAGCCACTGCAGCAAAGAGTGTGGGCAAAACTGAGGCTAAACCTGTGTATATTTAGCTGTCACCATCCAAATATGAAACTGTTGAAAAGGAGCAGTTTTGACAAACTGGACCAGTGTCTGATATTTGTAAACCAGCATGTGTCTGTGTTCATATTTATTCACACCATTCTTCAGTGCTCCAGTTCCTAGATTGGTGTGAGGATAGTTCCTTGGAAATTAATAACTGTTAGAGCTTTGTGGCTCAGTGAGTTGTTTACTTCCTTACATCATTAATACTATCCTTGTAGGGAGGAGGAGTGTTGAAAATAATAAACACTCTTTCCTTCATTAACATGCTGAAGGCTGTGGAAGCAAAGGCAAGACATGACTGCTAGTTACTGTGGGGCCTGAAAATACACAGCTCCCAGCTGGTGCTTCAGTCCATGCTCAGGTCTTTTCTCCTTGCTGTAATAAAAAAAGTGGTATAATCACACAAACCCAAGTTTGCATATTTTCTGGCACATTGACTATTTTGCTGTCCTCCTGTCTATCTGTATGTGTATTGTATATACATAATTTAGAAAATATGCTGGATTTTACATATTGGGTGTGGGTATCACTCGTTACAGGAATTCACCCTGAGCACTGGTCCTTGGTGGGGTGCCGGCTCAGTAGGTGGCACTATTTCCTCTGGATTTAGGATCAAATCTGAGTCCTAGCACCATGTGTGGGAGCCTTAAGGCCCAGTTTGAGTCAGTTTTCAGGGCTGGTTGCTTCTGTGCAGGACATGAAGCAGGATTTCTGGCCATGGGTGAGATGGGGCCTGACTTTGGCATTGTAGTCAAAATTAATTTCTGTAGTTTCATTCTGATTCTATAAATCTCTTTTTCACATTCAGCTGGGTATTGCATTGGTTTTTTTACTTTACAGTCTAAAAACTGCTGTCTGGCATTGAATATGTTGTAGTAACTCTCTTAAACTAGTTATTACTAGCTACCCCAGAAATGGCTTCATTCCTACAGTAGAAAAGAAATGTGTCCCTATACATTCCTCCCCTCATAATGTTGAATCTTAATTAATTGCTGCTTATAAAGTGCTTTCAGATCCCCAGAGGAAAAAAAAATTGTATGGAAGTGCAAAGTATTGTTAATTGTTATTTTAGCACTTTAAAAGCATGAACTTGGCCCTGAAAACTAGCCACAAAATAATGCACTAATTCCAAATTCTGCATGAGAAAACTCGAGGCCACAAGGGAATTTGAAAGGTTCCTAATTAGGCAAAACTCACAAGGCAGACAAAAACTGGAAGACAAAGGTTAAACAAAAGAGGCAAGAATATATTTCATAGGAATCCAAAACACAAGTAGAGAAATGCAGTGACAGACAGTTACTTGGTGTGGACTCGAGGCCAGGTGCAGATGCACCCGGGGAGATGCCTGCGCATTAGCATACATCACTCTGCTAAATGTGCTGGGCAAACCCAGGCCTGAGGTAGCTCCAGCAACTTCCTTGGAGTGACACCAGGGATTTGCTTGGCCCCTTTTGTTCTGCTGATATCACAAGAGTGGAGACAGGGAATTAGACTGGCGTTGATAACTGCCTGCCATGCACTCAGGGGAGAGGGTGATCATTTGTGTGCTGTTGGCTCTGCCCCTTAGGCTCTTTGGATTTTGTGGTTTTTCCACCCATATTATTATCCTTGCTATTTTTAGAAAATTCTGTAGAGAAAGAACAAGTTGTTAAAAATACTAACTTAAAATTAAAAAAGTGAGTAAAAGCTTTGGGGCTGGATTTACAAGGACAGATCAGGATACTAACAGCCATTTTATGCTCTAAGTCTAAACGTAAATTTTTTAACTCTCTCCTCTTCCCTTTAATTAGTTTATTTAAACAGGAAATGTTTATTTCCCTAAGTATAAAAGCTTCCACTGGTCAGTTTTTCCAGGTGCCATGGCACTGTGCTTGCACAGATAGACGTTTACCTGCAATTTGATGACTCTGAGGTGCTTGACATCTATTTCACTGACAAATTTTCTCTCTTTCCCAGAGTACTAGATCCTGAAGCCATCCTTTTCCTCCATATCTCTGCATCTTCTCACAAAACACAGCCAAGCACTCCTCTCTGCTACACATGCATACTCTTTTGAGTATCCCTGAGACAAAATCCCTGCTTTGTGTGTTTTGGGACAGAAACTCACAGCCAGATCTCCCATCTTTATGGAAACTTTCTGCCAGTGGGGTGCTGACTGAGATAGGATGTGGCTGTCTCTGTCAATCCCATAAATTATCCTCAGTGTAATAGAAGCCCTTGCCTTTGCATTTGCAACTCAGTACGTACAGACTAAGGCAGCCAGCCATGCCTCTCCTCCAGTGCAGGTAAAGATCCAACCCTCAAGGCTGCAGAATCAACTCTTTACAGCTTCTTGTTCCCTGTGCCTTAATGAATATGTATGTTTTTATTGCAGCATGGAATAGCTCAGGTCCCATGAGCACAGCAAGCAGGGAAATGTTTGATTTGTGAGCCTGAGATAGGGAGCAGCCGTAGCTGGAATTCAGGTACCACAGGGATTTCTGTACAGGAGGAGAGCCATGGTATCTATATGATTTAGGTTCCAAGGAGGTCTGGAAGATGGCTGGTTTGGAAGTTAGCACATAGACCAGCAGTTAGACACCTCCAGCACCCTGGTGAATCAAGCTCCAGAGGCTTCAGCACAGTGTGCAGTCTATATTCACATATTTTCATTATTCAAAAAGGTTTTTACCTTGCCTGGAAATTAAGCACAAAGGGGCTAATTCTGGATGTTGCATGGATATAACCCTTGGCAACTATCACTGAAGTTGATCAGTAAAACAGTTTCACTTTTGCCTCTTTGAGAATGGGATTTGTTCCATACCTAACCAGATAGTTGTCATCAGACTGATCCATACACCTGCATAAGAAAGTGTCTCTTGTTTTATCATTGTCACAGCATTTCCTCTTCAGACATTCACTGCATATCTGAAGGCTCCACAGTTTACACAAAAAAGAAAGAGCTACTCTTTCTTGCTAGTCTTTTACTGATGCTACCTGTGCTCAGGATGCAAAACTCAGTGCTCATTTCCCACCCCTGGAAGTGTTTCAGGCCATGTTGGATGAAGCTCTGGGCAACCAGGTCTAGTGAAAGGTGTCCCAGCCCACAGCAGGGACTTGGAACTAGATGGTCTTTAAGGTCCTTCCCAACCCAGACTGTCCTTTGATTGTGTGACAAATCTATGATTTTTCTTGACATAAGATATATCATATAAGTGTAGCACCCTTAAGAGAATGCCACAAATACTTTATGGAGAGGTACAGCATCTCTCTCTTGGGCTGATCTTTGCTTAGTTCAAGGCACGATTTTAAGGCTAAATATTCCCAAGAAAAGGTTAAGACCAGAGTTGGTTTTCATTTGTTTCCCCCCAATCAGTCATAGCCTCAGTATTTAGAATAAGGTTTTGTGAGGCAGCTCAGCCTTCAGTTCACAGTCTGCAAAAATGTTATGTCCTCCCATACAGATCCTGTGGTCTAACTGCTTCCCTTGCATTTCCTCTGATCTTTGGACCTTGTAGCAACCAGTTTGTATCACTGCAGAGAAAAAACATTAACATACAGGGAGAAAAGCAGAAATGGATGTTTAGTGTCCTAGCTGAGCCTATGTGAGGGACATGGTGGGCCAGCACTGCCAGCAGCAAGGGGATGTGCAGGCATATGGGCTGTACCCCAGAGAAGTGAACTGTGAGCTTGCCCTCCTTGCCTGTGAAATCTCTCCCTTAGAGGTGAACAAGAGTCATTCCTCTGTAAGATCCACCTCACAAGCCTTCCAGCACAGCTCCCTGTCTAGCATGCATTAATTAGAGCATGCTACCATTACACACACCACACAGCAATCTGGGAGGGGAGTGGGAGAGAGGACTCAAGAAGTGATGCTAGCTGTGACAGGAGAAAATGGATTGCTTTTCTTCTGTGTTTCAGCCTAATTATTGTACTGAGAATCTGGCTTCACTGGTGTCTTAGAGCTTTAGGGATCAGTGCTGAAAGCAGGATAAGTGCCAGTAGCCAGGGAATGGGGTACTTGGTACAAAACAACAAAAACATCTTCATGAAGGCAGTGACCTGCAGGATTCTAATTAGCTCTGGTAGCAGCAGGGCCCAGCTGTGATGCTGAGCACAGATCTGAAGCTTGAAGAGACTGGCCAGCCACAAGCAGGCTCCATAGCTGTGCCAGAAAAGAAGGGAACAGAGGAAAATTCTGCCACAGTGACATGAAAGAATGCTCAGAAGGTGTCTCGGGCTCCTGTGCCAGCTGGCTGAGTGGCTGCAGAGCCTGCATTTAAAGACCACTTTCTGGGAAATGGAAAGACATCTATGTTTAATATTAGAGCTTGTGACTCATTTTCTCTATTTGCTACCCCAACTGCATAACCAAACAGTCTCCAATCTTCCTTCCTATGACCTTCAATCATCTGTTGGAAAGACACGTCACTCGAATGAAATGGAGAGAATTTATTCAGAGATTTCACTAACGGAGATGAAGCAACCTCTGTGCTGCATTTGTCCATCTTTCCTTGAAGACCAAAGATGAGGTGGGTCACACAAAAGGCAGATTTTTCCATCAGTCTGACCTCAGAATACAGTATCCGTATTTTGTTGAATGCAGGAAGCCGATAACCTTATCCTTGTCATGTTTCCACAGATCTGTGCCTCTTTTCGTCATATTCCTCCAGGCAATTCCATGTCTATTTTCTACTTAACCTCATAGTTTTGATTTGCATAGCAGGTTGCCTATTCCTTTGCTTTTGCACATTTCTTTTGTTTAAGAAAGAATCTCATCCTAATCCCTTGAATTTGCCCATGATTCTGCCATTAATCCCTCAAAAGAAAAGAAAAAGAGGTGCAAAATATACAGAATCTCCCAGAACCCAGAGAAAAGAGTATCCCAAAGAACATCAGTGTTAAATACTGTTGTTTACCCATGCACTCCAAATGCATTAATAGGTTAGAAAATGGAGATGAGTCTAGGTTAAACAGACAGCTTTGTCACTTTGCAGATGACAGGCCTTTAGACTTACAAGATAAATAAGACAATTCAAGCATGGCTTTACCACTCAACATACTCCTCCTTATGTTCTTACAAAAGCTTATGCAATTGTGTACTGATGTAAAAGGCACTTTCCTGCCTGTGATTATTTATGCAATCAGTAAGAAAAAATTCATGATGATGAATTACTCTGTGGGTCAGCCTCTGATCATTCTAATTTGAATGTTGGATGAAGAAGAAATGTCACAGGCAGCCAGTATCCTGGAAAAGAGAAGATCTGTAGGGCCACTGACAGGGGACTGGCAGTGAGTTGTCACAGTAGACTTTGCTGGTTATTTGCTGCCTTTCTGTGAATCATCTGGTCTTTTTCTCCTTGATCACAGGCTTAGGCTCCCCTGCATGCAAGGCAGATGCCTCATTTGTGGGTACCAACAGGAGTCATGTCTGAGATGAATGTTGAACTGCTCAGATCTGCTAAAACTGAGAAACTTCTGGGCACAGCTGAAAATACAACATGGATTGCCTCAGGAACACTGGTGCTAGAGGCTGTGAAGCCTGCAGATTTTTAGGTGCCCCTTGATTTCCTGAAGAAATGGGGAGGAATCAGCGGTTTGATGTCTGGCTGATAGCTGGCAGTGAACAGAGTGCTGGGCTCTCATGAAATCCCATCTATGCTTTTGTGTCTGGTTTGGGCTCTGGCTGAAGAAGCATAGGAAGAAACAGCAGCAGAAATAATGGAGGACTACCAAAATGGCACAAGGTTGGGAGCTTATGGCTCACAAGAAGAGGCCAAGAGAGCTGAGTCTGTTCTGCCTTTCTGGAGACAAGGCTAAGGGACAAACTTGTAGCTAAAAGGACTTGATGGGCAGCTACAAAGACAGAAGACCCAACCCTTTCTTAGTAGTTCCAGGCACTATAAGAAGGGCTAAGACCAAAAAATGAGATTTGGGGTTTCAGTCTGAACATTCAGGAAAGATTTCAGCAGGAGGCACAGCAGTGGAAGAGCTCACCAGAAATGTTGTTCAACCTCCATATTTTGAAGTTTGCACATCTCAGCTACAAAAAGCCACAGTCTGGTCTCTTGTGGGTGATGAGTAGAATGATGGAGACTAGAGATCTCCAGATGTCCATTGCAACCAGCATTTCTGTGATTTAGAAGATTTTTAGCACATTTTGTAGCTGAAATGCAGCTCCAGACTTCTCAAGTGAGACTAAGTCAGAGCAAGAGACTAGAACACAAAGAACTGAGAGCAAAAGTTTTGCTCTAAAACCCAATGTGCCAGAAAATTGAAGGAATTTTATCCATATGCTATTGTAAGCTGAAGAGCTGTGTGTTTGCCATTACATTGAATGGGCTGACTGTGAGTTTCTCATCATGATGTGAAGAGTTAGGGATAACTTCAGAAGGAGCCTGCTGGAAGAAAACTCTGCTTGCTGAAGTGGTGAAAAGCTGCCTTTCAGCTGACAGCAGAACAAAGTCTTTCTGTGCTCTAAAATGATTCTCACAGAGACCAAGGAGTAAGTGTGTGTGTGGGGCCCCTTCTATCTCTTGACAGTGGTTGTGCTCTGGATTAAAATATTGGGGAGAGAAAAGGAAATACTTTGGAGAGAGAAGTCAGCATTAATTTTTCTGTTACTGTGTTTTGGAGTGAGCAATACTGAAGTTTTAGGCTTGCAGATGAGGTGATGGCCCCCAATTTAGTCTGTCACAAAGAAGTCTGCTGTCCACACACACACACACACACACACACACACACACACACACACACACACATCTACATCTTTCAAATACTCTCTAGCACCACTCACCACATATTTCCTATGTGATTAACACATTCCTGTTGAGTGGGCAGAAGTAGTATTCCCAGTTTTTGCTGTACTCCAAGTCTTTGACCGTCTGGGCTGGCAGCTGCACGGGGAGCACAGAGGGCACTCCATGTCACCTAATTCCATGTGTCAAACTGAAGAAGGAAATTGCAGCTGTGGCAGGCACACAGCGGTGTGCATGAGTATGAAACCTAAAAAAGAAATAAACTTGTAGATATCCATGGGTCTATTTAAATACAATATTTTATTCCATTCTGTGTAGCTTTTTATACAGTTCTCATCACCATAGCAACAGAGGTCCAGCTCTTCAAATGGAATTTAGGTATCCTTCAGCACCCAAATCTGTCAGCTGGATGCTATTGCAGTCACAAAAAGATTATTAAGCTTCCACACACTCCTGTGTTTATTCAAAGTTCCTGGATACAGGTGTTGCCCATAGCTGAGAATATGGTAAGTGTTCCAGCTCAAGCTGAAACAAGACTTTAAGATCGCCAAATGCAGAATTTCCCCACTTCACTCTCCAGTACCTTTGAAACCCTGGGAAGATGGTTAAATGAGCTGTGGCTCACCCAGTGGACAGCCTAGGGACAAATATGGTTGTATATTCATTTTTACCTCTGCCAGTCTTGCCACCCTGGCAGCCCCCTCCAGCTTGGTGGTTAAAGAACTGATGTGTGACAGGCGGGTTCAAATTTTGCTCTGAATCATTTGATGCAGAGAAATATGACTCCTCTCCCACATCCTGCTATAACCCTACTGCCAGCTCTCCCTGTTTGAATGAACATGCTCAAGCAAAAAAATTTCCTCTGCAGAACACCTTCCCCTCAGGGGAATGGTTCGAATTTTGCCTCAAATGAAGCAAAACCAGGGAACTGAGCTGGAGTTTCCTGCAGCACAAGATTAACAATCATCTGTCATGGTTTGGTTCCATTATCTTTTTGTAAAGGGAGATATGTACGCAGGGGGATTTTAAAAATATACATATTTCTGTGCATATAAATTGTGTCCCTCTTTGCATTCTTCTACTTGGATGAATAGTGTGTGTATACTTAGCAGCATTGCACAGACTTTGCATGCATAAATATTGTTGTGTACATTTTTTATTCCCCCTCTCTAAGCAGCTCGATGTGTGTGGAATGCCGTGACGTTTACGTTCAGGCAGTGTGCAAGGCCGTGTGTGGATGTGCCCTGTGTGATGGGGGAAGGGGAATCTCCTTGACACAACACTTATTAGTATCATCAATCACTGGGGACGTCATTTCCAAATTCCCTTTCCCTTACCTAATTTGCTAAACCTAATTCTTTATCACACTAAAAAACCCAGCATGAGAGATGGAAGTGATAATAAGAGATGGCTTGCTCTACTGTACAGAGGCAACGTCAGCCTGGCACCTTCTAGAGGGATTTCCCATTTTCCTTCTTTTTCCATGTAGGATGCTCTGTATCTGCTCAGCCCAGAGCAATTAGAAGCTCATTGTGTCCCTGTTTTACTGTGGCTTTATTTACTTCTGGCTCCTCAGTGAGCTCTTTAGTTGCTGGAGTCCCTAAGTCAAGCATTTTGCTTGATTTGTCTGCTGGTGCTTTCTTGGCTTATTTGCTAATGCATCCAGTTCAGGACACCTCCAAAATGCACTTCATTAATCTCAACAACCTAAGGCTACATACTTTTTTTTCCAAGTCTGGCACTAAATTAGCCAAAGGCCTTTATCAAAAACTTGCCTTATTGAATTTGCCAGTCCTGTCCTACTTGTGCAAATAATTGCATGTCTGTAAAACTTGGAGGGAGGAAAACAGCAAGCCATGTGTGGAATTTAAACTACTGAATCAAAACTCCCATCCCTGACATGGACAGTGCCAGGATCTTGTCCTATATGTGCTGTCACTTCCATTCCATATGCAAGTCCTCTTCCTGTCAATGAATTTAACTCACCAGAAATCATTGATTTCCCTGGGTTTGTTCACAGGATTGTCCTACACACAGACTTCTAATGGAATTAATGGATCTGCATCCTGCCCACATAGATTATAGCACTGGATTTGGGCTCAATTATTCATGGATGTGACTTTGTTTCACCAGCACACCTTAAAAACACACAGTGCCTTCTCTCAGTTGTCATAAAGAGGATGCCAGAGAAAGAGAACAGAAACATAGGAAAACTGTAATAGTAAGGCAGGTCAGAAGCCTTAGGAGGAGATGACCTTCAAAATTTCATGCACATTAAGGGAAAAAAAAAACCCAAACAAGCTCTGTTTTTCATAAAGCAGGGAAGGTGCATCCAGTGTGTAAAGCTTTTAACACTGGCATAAAGAATCAGTGAAGCCTGACTCTTACATTTGATGAGAAATGAGTAAGACTCAGAATACAAAGTTGTCACCAATTAGCAGCATCTCAGCTAAAAGTGTGAATATTTTTAGAAAACTGAAAGGATTTGAGACTTATTTTTAAACAAAGAAGGGGTTTTAATCAGATGAAGAGATGGATATTATGAGGGATGCTTTACAAAAATCCTTTGGGAATTTGGTTGCTTAGTGCCAGGAGGAATGGTACTTAACTCATTTTTTCTCTCTCTCTCTCTCTTTTTTTTTTTTTTTTAAA